>SJYX01005508.1:415222-466168 GCA_006410675.1 Oreotragus oreotragus
AGGTGGTCTGGTATTCCCATCTCTTTCAGAATTTTCCACAGTTTATTGTGATCCACACAGTCAAAGGCTTTGGCATAGTCAATAAAGCAGAAATAGATTTTTTTATGGAACTCTCTTGCTTTTTCGATGATCCAGCAGATGTTGGCAATTTGATCTCTGGTTCCTCTGCCTTTTCTAAAACCAGCTTGAACATCAGGGAGTTCACGGTTCATGTATTGCTGAAGCCTGGCTTGGAGAATTTTGAGCATTACTTTACTAGCGTGTGAGATGAGTGCAACTGTGTGGTAGTTTGAGCATTCTTTGGCATTGCCTTTCTTTGGGATTGGAATGAAAACTGACCTTATAAGTACACACACACACACACACACAATATATATATATATATAATTTTTTTTTCTCTTGGATAAATACATAGAGGTGTGGTTTTGCTGAGTAATATTGGAGAAGGAAATGGCAACCCACTCCAGTGTTCTTGCCTGGAGAATCCCAGGGACGGGGGAGCCTGGTGGGCTGCTGTCTCTGGGGTCACACAGAGTCGGACACGACTGAAGCGACTTAGCATGGTAAGTATATATATATACACATAAAAACTTATTGTCAAACTGTTTTCTGAAGAGTTTTATAGCATTGTAGAATCCAAAGAGTGAATTTTTCCATTGGGAAGTTATAAATGTTCCATATCTTCACTAACTCTGTCCTATTAATTAAAAAAAGATAGCCATTGTAGTGGTAAGTGGAGACACAGCTCCACGATTTTACTTACTTCTTGGATTATTAATAATATTAGGCCCTTTTTTCATTGGTTTATTGAAATTTGTATTTCTTTTGTAAAGTATTTGTTTTATGTTTTTGCACATTTAAAAAATTGTTTGTCTTTTTATTACTGACTATATTCTACATGTATCCAGGACAAAAGATTTTTGTTGGGAGTATGTATTATGAATATTTTCTCCTAGTTTTATTTTGCTTTTACATTTTCTTAATAATGACTTTTGAAGAATAAAAATTTCCAGGTTATCATTTCTGTTCTTTTGTGGTTAGCTTATTTTATGCCCTTTGAAAGAAATCCTTGCTTAGAGTTGCACAGGGGGCAAAAAGTTTCTCTATTTTCTTCTAGAACTTTTACATCTTTTATGTATTATTCTATTACATTTTTTGAGTTTAATTTCATATATAGTATGAGGTAGGGTTTGATTTTATTGGATTTTTCATTACCGTTGTTTCAGAATAATTCATTGAAAAGATTAATTCTTTACCCATTGTATCACCTTCAAACTTTAATCCAAACTCAATAGACCTTATATATGTGGGTCTATTCCTGATTTCCTATTTTTTTACAATGTCTGTCTTTATGTCAATTCTGCATTGTCTTGATAATATTCATTTTATCTTAAATATTGGAAGTTCTCCAAGTTGTTCTTAATTCTTCATAATTCTTTTAGCTATCCTAGGATTTTTGTATTTCCATATAAATTTTAGACTCAGCTTTTAGATTTCTACAAATATCCTGCTGACATTTTAATTGGAATTACCCTAAATGGATACATCAGTTTGGGGTGAACCGACAGCTTATTAATGTTGAATCTTCCAAACCACAAATAAAGCATATCTCTCTGTCTATTTAAGCTTGCTTTAACTTTGTATGGCACTGTTTTGTAGTTTTTAGTGCATTTGGGGGTTAAATTTAAATTTGCCATTAAGTTTATTTATACTAGTAACACTTTTACGAATGGTATTTAAAAATTATAATTCTTTTGCCCATTATCACTGCATTTTTAAAACTTTGAACAGAACATGTCATTCCTCTGCTCAAAATCTTCTAATAGTTTCTGAGTTCAGTTAATGAAATCTGAAGTCCTTCTGAACTAAAGTATATAGTCCCATACGATCTTGCCTTTGCTGCCCTACAGATCTCCTTGTGCTTTATTTACTCTGCATCCAGCACACTGCCAAGCAGTGACTTCCCTGGAGTTCTGGTGGTTAAGACTTCACCTTCCAATGCAAGGGGTGAGGGTTCGATTCCTGATTGGGGAGCTAAGACCCCACAAGCCCAAGTGGGAAAAAAAAAAGACCTGAACAGAAAGCAATATTAAAGCAAATTCAATAAGGACTTAAGAAAGACACGTTTTTCAGAAAATAACAATAAATAAAGTAAGTATACCAAGCAGTCCTTTACTGCAGCAACTTAGTCTGGCTTTTCCTCAAAACATTCTCTTGCTTATATTCACAGATTGGGATGCTGACTTTCTGTGGGGTCTTCTCTGACTTGTATGGCTGTTAGGTAAATAAAAATATGGCCCTCTTCTCTGCAGGTTCAGGTCTATTCCATTATCCTAGCTTGATTTTATACCATCCCATACTCACTATATTTACTTGGTTATTTCTCCATTTCTTGTCATTCCTATCATAAACTCATACGGAAACAAATGTAGTTTTGTTCACTGCTATAATTATTGATAGTGCCTGAATATTGTAGGTGGCACTCAATAAATACTAGAATGAATGGCCTGATTATGAGAATTATTTCAACTGTGAGGGTAGAGGTCAGATTTCTATGAGCCACAGGGTGGGAAGGCAGTGGAAGGAGGAATGGCTAGTGAATACTGTCACTCCTTGGGGATGCTCACTTGACAGGAGCAACTGGGTAAAATGGAAACTGCTGGGGAGCTAATGCTTCAGTCCTACTGAAGCGTTGAGGGTACTTGATTTCTGTATTTCAAGAATATGAAGTTTAAAAATATAAGTGAGAAAGACTTGCTTGGAGGTTAAACTTCCCAGTGGTGAAGACTCTGTGCTTCCAATACATGGGATATGGGTTTGATCTCTGGTGAGGGAACTAGGAGCCTGTGTGTGGTGCAGCATGGCCCCAAATTAATAATAAAAATATAAAACAGGCCTTTAAAATATATGAGAAATACCAATAAGGGAAAAAGAATTGATTAGTCACTTAAATCTATTAATATATACTCAATGAATTTTAAAGATAATAGTAATTGCATGCAATCTGGTTCCTACAAAGACATCAAAAATTGAAAGATTATTTTTTTTAAGATATAGCTAAAAACTATTGTGAGAACTTAATATTTTTTAAGTATAGCACAATTCTCATTTTCATTGTACTGAGATATAGAGATACAGTGATTTTTTTTCCCTAAGGCACACAGAGTAGTAAAGATTGACTCACGTTTTATTCTCTTTCAAATGCTTTATATTTCAAGTGCTTTCTATTATGGTCAGATTCATGAATTTTCAGAATATTCATCTATATTTTGTCCTACAAAATGGCCAACCTGACTCCCCATGTTCCTGCAATTTGAAATTACATTAGCACATTGGTTAGAGGTCTGTGCTAATGATGCCAATCTAATTAGTTTGCTCCCCATATAAACTAGGTAGCTTTGCTTTGTTTTCTGTCTCAAATTGCACCCCAGTGGCTATTTTGAAATTGTATGACAGTTTTACACAAGAATATCTTAACAAGGAAATGTGGATATATTAGTGAAATCCATATGCTTTATTCCAAAAAATCAGTGCTATGCTTTACTACTGCTGAATCAGTTGAGTCATATTCACATGTTCACTTTATCTAGTTTACTTGTCTGCCTCTTCGTGTGGCATCCCTTTGTGGGTTCTGTGTGATCTGAAGCTTGTCTGAGTGATTCACAGGCCAGCTGAAGACACCTTTGTGTTCTATTTAAGGATATAGCTAAAAACTATTGTGAGAACTTTATCTCTTGAGGAATGCCATGGCCTATTTACTTTAGAATTACAGATTCTGAGTTTTATGGTATGTTGGTGAATTTAAAACTTAGGAAAACTATTATCCTCTTATGAATTTCTTAATTTGTGTATTTAAATGCTTTTTTAGAATGTAGTATATATCTAATTCCTGTCTCATAGGCTGAACTTTATACTCTTTGTATTTTACTTTCATTGCTCCATACTTTGACAAATTAAAAAGAATGGTAGTACCTTTA
This sequence comes from Oreotragus oreotragus, assembly GCA_006410675.1. Classification (NCBI taxonomy): domain Eukaryota; kingdom Metazoa; phylum Chordata; class Mammalia; order Artiodactyla; family Bovidae; genus Oreotragus; species Oreotragus oreotragus. Next base: position 419,200 of record SJYX01005508.1, read on the forward strand.
GTAATCTCACTATAATATAGAAACAAAACCTTGTGCTCTTATACAGGATAATGATGAAAATGGCAGCTAAGATAACAAACAACAGGAAAAAAGAAAGAAGATTAGAAGCTTAGAAGAGAATCAGCCATTTGAAAGTAAACTTTTATTCACAAAATTTTAAATAAAACCTAGTCCCTTTTCAATATTTTAGTAGTATATAGTTCATGTGAATATTTGATATTTCTTGGAAATGGACATTTTTAGGTAGCAGTAGTGGCAGCAGTAAACTGGGATGACAAGAATTGATTAAGTGTGGGATTCACGCTGAAGCCTGAATAGACAGAGGACTTAGGGAATGACTGGATATCAGACCATCAGGGATGACTCCCCAAGATTCTGGTCTAAGAAAGAGAACGGATGGAGTTTCTATTAACTGAGATGGAGAAGACTGGGAGAGGTAGTGGTTTTTCATATAAGTTTGAGATCTTGTGATACATGTAGGTGGAGATTTTACTTTGGTATCTGGATTGAGAATAGATGTTGTTGTGCAGTCTCTAAGTCATATCCGACTCTTTTGAAACTCCATGGACTATAGAGCCCACCAGGTTCCTCTGTCCACTGGATGTCCCAGGCAAGAATACTGGAGTGGTTTGCCATTTCCTTATCCAGGGGATCTTCCTGCCCCAGGGATCTAACCTGTGTCTCTATATTTCCTGCATTGGCAGGCAGTTTCATTGCCACTAGTGCCACCTGGGAATGAAGTTAAACTGAGGTCTTTGGGATTCTAAATAAATATGGTTCGTGTCCTTATATGAAAGGGGAATTTTGACAGGGACACATGCAAAGGAAGAATCGCATGCAACAATGATGGCAGAGTGAGGTGGTGGTTCCACAAGTCAAGGCACAGACCAGAGGCTACCAGCAAACCACTGGAAGTTAGGAGAGAGGCATAACACAGATTTTCTTTCAGGGTCCTCAGAAGGACATTCTGACCTCCAGAACCAGGAGACAATGCATTTGTATTGTTTAAACCACCAAGTTTATGTTACTTTGTTATGGCAGCCCCAACAAACTATACAGAGTGCATGCTCGGTGAAAATAAAAGAGATTTCAAAACTGAGCCCTACAGTTCTCCCATTAACACAAAGAGATTGGAGCAAGAAAAGAAAGCCATACATGAGGCCAAAACTGGAAAATCAGAGAATTAGCAAAACATCACAATGGTATCATGAATGCCAGCAACACAGACAGAGTCTCAAGAAGGGTTGACTAATTGTTCTGCATGTTCCTGATGGGTGGTGCTGTGTCTTTAATGTTGGATTTGGTGCTAAAATGCTGACTCAATATCTGCTATAGGGGAGAGGTTGATCAAGGGAGAATAAACTCTTTTTTTATAAGTTACAGTCCCAGTAGCAAGTCCACAAGGGCCCTGTGGGCTCAGAGCTGATCTTGTCTTCTTCGGAAATTCAACGATGTTTTAGAATTTTGTTTCAATAGAGGACTCTGGTTCAGCAATCAATTCCCATGTGTGGGTGCTTTCTAATACCACCAAGCAACTCTCCACCATCAGCTGGGAGTCCNCCTAAGGCACACAGAGTAGTAAAGATTGACTCACGTTTTATTCTCTTTCAAATGCTTTATATTTCAAGTGCTTTCTATTATGGTCAGATTCATGAATTTTCAGAATATTCATCTATATTTTGTCCTACAAAATGGCCAACCTGACTCCCCATGTTCCTGCAATTTGAAATTACATTAGCACATTGGTTAGAGGTCTGTGCTAATGATGCCAATCTAATTAGTTTGCTCCCCATATAAACTAGGTAGCTTTGCTTTGTTTTCTGTCTCAAATTGCACCCCAGTGGCTATTTTGAAATTGTATGACAGTTTTACACAAGAATATCTTAACAAGGAAATGTGGATATATTAGTGAAATCCATATGCTTTATTCCAAAAAAATCAGTGCTATGCTTTACTATTGCTGAATCAGTTGAGTCATATTCACATGTTCACTTTATCTAGTTTACTTGTCTGCCTCTTCGTGTGGCATCCCTTTGTGGGTTCTGTGTGATCTGAAGCTTGTCTGAGTGATTCACAGGCCAGCTGAAGACACCTTTGTGTTCTATTTAAGGATATAGCTAAAAACTATTGTGAGAACTTTATCTCTTGAGGAATGCCATGGCCTATTTACTTTAGAATTACAGATTCTGAGTTTTATGGTATGTTGGTGAATTTAAAACTTAGGAAAACTATTATCCTCTTATGAATTTCTTAATTTGTGTATTTAAATGCTTTTTTAGAATGTAGTATATATCTAATTCCTGTCTCATAGGCTGAACTTTATACTCTTTGTATTTTACTTTCATTGCTCCATACTTTGACAAATTAAAAAGAATGGTAGTACCTTTAGTAATCTCACTATAATATAGAAACAAAACCTTGTGCTCTTATACAGGATAATGATGAAAATGGCAGCTAAGATAACAAACAACAGGAAAAAAGAAAGAAGATTAGAAGCTTAGAAGAGAATCAGCCATTTGAAAGTAAACTTTTATTTGCAAAATTTTAAATAAAACCTAGTCCCTTTTCAATATTTTAGTAGTATATAGTTCATGTGAATATTTGATATTTCTTGGAAATGGACATTTTTAGGTAGCAGTAGTGGCAGCAGTAAACTGGGATGACAAGAATTGATTAAGTGTGGGATTCACGCTGAAGCCTGAATAGACAGAGGACTTAGGGAATGACTGGATATCAGACCATCAGGGATGACTCCCCAAGATTCTGGTCTAAGAAAGAGAACGGATGGAGTTTCTATTAACTGAGATGGAGAAGACTGGGAGAGGTAGTGGTTTTTCATATAAGTTTGAGATCTTGTGATACATGTAGGTGGAGATTTTACTTTGGTATCTGGATTGAGAATAGATGTTGTTGTGCAGTCTCTAAGTCATATCCGACTCTTTTGAAACTCCATGGACTATAGAGCCCACCAGGTTCCTCTGTCCACTGGATGTCCCAGGCAAGAATACTGGAGTGGTTTGCCATTTCCTTATCCAGGGGATCTTCCTGCCCCAGGGATCTAACCTGTGTCTCTATATTTCCTGCATTGGCAGGCAGTTTCATTGCCACTAGTGCCACCTGGGAATGAAGTTAAAATGAGGTCTTTGGGATTCTAAATAAATATGGTTCGTGTCCTTATATGAAAGGGGAATTTTGACAGGGACACATGCAAAGGAAGAATCGCATGCAACAATGATGGCAGAGTGAGGTGGTGGTTCCACAAGTCAAGGCACAGACCAGAGGCTACCAGCAAACCACTGGAAGTTAGGAGAGAGGCATAACACAGATTTTCTTTCAGGGTCCTCAGAAGGACATTCTAACCTCCAGAACCAGGAGACAATGCATTTGTATTGTTTAAACCACCAAGTTTATGTTACTTTGTTATGGCAGCCCCAACAAACTATACAGAGTGCATGCTCGGTGAAAATAAAAGAGATTTCAAAACTGAGCCCTACAGTTCTCCCATTAACACAAAGAGATTGGAGCAAGAAAAGAAAGCCATACATGAGGCCAAAACTGGAAAATCAGAGAATTAGCAAAACATCACAATGGTATCATGAATGCCAGCAACACAGACAGAGTCTCAAGAAGGGTTGACTAATTGTTCTGCATGTTCCTGATGGGTGGTGCTGTGTCTTTAATGTTGGATTTGGTGCTAAAATGCTGACTCAATATCTGCTATAGGGGAGAGGTTGATCAAGGGAGAATAAACTCTTTTTTTATAAGTTACAGTCCCAGTAGCAAGTCCACAAGGGCCCTGTGGGCTCAGAGCTGATCTTGTCTTCTTCGGAAATTCAACGATGTTTTAGAATTTTGTTTCAATAGAGGACTCTGGTTCAGCAATCAATTCCCATGTGTGGGTGCTTTCTAATACCACCAAGCAACTCTCCACCATCAGCTGGGAGTCCTACAGCTCAACTTCATTGTACATTATCTTCCTGGTTGTTGTTCAGTCTCTAAGTCACGTCCAATTCTTTGCGACCCCATGGACTGCAGGAGGCCAGGCTTCGCTGTCCTTCACTATCTCCCTGAGTTTGCTCAGACTCTTGTCCATTGATTCAGGGATGCCTTCCAACCATCTCATCCTCCTTTGCCCCTGTCTGAAATCTTTCCCAGCATCAGGGTCTTTTCTAATGAGTGGGCTCTTTGCATCAGGTGGTCAAAGTATTGGAGCTTCATTCAACTTCAGCATCAGTCCTTCCAAAGAATGTTCAGGGTTGATTTCCTTTAGAACTGACTGATTTGCTATGCCTAGAGACAGTGTCAGATCTCACAGGAGTGACCCACACTTCAGATGTCAATTGCAAGACCAAGTTGTTAACTATAAATCAGAGATTCCCATGACCTCCTTCTTGGGTTAATTAATTTGCCACAGCAACTCACAGAACTCAGAGAAACACTTTAGTTACTAGATGATCAGTTTAATATAAAAAGGTATAACTCAGGAATAGCCAGATGGAAGAGATGAGTAAATCAAGGTATGGGGAAGGGACACAGAGCCTCCAGGCTCTCTGAACCTCTTCCCAAATCTTCACCTGTTCACCAACCCAGAAGCTCTCAGATCCCTGTCTTGGGTTTGTTGGACCCTAAAGGAGAGAGAAAAAGTTGGCTTAAAGCTCAACATTCAGAAAACGAAGATAATGGCATCCGGTCCCATCACTTCATGGGAAATAGATGGGGAAACAGTGGAAACAGTATCAGACTTTAGGTTTTGGGCTCCAAAATCACTGCAGATGGTGATTGCAGCCATGAAATTAGAAGACGCTTACTCCTTGGAAGGAAAGTTATGACCAACCTAGATAGCATATTCAAAAGCAGAGACATTACTTTGCCAACAAAGGTCCATCTAGTTAAGGCTATGGTTTTTCCAGTGGTTATCTATGTATGTGAGAGTTGGACTGTGAAGAAAGCTGAGTGTTGAAGAATTGATGCTTTTGAACTGTGGTGCTGGAGAAGACTCTTGAGAGTCCCTTGGGCTGCAAGGAGATCCAACCAGTCCATTCGAAAAGAGATCAGTCCTGGGTGTTCTTTGGAAGGAATAATGCTGAAGTTGAAACTCCAGTACTTTGGCCACCTCATGCGAAGAGTTGACTCATTGGAAAAGACTCTGATGCTGGGAGGGATTGGGGGCAGGAGGAGAAGGGGACGGCAGAAGATGAGATGGCTGGATGGCATCACCGACTCGATGGACGTGAGTTTGAGTGAACTCTGGGTGTTGGTGATGGACAGGGAGGCCTGGGTTTTGCAATTCATGGGGTCGCAAGGAGTCAGACATGACTGGGCGACTGAACTGAACAGAACTAAAAGAAGGCTGAGTGTCAAAGAAGTGACGCTTTCCAATTGTGGTGCTAGAGAAGACTCTTGAGAATCCCTTGGACAGCAAGGAGATCAAACCAGTGAATCCTAAAGGAAATCAGCCCTGAATGTTCATTGGAAGGACTGGTGATGCTGAAGCTGAATATACAATACTTTGGCCACCTGATGTAAAGAGCCAACTATTTGGAAAAGACTCTGATGCCAGGAAAGCTGGAGGGCAGGAGGAGAAGGGGGTGGAAGAAGATGAGATAGATATCATCACTGACTCAATGGATGTAAATCTGAGCACACTCTGGGAGACAGTCAAGCACAGGAGTCTGACATGCTGCAGTCCATGGGGTCCCAAAGAGTTAGACATGACTTAGTGACTGAACAACAGCAAAATGGTGGCTTCCTTAAATAGGAATCATTGATTAAATTGTTGGTCAGTGGTTCTTGATCTCAGTCTCCAGCCCCTCTCCCCTCTCCAGGGCTGGGGCTGAAATTTCTTTTTCTTTTATTTTTTAAATTAAATTTTATTGGAGTATAGTCACCTTACAATGTTAATTTCTGCTGTACAGCAAATCAGTCAGCTATAGTGTATGTACATATCCTCATCTCTGAATTTCCTTCCCATTTACATCACCACAGAGACTGAGTAGAGTTTCCTGTGCTGTACAGTATGTTCTTATTAGTTACCTATTTTATTCGTGGTATCCACAAAAAACCTACCAACAGTAAAGGCTGGAGGGAGTGTGGAGAAAAGAGAAGCGTCTTCACTGTTGGTGGGGCTGCATGTTCTCTCTCATCTCAAGGTTGGTTCCATTGGCAACCACCCCTCATCCTTAGGTTCTCTGGGTCTTTTGTTAGGTCATCAACCTAACAAAAGACACCTTTTGTACTCTCCTCACTCTGGACATTTCAAGGGTTTTAGGAGGTCTGGGACAGGAATGGGGATTATAAATCACAGTATCACAATAACAGAGTCACGTGGTTCAAAATTAAAAGCTGAAAAGTCCCCTTTCTATCTCTCCCCTAGTAATTCAGTTCTGCTCCCTATGTGTATCTATGTCATTCTTTTATTTTGTGTCCTTCCAAAGATACCTTAGGTTTATACAAGTATTTATAAGAATATATGAATATGTTTCCCTCCTTTATAAGAGGTGGCATGTTAAAACACAGTTTTGTGCCTTATTTTTCCCTTAATAAACTATGTCAAGTCTTCTCCATACCAATATACAAGAAATTCCTTATTCTTGTTTATAGCTGCATTATATTCCATTTTCTGGTTTTATTTTATCTAATCAGTCTTCAGTTGATAACCACTTAGATTCCTTTCACTTTCCTAGTAAAAAGTATTCTGTCATGAGTATACCTGTATGCTATTCAAATGTGATCAAGACTATCTGAAGGACAAATTTCTGAGAGCAGAGTTACTACGTCAAAGGATGGTAAGCTTTTAATTTGATGGATATTGTCAAGTTGCATTCTGTATGATTTTCAGCAACTTGAACCTACCTCATCCAAGTGTAAGTTTGACCCCTTAAATCATCTAAGATTTGTCTTCAATCTTATTTCAGACTTAAAGATAGTTTGAAGAAAAGGGAAAACTTTAATCTAATTTTTAAATTATTTAAATAAATGTGAATTTAATGAGAATTAAATAAAATCATAAAGCAAATTTTTTTCAGTGTAGATAACATTCCAAATATTGACTTTTTCTTTCCATCTGTTGTATATTAAATTACATGTATCCAGTCAGTTTCTTTTTGTTGTTACTACAAAAAAAGATAAATCCTTCAGAAGTAAAATTTTAAAAAGGACTCCAGGAAGGAGTCATTTAAATTATGATTAAATTTTTAAATTTTGAATATACTATGAACTCAAAGTATATTTTGTTGCTTTTCTCTGATAGTCTATTTAAGACAATATATTGTAAAATAAGTAACATTAAGAAAAAAATCAGAAGGGAATTACCAACAGTTCATTTTATCCTACTCATAGGAAGGTAAAAACTGTTGTTAACTTTTGCTCTTCATGAAAGAAAAATGATTTCAGGGTGCACATTTCTATGACCAGAGTAAGAAGTGAAAAATTAACCATAAAAGCAGAATCACTGTCCTGTGACTGAGGACACACAAGAAGGATTGATATTTGGAGTATCCAGGAGAGAAGATGTATTGATGCTTCAAGGAAGACTTTTGCAATACCTGATAACGGGACTTTTAAAAAAAATCTGGAGCAAAGAATCCCTTATTGCCCACTCAACTTCATTCGCCTTTGACAATATTTAAAAGAAAGTGGATTTTGCTTGATTTGTCCCAGGTAGATAAAAGAAAGAGGAAAATTACTAGAATTTATATTAAATTTGTATGGAGCCTCCCAGGTGGCTCAGTGTGTTAAAACATCCGCCTGCCAATGCAGGATACGTGGTTTCAATCCCTGGGTCAGGAATATCCCCTGGAGAAGGAAATGGCAACCCACTACAGTATTCTTGCCTGAGAAATCCCATGGACAGAGGAGCCTGATGGGCTACAGTCCATGGGGTCACAAAAAGTAGGACATGACAGAAGCAACTGAGCACATACACAAAACCTGTATACTTCTGCCTTTAGACTTTAATGAAAAAATTATTTAAAAAAAATAAGCTTTAGAAAAAATTAAGATACTAGGCTAAGCACAAATTGCAAACAGATAAGGTCAGTAGAGCTCTGTGAATCTAATTCACTAAAAGTTTGACCTGATCAACCTTCTGAATTTGCTGTTCATGAAAAAAATATTTAAAACTCTATCTAGGCTTGGAAACCTGGCCTGATGAGTAACATACTACAGTGTAAGACAGGAAGCGGTGAGCTTATCCACTGACTCATTGCCTGACCTTGGCCAAGTCATTCCACAGACTATCATTCTGGCCACTTGCAGAATCAACACAAAGGGAGCTTATATGGATTTCATCTCAGGGAGACTTTTACAGAGCTTGGCCTTAAAGTCAGTTTGTTAGTATAAAATTCTCAGCACAAGTTTCTGACCAGATGGTCCAATACCTATTGACAGGGTGCGCTTAATTTTGTCCATTTTGTGTGAGAATGTGTGGATCCTGTTTATGGATACAATATATTTTACTATATTTAATTTCATTATTTTTTCCTGATAAGTTGATGATGGTCAGTTTACCATGAATTAAAAAAGCTGTCATTTCTTTCCTTTCAACAGAATCTCACTATAAGATAAAAAGAATTGCTGTCTATTAAAAATGGTTCCATTTAAACATCATTCATTAATGATGATGATAATAATTGATAGACTTTAACACTTTATTTGCTGCTCCAGCCCCATTTTTTTTTTCATGGAAGAGCCAAAAAAAAAAAAAAAAAAAATTGCCTGACCTTGGCCAAGTCATTCCACAGACTATCATTCTGGCCACTTGCAGAATCAACACAAAGGGAGCTTATATGGATTTCATCTCAGGGAGACTTTTACAGAGCTTGGCCTTAAAGTCAGTTTGTTAGTATAAAATTCTCAGCACAAGTTTCTGACCAGATGGTCCAATACCTATTGACAGGGTGCGCTTAATTTTGTCCATTTTGTGTGAGAATGTGTGGATCCTGTTTATGGATACAATATATTTTACTATATTTAATTTCATTATTTTTTCCTGATAAGTTGATGATGGTCAGTTTACCATGAATTAAAAAAGCTGTCATTTCTTTCCTTTCAACAGAATCTCACTATAAGATAAAAAGAATTGCTGTCTATTAAAAATGGTTCCATTTAAACATCATTCATTAATGATGATGATAATAATTGATAGACTTTAAACACTTTATTTGCTGCTCCAGCCCCATTTTTTTTTTCATGGAAGAGCAAAAAAAAAAAAAAAAGAATGAATATTCACACTTAACTTTTAGCTTCAGGCTAAAATGTATTATGCACCATATTTTGGTTTTTAAAAATAATCACCTTGTCAAAGTTCAATGGTAAAGTGAAGTCAACTCTGTCAATAGAGCCAATTTGAGGCGGGGGAAACAGTCTTCACCCCCTTGAGGATAATTTCATTGGAATGCTCCTGATTTTCTACCTGCTACTTTTTTGGGGAATACTCCCTGGGATAGTATAATGAAGTTTAAAATACCACATGCAGGAAGCTCATCTTTGCTGACAGCACAGAGCTGACAAGTATGGATGTTCTCATACATGGTCCCTATTTGAACACTATATTTTATGTACGTAAAATGCATGTCTAGAAGGTTCCTTTTAAACTCCACCAACACAGAGAAAACCTGGATCCCCATATGTCTACCAATGTATCACATGAATATATTAACACCCTCAAATCACCAACTGCTTTCATTGTTTTCCTGTAAATGGAATCATAGATAGGATATACAGCACTTACAAGGTGGTTTTCAACATATTGCAGAAGAAAGCAAAGGTGTTTGTTAGAAGATGCTTAGGTGGAAAAATAAATATAGTAGACATTAGCAATGATAGAATTTATTGTCAACTGAATGCAGCTGACAGGTTTTTACATTTATTTTTCGATGAGGCGAGAAGATGGAGTTGTAGCGGAGATTTGGATTCTGTTATTTTCAAACTTAAGTTCAAAGAAAGGCTAAAATGATTTCCACAAGTCTGGGTTGATTCCTTAGAGACCAGGTACTTTTCAATCGCACTCTATCTAAAGCAGATTAGAAGTAAATGAAGACTATTTCTTAAGAAAATCAAGATGTCTTTAATGGCTAGATATTCAGCTTTCCCACCTTTTATTATTATTGTTTTTATTTTAAGAGATCAAAGAATTACCTGAAGAATTGTTACTACTTTGGCATATTTTCAGATATTAAACAGCAAATACAAGTAAGTAAATCAATGAATTACTGCATGAAGACAGATAAGGGACACCTAGTGTCCTATAATGGAGAAGGAAACGGCAACCCACTCCAGTGTTCTTGCCTGGAAAATCCCATGGATGGAGGATCCTGGTAGGCTGCAGTGCATGGGGTCGTGAAGAGTCTGATACGACAGAGCAACTTCACTTTCACTTTTCACTTTCATGCATTGGAGAAGGAAATGACAACCCACCCCAGTGTTCTTGCCTGGAGAATCCCAGGGACGGGGGAGCCTGGTGGGCTGCCATCTATGGGGTTGCACAGAGTCGCACATGACTGGAGCGACTTAGCAGCAGCAGTAGCAGTGTCCTATAAATTATAAGAGATGATTTTTCCTCATATGAGCATTGATACAATTAATATAGGTTTTTCCTTTATATTATTTTTGCCCTCGTCTTGGGATCCTGTGAAGATCACTTGAGTTTCAGAGTCTGCTGTGACAATGACCACAGGAAAATGTCCAGTTTCCATCTCACAATAAATGATGTTCTGAGGTCATATAAGATTTACAGAGACTTTGAGGTTCCTTAGAAAAAAAGCTTAATATGAATTCAACTGGCAGTCACTGCCAGGAATACATTCCACCTAAGAAAATTTTTGGTTTGATACTCATGAAATTTCAGGAGAAAAAGTTAAGAAAACTCACCTTATGAGAGCAGGCAAAAGCCAGCAGTAGTTCAAAATGGTTGATTCAAGAAAGAAATTGAATTGAGCTGTGGTAAATGAGCAGAGGAAGGCTAACTTCAGTGAATTTCATAAAGGTCAAAGATAGCTTTGTAGACAAAAGTCCCAAGCTGTCTGTATTCTCTAGCTCACCATAGATTTTTTTTTGTTATAGAATCCCATACATTGGGACCTACTTTTCTAGGGGATTGCAATAAAAGCCACTGAAGCAGGTGGGGGCCCTCTACAAATTGGTAAGTGTATCTATAGATAGCTCCATAAATGCCAAATAAATACACATGTGAGTCATACGTCATTTTTTATGATTTTAAATTCCATTTTCCAAATTGATAAACTTTCAGGACAGAACGAGAAAGATGCAGCGNATAGCTTTGTAGACAAAAGTCCCAAGCTGTCTGTATTCTCTAGCTCACCATAGATTTTTTTTTGTTATAGAATCCCATACATTGGGACCTACTTTTCTAGGGGATTGCAATAAAAGCCACTGAAGCAGGTGGGGGCCCTCTACAAATTGGTAAGTGTATCTATAGATAGCTCCATAAATGCCAAATAAATACACATGTGAGTCATACGTCATTTTTGATGATTTTAAATTCCATTTTCCAAATTGATAAACTTTCAGGACAGAACGAGAAAGATGCAGCGTATACAAGATTGTCAGGGTGACAGAGATGAATGAACGAAGAGTATTTTTTTATTATGGTTTAAAGTGGTCATCATGTAAGTTCCCTGGTGGTTCAGTGGCTAAGAATCTACCTGTCGATGCAAGGGACACGGGTTCCATCCCTGATCTGGGAAGATTATACATCCCATGGTGCAACTAAGCCTGCACACCAAAACTGCTGAGCCCACATGCCGTAGTTACTCTAGTTAGAGAGGAGCCCCCGTTTCTCGCAACTGGAGACTTAGCACAGCAATGAAGACCTAGTGCAGCCAAAAATAAAATAAAATGGCCATTAATTACACATCATTTAACAAAATCTGGTGAGGAGGTAAATTATAGACTTCGCTCATTTTTTATGCCAAGTGGGCTTTCTCTGGATGCAGTTAGTATGGGCTCCTCTTGGGTGTGGTGTGAGGGCTTCTTATTGCGGTGGCTTCTTTTGTGGGGGATCACAGGCTCCAAGCACATGGGTTTCAGTAGCTGCAGCACACAGGCTCAGTAGCCGTGGCTTGCAGGTTCCAGGGTGTGCAGACTTCAGTAGTTGCAGGGCTCGGGCTCAGTATTTGCAGCTCTTGGGTCCCCAAGCATGTGGTTTTCCGTAGCTTTGGCACACAGACTCAGTAGCTTCTGTCTCTTATACACATCTAGATGTGTATAAGAGACAGCAGGAAAATGTCCAGTTTCCATCTCACAATAAATGATGTTCTGAGGTCATATAAGATTTACAGAGACTTTGAGGTTCCTTAGGAAAAAAGCTTAATATGAATTCAACTGGCAGTCGCTGCCAGGAATACATTCCACCTAAGAAAATTTTTGGTTTGATACTCATGAAATTTCAGGAGAAAAAGTTAAGAAAACTCACCTTATGAGAGCAGGCAAAAGCCAGCAGTAGTTCAAAATGGTTGATTCAAGAAAGAAATTGAATTGAGCTGTGGTAAATGAGCAGAGGAAGGCTAACTTCAGTGAATTTCATAAAGGTCAAAGATAGCTTTGTAGACAAAAGTCCCAAGCTGTCTGTATTCTATAGCTCACCATAGATTTTTTTTTGTTATAGAATCCCATACATTGGGACCTACTTTTCTAGGGGATTGCAATAAAAGCCACTGAAGCAGGTGGGGGCCCTCTACAAATTGGTAAGTGTATCTATAGAGAGCTCCATAAATGCCAAATAAATACACATGTGAGTCATACGTCATTTTTTATGATTTTAAATTCCATTTTCCAAATTGATAAACTTTCAGGACAGAACGAGAAAGATGCAGCATATACAAGATTGTCAGGGTGAGAGAGATGAATGAACGAAGAGTATTTTTTATTATGGTTTAAAGTGGTCATCATGTAAGTTCCCTGGTGGTTCAGTGGCTAAGAATCTACCTGTCGATGCAAGGGACACGGGTTCCATCCCTGATCTGGGAAGATTATACATCCCATGGTGCAACTAAGCCTGCACACCAAAACTGCTGAGCCCACATGCCGTAGTTACTCTAGTTAGAGAGGAGCCCCCGTTTCTCGCAACTGGAGACAGCACAGCAATGAAGACCTAGTGCAGCCAAAAATAAAATAAAATGGCCATTAATTACACATCATTTAACAAAATCTGGTGAGGAGGTAAATTATAGACTTCGCTCATTTTTTATGCCATATCTCCGTTTTCTTCTAAGATGGTGTATTAGCAAGAGATACTTCATGTTCTCGTGAAGATCAAAGGGAGTGACAGTCGTATCTCATTATGTGCCTTGAGTCTCCACCTGCTCCTACTCCCTCGACTCTGTTCAACAAACACCTTGGATGAGCCTCCATCATGGCACTGACAACAGAGACTGTGATTTTGTGTTTATACCCCTTTTTCTAGAGGAGGCGGACTTCCTTTTTGCTAACATGAGTGTCTGGGAAATAAGTCATATTCAGTGAATAGAACTGAGTGTTGTACATATGTTCAAGAAATACTACTAAGCAGGTATTCTCACAGAGAAGGTTATGCAGCTTAATCACAGTTTAGGAGAGCAGGCACGGACATGAGGGCAACTATGATTCTCATCTACAAACACGGAGAAGTGAAATGTCGTGGCAGAGCTGGAAGGGGAAGACCATGTTTGGAGTAATGTGTCTATTCCTCAGTAATGCATTCTGAAAGGTCGTTAGTGTACAATGTAATTGGAGAAAAGTTTGAGGAAACTAGAAGACTTCAACCTAGAGAAGGTTTTGGGGATCTTATTTTTGTTTTTTGTCAGCTTCTTGTGAAGCAATATTATATTTGATTTCTGTGACTTATAAGAAAAAATTAATAATGATAGAAGCACATTTAGCTGTATGTTAAAATTTTATTTTTCAACATTTTAGCATTTTAAATCAAAATACATACATAATTCTATCTACCATTACCATTTATAAATGTTACAATATTTTCACAATAGAATAGAATAAACATGGTCTCATATTAAAGGATAACTCTTATATTAATAAATTTAAGCAAAACCCAGGACATCATTTTATTTATCTTAATTTGCATGGGCCAATAAAAACCTAGTAAATTGTCCTTGATTTAAGGACATTTGGGAGCCAGTGGCCTCAGTTACATTCTTTTTTTCCTGAGTTTTTAATTCCATGAATTCAATAAAAAAACAAAGGGCAGCTGTTGATAGTAATTTTAAATCAAAAATTTAGATCAAATAGTCTTTTAGATCTAAGATTTTTAATTAATTTAGAGTGTGAAAACACCTTTAATCCCTTATTAAATGGGCTATCCTGATGGCTCAGAGATGGTAAAGAATCTGCCTGCCATGCAGGAGACCCGGGTTCGATCCCTGGGTCGGGAAGATCTCCTGAAGAAAGGAATGGCAACCCACTCCATCATTCTTGCCTGGAAAATCCCAGAGATGGGAGCCTGGCAGGCTACAGTCCATGGGGTCTCAAAGAGTCGGACACAACTGAGCAACTGAGCATACACACAATGGCTAAACAAAACATTAATTCCTCTAGAACTGGAAAAGAAAGATAAGGTTAAAACATTTTTTTTTTTTTTTGCTTGCTTTAAAGCCCTCTAAAATGCCTCCAGATATTTCTTCTCTTTGCATTAGGCTCAAACTAGATGGTGGTGAAAGTCTGTTAGTAAAATGGACTTTTCTGCTTTCTCATTTTCTCTTCATTCTTTTGATAAGCCAACAGGTTTTAAATATCAAGAACTGTAATGATAGGCCATAATTTATATGTGAGCACTAGCAAACTCTAAGTAAATGGCCCTAAGAATTGAAGAATGCAGTCAGTGGTTTTCAAACCTCCTACAGTATTTTTCAGCTTAAAGAAGGGTGAAGCTACACAGAGATTTAGTATTTTCTTCCACTGGAAAGTAGCCACCTTTCCATCCAATTGTAACTAAAACAGAATGTATTTAATTTATTATTTCAATTTACAGGAGTGTACCACAGCCCAAACCTCAGTGTAGTACAGAGTATATATATTTCATTTCAGTAAAGAAAGACTAAAATGAATCAATATTTGAAGGACCTGGTACCGTAGAGAGGTCAACAGACTCTGGATCATTTGAACTGCCCAGTGTATCTGTGTGTGTGTGTGTGTGTGTTGTGTATGATGTGAATGCCTGGGCTTCCCAGGTAGCTCAGTGGGTAAAGAATCCACCAGCTAATGGAGGAGATGCAAGAGACCCAGATTCAGTCCTTTGGTTGGGAAGACTCCTGAAGGAGGGCACTGCAACCCACTCCAGTATTCTTGCCTGGAGAATGCCCATGGACAGAGGAACCTGGTGGGCTGCAGCCTAAAGGGTTGCAAAGAGTTGAACATGACTGAAGTGACTGGGCATGCATGCCCATGTGAATGCTTGAGTACCTTACTCACTGCCCTGCTTATTTCACAATGGCACACTGAGGGGTGTTATTATCTGAAAACACAAAAGTGCCTATGAGATCTGATGTTTCACCAGCCCTAGTCTTCCACTCCATTATCTCACAGGTACTAGCCTGCTCTTTGAAACAGAATCACTCATCTCAGGACCTTACTCTTCACTCTCTTGTCTGAACAATTCTTACCTTTGAAACAGTTTCATTTTGCTTTGCAGGCTAAAGCAGATTTATTGGAGCATGGTTCATGGTAAATAAAGTTTTATGCTTCTTCACAACTTTCCTTTAGAAGAGCTCATGCTACAAAAAAAAAAAAAAAAGTATTCCGATAGGAATTTGAATAGCAGCTATCTCACTCAGTGTATGTGTGTCATACACAGCCATGACTCAGTGCTCAGTCACGAAGTCGTGTTCAACTCTTGGAGCCCCATGCACTGTAGCCTGCCAGGCTCCTCTGTACATGGGATTCTTCAGGAAAGAATACTGGAATGGGTTGCTATTTCCTCCTCCAAGGGATCTTCCTAACCCAGGGACTGAACCCACATCTCCTGTGTCTCCTGCATTGGCAGGCAGATTCCTTACAACTGAACCACCTGGACAGCCCATATCACTCAATATCCTGGTTTAAACATCTCTGAAACCTGGGTTTCTATTATCTACTAGGTTAATCTTGCTTCTATTTTCAAAGTAATATGTACTTTAAAAAAAAATGGCCATCACAAAAGTAGCACAATGATTTCGTCAGAAAAAGATAATCAATGTTAGAAAATCATCCAAAGGAACCACTGATAGGAATTTTCTTGCCAAGTTAAGCAAAGCATATAGCACTAAATAGATTATCTATAAACATTCTTGGGTCTAACTTACGTTTATTAACTTCGAGATCAGTCCTCTACCATGGTGTTCTGTTTGTGTGTGTGTATATATTTGTTTGTTTGTTTCCTCTCCTCCAAGTTCTTCTCAAAATTTGCCATATTCTCAACAGTTTTTCTTCTTCTTCTTCTTCTTCTTCTTCTTCTTAAGAATCAGAATGGTACCATAGCACTCAGGAGGACAGTGGAATATCATGTTCAGGGACGTGATCAAAGTCATCTACATAAAAGTTAGTGAAAAGCGTGAGGTAGTCCAAAGGAAGTTCCCACGATACCTTCATGGCTTGGCACTGGAGTTCTGTGATAGTCATCCAGAATGCTGCTAAGTCACTTCAGTCGTGTCCGGCTCCGTGCGACCCCATAGACGGCAGCCCACCAGGCTCCCCCATCCCTGGGATTCTCCAGACAAGAACACTGGAGTGGGTTGCCATTTCCTTCTCCAATGCATGAAAGAGAAAAGTGAAAGTGAAGTCGCTCAGTCTGTCCGACTGTTAGCGACCCCATGGACTGCAGCCCACCAGGCTCCTCCGTCCATTGGATTTTCCAGGCAAGAGTACTGGGGTGGGGTGCCATTGCCTTCCCCATCCAGAATGGGGTTAACAAAAATGAAACTGTCTCCAAATGAAGGGTGTATATACTTACTTTCTTCTTTATCTTAAAACTCATTACCTCCTGATACTTGCTGAGATACAGCCAAGCTGTTTGAAATGCTAAAATAATGTGCAAAGTAATGTGCTAAATCCTGACTAACTAAAAAGGCCCCCAGACACAATCACCTCCAGCATACAATCTTATTGCAAAGTCATTTCTAGAGATGTATTTGGAGCTT
The DNA here is from genome assembly GCA_006410675.1 of Oreotragus oreotragus. Taxonomy (NCBI): domain Eukaryota; kingdom Metazoa; phylum Chordata; class Mammalia; order Artiodactyla; family Bovidae; genus Oreotragus; species Oreotragus oreotragus. The sequence continues at coordinate 436,326 of SJYX01005508.1, forward strand.
AAAAAAGGGAATATTCTAATAGAAACTTGCTAAAATTGTCATGTAAAACTGATATTTTCCTTCTGAAAGAACTCTGGAATTCTGAACATTTTGGCTGATCTGTGTCATTGTCTCTTCAGTGTAGGGGATTTTCTGAGATTTGAAGCACAAATTCTGATAGCAGATGCCAGCTCATGTTTTCAAGTAAAAAATATTCATATTTAAGAATTTTTTAAATTGTTAATTGCCTCTCTCTCTGCTCATTTGATCATAGACTTTAAATAGGCTCTAACTCAATCAAGACCTTAGACCAGAAGAACAAGTGGAATATTTGATCTGGAAAGACTGAGAGAGATAGAGACTGATGAAGAGGTTATGAGGGGTTCATTATCAACAGAGAAGGAGAATAATGAGGCAGTGTGTGGGGGAAGGTGCTAGATGATTATCATTGAGGGGCTATCAGCAGCACTCTTGAAATATTTTAGAAGTATTTTGTTCATGTACACAAAATAAGACTCTGTGACAGAGTGACGTGTGTGGACTTGCACATAAAAATAGAAATTCCGAAGGCATTTTTTCCCTATTTCTGTCATTTATAAATTATAATTTGATGTGCTAGGAAAGAAATTAAAATTTTATTTAATTTTAGGGCTTCCTAGGTGGCACTAGTGGTAAAGAACCTGCCTGCTAATACAGGAGACTCAAGAGACAAGAGTTTGATCCCTAGGTGAGCAAGATCCTTTGGAAGAGGGCATGGCAACCCACTCCAGTATTCTTGCCCGAAGAATCCCATGGATGAGCTATGGTCCATAGAGTCGCAGAGCTGGGCACAACAGAAGTGATTTAGCGTGCATGCACATTTAATTTTAATTAACTTTACTCATTCAATAAATATATAACTTTTCTCTCTCCCAAGGATTATCTTTTCATATATGGGGATATTTAAGTGGATTATAGTTTTGTTTTTAATTTATAAAATGGTTGGGTTTCCCCAGTGGCTCAGTGGGTAAAGAATCTGCCTGCCAATGCAGGAGGTGCAGGTTTGATCCCTTGGTCAGGAAGATGCTAGAAAAGGAAATGGCAGCTCACTCCAGTATTCTTGTCTGGAGAATCCCATGGACAGAGGAGCCTGCACAGCTACAGTCCATGGAGTCACAAAAGAGCCAAACACGACTGATTGACTGCACGACAACATAAAATGATTATCAGTGGTTGTTCATTTCTTTGGAGTGGTGAATCCATTTGATAAATGGATTTTCAAAATGTTTAGGCCCTACCCTGGATAAAAGTTCACACAGATAATTTTAGAAACAGTTATAGGCTTTACAAAATGCTTATGTTCATCCATGAATGCTTAAAAAGACCTAGATAAGAATAAGATAAAATTGTGGCTTAGGTGACAGCTTACCATGACTTTATGTGGCTTTGTCGGTACCTTGAAAGTCAAAAATAGCTGATAAGGTCCTCAATCTTAGTTGTAATCTTTAAAAATGACATAGTTTATGGGTCTGTGATGAATGTTCAGGATTTTTGGAGTTGTACCAACTTCCATTTTAAAGTGAAACTTTTTCATTGCTGTCCTTCCCTCCATTTATTTGAGAAGTGAGGATAATTACCAGTGTGGTTTCCAAATGGAATTCAAGTTAATTTCTAATAGTGACAGGATGTGCAATATCATATGTAAACAAAAAAGACTACCTAATTAAAAGATTTCTCAAGATTTCAATTTTCTAAATGTTGGTGCTCCTGCTAAATAATATGTCTCAATCAACCAAGCTTATGTCATTGCCAAGTTTCTGTCATTTGGCAGGTTGTCCCAACATTTAAATTCAAATATTCAATGAAAAGAGTTCTGCAGAAAAGGACATTTTTTTTTGAATGAGCAGTCTTACCTGCCATCCATGTATGAAACAAACTATTGCCCAACCCCAGTTATCACCAGATAGCCTGTCATTCATTAAATGTTGATTGAATGCTTACTACATGCTATATATTCAAGTACTACAGTGTATAATCTTTGTCTTAAAGGGATGTGGTCTACTGGAGAGGCAACTAGAGTTTAATATGATAAATGTTTTCATGGGGCAGTATGGAATGATGCCTAGTCCCTCATTCAGGCTTGGGTATTAGGGAAGATTTATTGATCCTCTTGATGTCTAAATTTAAACATAAAGATGAGTAGAACATAGTATGAGCGAGGCAAAGGTATTTGGGGAAATGAGGATTGGAGTGGAAAATTTGCTCTGAGACCTAAGAGGAAAATATAATTGACATATCAGAGAGCTGAGGATTTTGATCCCAAGAACAATGTGAAACTAGTACAGCATTTTAAGCAGAATGACGTGCACTGTTTTTAAGTTTAGAAACATCACTCTGACTGCCATAGAAAATAGAAAGTTAGATGCCATTGAAAAATTGTAGGGGAAAGATATGGGTGACCAAGTAAAAGCAGCTAATGTATTGGAGTGGAGTACTAAATAATGCATCAGAATTAACAGTTGAATGATTTTGGAGAGAGAGAAAAGAGTGAAAAAATGACTCCTTCATTTCTGTTTTATCTAACTCAATAAATGGTAGAACAATTTACAATAAATGACATGCTAAGAGAAGAAGGCTTTGGAAGAAAAGAAGGTGAGTTCAGTTTAAAGTATGTTAAGTTGTGGTTGAACACAGAAAATCCACATGGAGCTTCCAAGTTAGTAGTTAAATATGTAGATCTGATGTTGTAGGTTAAGACCTGCTGCTGCTGCTAAGTCACTTCAGTCGTGTCCGACTCTGTGTGACCCCATAGACGGCAGCCCACCAGGCTCTCCCATCCCTGGGATTCTCCAGGCAAGAATATTGGAGTGGGTTGCCATTTTCTTCTCCAATGCATGAAAGAGAAAAGTGAAAGTGAAGTCGCTCAGTCTGTCCGACTGTTAGCGACCCCATGGACTGCAGCCTACCAGGCTCCTCCATCCATTGGATTTTCCAGGCAAGAGTACTGGGGTGGGGTGCCATTGCCTTCCCCGAGGTTAAGACCTAGGCTACAAATATAGGTATGAGTGTTATTTATGCATACATAGATCAATGAAATGATAAAAGGGAATGATATTTACCATGAAGGATGGAAAGGGAAAGGGATGGAGAGAGAGAAATTTACAGGGAAAGAAGGATAGGAACAGAAGGGAAAGAAAAAGATGTGATGCAGATTCAAAGACAGAATTCTGTAGAGAACAATCCAATAGGGGATGGTAGGGAAAATAAATTTAAAAAGGATTAAAAGAAGCAGCAAGAAAATAAATAAAAAGCCTACCTAGTTTTCCAGATGCCATGAAAAAATGAGTGTTATAAGAAGGCAGGCATTATCAATAGTGCTACATCCTATAGAGATGTCACATTCCAATTAAAATAAGCGTTAAAAGAAATCATTGAATTTATTGATGCATGTCATGAATGCACCCCAAAACATGAGCTTTTGAGAACCATCCCAGTGTAGGTGAATGTAGCAGCAGAAGTATTGTGGGTTGAGAAATGAAGTGAAGGCTGTGAATGGAAACTGCTCTCCAAGTAGTTGACTGTTAAATGGGAAACGGACAATATCAGAAAAAAATGCTTAAAAAAATTTTCCATCATTTGCTCAAAAGAGCTGTAATTTTTGTATGAGTTAAGCAAACTGAAAACAATGTTATTGTTATTGCCAAACTAAAGTTCCAATGTAGGCCTGGGATTTATTAATATTAGGCCTTGTGTATTATATTTTCCTTTCCTTGTTAGGAAAATCAGGAAGTTTGCAAATGTTGTGAATCAATTGACTTTTATTTTCATGTGTAATGTCTAATTGGGTACAAGAGTCAGCAACAGATAAAAAGAGAAGAGAAATCCAACTATATTTCTCTTGGGTGTTGATCAACGGAGGTCTTCCCTAAAGGATGGATGTGAGCATAGTATAACAAAAGTGCCTGCTGTATTTTAGTTATTATTTCACAATATGAAATCTCTGGCTTAAAGGTTGGACCAATGGAGCATCAGCCCTTGAAACAGTCAAAAGGCTCAGAGTAAGAAAGTGAGTTCAAGTGTAATGGAATCGCCTGTTTCATTGGGTTTCAGTAATCAGAGCCATGATAGGCTAGGGCTGCTGCTGCTAAGTCTCTTCAGTCCTGTCCGACTCTGTGCAACCCCATAGACGGCAGCCCACAAGGCTCCGCCATCCCTGGGATTCTCCAGGCAAGAACACTGGAGTGGGTTGCCATTTCCTTCTCCAAAGCAGGAAAGGGAAAAGTGAAAGTGAAGTCGCTTAGTCGTGTCTGACTCTTCGCGACCCCATGGACTGAAGCCTACCAGGCTCGTCCGCCCATGGGATTTTCCAGGCAAGAGTACTGGAGTGGGGTGCCATTGCCTTCTCCGTAGGGCTGCTGCTGCTGCTGCTAAGTCGCTTCAATCGTGTCGGACTCTGTGCGACCCCACAGACGGCAGCCTACCAGGCTCCCCCGTTCCTGGGATTCTCCAGGCAAGAACACTGGAGTGGGTTACCATTTCCTTCTCCAATGCAAGAAAGTGAAAAATGAAAGTGAAGTTGCGCAGTCATGTCCGACTCTTAGCGACCCCATGGACTGGAGCCTACCAGGCTCCTCCATCCATGGGATTTTCCAGGCAAGAGTACTGGAGTGGATTGCCATTTCCTTCTCCACTCCGTAGGGCAACTGACCACATAAAAATGTCAGCAGAATCTGGGTTCCTATGTACTTCTGCAGCACACACCATTAGTTTGGTGCACAGAAAATTGCCTGCTAAATTTACACAGCACGAAAATTCTGATCATCAAGATCTTGTTAGTAAAGTGGTGGACTGAATTCTGCACCCAGTGTTGACCTGGTGTTGTAAATGTGTAAGTTGATGAGGTCAGAGATTTGTCAACTTCGTGGTATTTTTCAGGTTATAGCAATTTTAATTCATTGGTTAACTCACTGAGTGCACCATAGCATATTATGACAGCAAAAAAACTAAGTAAATTATTTGATCACTTAAAGGAAGTAAAAAATATTTAAAATATTTTAATATAATTAATTGAATTAGTATCTAAATCATATTTCTTGCGCTTTTTATTTTGTAAGAGCATTTAACATATATCATTATAATGGTATTTGCTTTTTTTTTTATAGCTAGTGTTTCTTTTTCTTTTCTTTTTTTGTAAGTATATGGGATGAAGTTGTCATAGGAGGGTTTAAGAATTTGGGATCTAGAATCAATCAGTTATGCTATGGACTAGCTGGGTAATCCTGAGCTAATTGCTATATCCCTTTGTCCCTCAGTTTCCTCATCTGTAAAAAGATGACAGGAATGGTATTTATTGCCTTGAAACACTGTGAAAATTCAACGAGATGACCTTGATATAGTAAGCTTTCAGTAAGTGTTAGCTCATTTTGGCTTTTGATGATTTCTCATCCTGAGAAGTTGAAAGACATGAAGAAGGACTGGTTAGTTAGAGCTGAGTTATTAATTAGGAACCAATGGCTGGGCATTTCATGCAAAGGAACATTTGTATGAAATGTTCATGCCAAGGAACATTTGTATGAAATGTTCATGCCAAGGAATATTTCATGCAAAGATGGGCACAATAAAGGACAGAAATGGTATGGACCTAAGAGAAGCAGAAGATACTAAGAAGAGGTGGCAAGAATACACAGAAGAGCTGTAAAAAATGATCTTCATGACCCAGATAACCACTATGGTGTGATCACTCACCCACAGCCAGATATTCTGGAATGCAAAGTCAAGTGGGCCTTATGAAGCATCACTACGAACCAAGCTAGTGGAGGTGGTGGAATTCCAGTTGAGCTATTTCAAATCCTAAAAGCTGATGCTGTGAAGGCTCCTCCATCCATTGGATTTTCCAGGCAAGAGTACTGGGGTGGGGTGCCATTGCCTTCCCCGAGGTTAAGACCTAGGCTACAAATATAGGTATGAGTGTTATTTATGCATACATAGATCAATGAAATGATAAAAGGGAATGATATTTACCATGAAGGATGGAAAGGGAAAGGGATGGAGAGAGAGAAATTTACAGGGAAAGAAGGATAGGAACAGAAGGGAAAGAAAAAGATGTGATGCAGATTCAAAGACAGAATTCTGTAGAGAACAATCCAATAGGGGATGGTAGGGAAAATAAATTTAAAAAGGATTAAAAGAAGCAGCAAGAAAATAAATAAAAAGCCTACCTAGTTTTCCAGATGCCATGAAAAAATGAGTGTTATAAGAAGGCAGGCATTATCAATAGTGCTACATCCTATAGAGATGTCACATTCCAATTAAAATAAGCGTTAAAAGAAATCATTGAATTTATTGATGCATGTCATGAATGCACCCCAAAACATGAGCTTTTGAGAACCATCCCAGTGTAGGTGAATGTAGCAGCAGAAGTATTGTGGGTTGAGAAATGAAGTGAAAGGCATTATCAATAGTGCTACATCCTATAGAGATGTCACATTCCAATTAAAATAAGCGTTAAAAGAAATCATTGAATTTATTGATGCATGTCATGAATGCACCCCAAAACATGAGCTTTTGAGAACCATCCCAGTGTAGGTGAATGTAGCAGCAGAAGTATTGTGGGTTGAGAAATGAAGTGAAGGCTGTGAATGGAAACTGCTCTCCAAGTAGTTGACTGTTAAATGGGAAACGGACAATATCAGAAAAAAATGCTTAAAAAAATTTTCCATCATTTGCTCAAAAGAGCTGTAATTTTTGTATGAGTTAAGCAAACTGAAAACAATGTTATTGTTATTGCCAAACTAAAGTTCCAATGTAGGCCTGGGATTTATTAATATTAGGCCTTGTGTATTATATTTTCCTTTCCTTGTTAGGAAAATCAGGAAGTTTGCAAATGTTGTGAATCAATTGACTTTTATTTTCATGTGTAATGTCTAATTGGGTACAAGAGTCAGCAACAGATAAAAAGAGAAGAGAAATCCAACTATATTTCTCTTGGGTGTTGATCAACGGAGGTCTTCCCTAAAGGATGGATGTGAGCATAGTATAACAAAAGTGCCTGCTGTATTTTAGTTATTATTTCACAATATGAAATCTCTGGCTTAAAGGTTGGACCAATGGAGCATCAGCCCTTGAAACAGTCAAAAGGCTCAGAGTGAGAAAGTGAGTTCAAGTGTAATGGAATCGCCTGTTTCATTGGGTTTCAGTAATCAGAACCATGATAGGCTAGGGCTGCTGCTGCTAAGTCTCTTCAGTCCTGTCCGACTCTGTGCAACCCCATAGACGGCAGCCCACAAGGCTCCGCCATCCCTGGGATTCTCCAGGCAAGAACACTGGAGTGGGTTGCCATTTCCTTCTCCAAAGCAGGAAAGGGAAAAGTGAAAGTGAAGTCGCTTAGTCGTGTCTGACTCTTCGCGACCCCATGGACTGAAGCCTACCAGGCTCGTCCGCCCATGGGATTTTCCAGGCAAGAGTACTGGAGTGGGGTGCCATTGCCTTCTCCGTAGGGCTGCTGCTGCTGCTGCTAAGTCGCTTCAATCGTGTCGGACTCTGTGCGACCCCACAGACGGCAGCCTACCAGGCTCCCCCGTTCCTGGGATTCTCCAGGCAAGAACACTGGAGTGGGTTACCATTTCCTTCTCCAATGCAAGAAAGTGAAAAATGAAAGTGAAGTTGCGCAGTCATGTCCGACTCTTAGCGACCCCATGGACTGGAGCCTACCAGGCTCCTCCATCCATGGGATTTTCCAGGCAAGAGTACTGGAGTGGATTGCCATTTCCTTCTCCACTCCGTAGGGCAACTGACCACATAAAAATGTCAGCAGAATCTGGGTTCCTATGTACTTCTGCAGCACACACCATTAGTTTGGTGCACAGAAAATTGCCTGCTAAATTTACACAGCACGAAAATTCTGATCATCAAGATCTTGTTAGTAAAGTGGTGGACTGAATTCTGCACCCAGTGTTGACCTGGTGTTGTAAATGTGTAAGTTGATGAGGTCAGAGATTTGTCAACTTCGTGGTATTTTTCAGGTTATAGCAATTTTAATTCATTGGTTAACTCACTGAGTGCACCATAGCATATTATGACAGCAAAAAAACTAAGTAAATTATTTGATCACTTAAAATAAAGGAAGTAAAAAATATTTAAAATATTTTAATATAATTAATTGAATTAGTATCTAAATCATATTTCTTGCGCTTTTTATTTTGTAAGAGCATTTAACATATATCATTATAATGGTATTTGCTTTTTTTTTTATAGCTAGTGTTTCTTTTTCTTTTCTTTTTTTGTAAGTATATGGGATGAAGTTGTCATAGGAGGGTTTAAGAATTTGGGATCTAGAATCAATCAGTTATGCTATGGACTAGCTGGGTAATCCTGAGCTAATTGCTATATCCCTTTGTCCCTCAGTTTCCTCATCTGTAAAAAGATGACAGGAATGGTATTTATTGCCTTGAAACACTGTGAAAATTCAACGAGATGACCTTGATATAGTAAGCTTTCAGTAAGTGTTAGCTCATTTTGGCTTTTGATGATTTCTCATCCTGAGAAGTTGAAAGACATGAAGAAGGACTGGTTAGTTAGAGCTGAGTTATTAATTAGGAACCAATGGCTGGGCATTTCATGCAAAGGAACATTTGTATGAAATGTTCATGCCAAGGAACATTTGTATGAAATGTTCATGCCAAGGAATATTTCATGCAAAGATGGGCACAATAAAGGACAGAAATGGTATGGACCTAAGAGAAGCAGAAGATACTAAGAAGAGGTGGCAAGAATACACAGAAGAGCTGTAAAAAATGATCTTCATGACCCAGATAACCACTATGGTGTGATCACTCACCCACAGCCAGATATTCTGGAATGCAAAGTCAAGTGGGCCTTATGAAGCATCACTACGAACCAAGCTAGTGGAGGTGGTGGAATTCCAGTTGAGCTATTTCAAATCCTAAAAGCTGATGCTGTGAAAGTGCTGCACACAACATGCCAGCAAATTTGGAAAACTCAGCAATGGCCACAGGACTGAAAAAGATCAGTTTCATTTGAATACCAAAGAAAGGCAATGCCAAAGAATGTTCAAACCACTGCACAATTGCACTCATCTCACATGCTAACAGAGAAATGCTCAAAATTCTCCAAGCGAGGCTTCAACAGTAAGTGAACTGTGAATTTCCAGATGTTCAAGCTGGATTTAGAAAAGGCAAAGGTACCAGAGATCAAATTGCCAACATCCATTGGATCATCAAAAAAGCAAGAGAGTTCCAGAAAAACATCTACTTCTGCTTTATTGATAATGCCATATCCTTGGAGTGTGTGGATCACAATGAACTCTGGAAAATTCTTCAAGAGATGGGAATACCAGACCACCTGACCTGCTTCCTGAGAAATCTGTATGCAGGTCAGGAAGCAACAGTTAGAACTGAACGTGGAACAACAGACTGGTTCCAAATTTGGAAAGGAATATGTCAAGGCTGCATATTGTCACCCTGCTTATTTAATTTATATGCAGAGTACATCATGTGAAATGCTGGGCTGGATGAAGCACAAGCTGGAATCAAGATTTCAGGGAGAAATAGCAATAACCTCAGATATGCAGATGACATTACCCTGGCAGAAAGCAAAGAAGAACTAAAGAGCCTCTTGATGAAAGTGAAAGAGGAGAGTGAAAAAGTTGACTTAAAACTCAACATTCAGAAAACTAAGATCATAGTCCCATCACTTCATGGCAAATAGGTGGGGAAACAATGGAAACAGTGACAGACTTTATTTTCTTCGGCTCCAAAATCACTGCAGATGGTGACTCTGGCCATGAAATTAAAAGATACTTGCTTCTTGGAAGAAAAGCTATGACCAACCTAGACAGCATATTAAAAAGTAGAGACATTACTTTGCCAACAAAGATTCATCTAGTCAAAACTATGGTTTTTCCAGTAGTCATGTACGGATGTGAGAGGTGGACTATAAAGAAATCTGAGTGCTGAAGAACTGATGCTTTTGAATTGTGGTGTTGGAGAAGACTCTTGAGAGTCCCTTGGACTACAAGGAGATCCAACCATTCGATCCTAAAGGAAATCAGTCCTGAATTTTCATTGGAAGGACTGATGTTGAAGCTGAAAGTCCAATACTTTGGCCACATGATGGGAAGAACTGATTCACTAGAAAAGACCCTGTTGCTGGGGAAGATTGAAGGTGGGAGGAGAAGAGGACAACAGAGGAAGAGATGGTTGGATGGCATCATTGACTCAATGGACATGAGTTTGAGCAAGCTCTGGAAATTGGTGATGGGCAACGAAGCCTGGTGTGCTGCGGTCCATGGGGTCACAAAGAGTCAGATACAACTGAGCAACTGAACTGAACTGAGTGGTTTGGCAAGAACTGAAAATATATCTAAATCCACACTTTCCTGGTCTTTTCCTGAAAACACTAATGTTCTGGTCGGCGAAGGAGTCCAGTCTCAGGTTCTCAACTAAACTTGATGAGAAAAGACCTGGCCTGCTCCTCCCTTATTAAACAGAGCTCACAGTGGAAGAGCTGACTCACTGGTAAAGACTCTGATGCTGGGAAAGATTGAAGGCAGGAGGAGAAGAGGATGACAGAGGATGAGATGGTTGGATGGCATCACTGACTCAATGGACATGAGTTTGAGTGACCTCAGGGAAGCCTGGCATGCTGCAGTTCACGGGGTCACAGAGAGTTGAACACAATTGAGGGGCTAAACTGAACTCCCTCTTCAGCCTCCCTCCCACCCCTCCTCAGCCCACACCAGACTTTTAAAAAATCAACATTTCAGTAGTCTATTTGGTGGCTCTGTTCACTCAAAAACTGAAGTTGAGGGATCACTTGTGATACTATCAAAACCACAGTTTGTAAAATGAGAAAAGTTTTAATAGGATGAAACTTGAAACATGGATTGACAAGACCAGGACTGGGTGGTATGAGAGACAGAAGGATAAAAATGACTGGGATTTTGACTCTAAAGGATACAGATGGAAATATTCACAGAATAAAAAACAGATGATGAATTAGAAGACAAAAAATAAATAAAAACTAACTGAATGCATCATCTCCTCTGCCCCCACCACCCAATGCCACTAAAAGCTGGGACCCATTGTTCCACCCCCTGCCCCACTCTCCACCCCAGCCTGCTTCATAAACTCCTTAACCATGTCATCTCAGAACTTGCCAGTGAGGCTGACAGTCCCATTTGCCCTAAGAGGCCAAATAGCATTCACTGTCATTGCAAATAACAGCATTTCCTCAGTGAAGGTTGAACTAAATTACTTTAACAAGGCAAAATTAAAAATCAAACATGTTGATGCATGTAATAGGAGGCACGGAGGACACAAAAGATCATCAAAAATGAGTGGCAATATTGATTGTCATAAACAACCCTTCATGGAGCAAAATAGATTCAGTGCTGACCCCTTGAAATGCAGTTACCCTCTTCCTTGTATATTTGCTCACAGGTTTTGTAATTTGGGAGAATTATTTCTCTTTGGCTGTATTTTATCTTTAATGTGTTGTTGTAACCTTGCCTTCCTCACCACAGTCTATTTTCCTCCTAAATGAAGATAACAGTAATAACGATAATTCCTTCTTAAGTTTAACATTTTATGAAAGTTTCAGTCTTTTATGTTACATGTTTGAAGTAGATAAAACATCTAATTATATTTACATCCAGGGGAAAATAAATCTTATGGATTTTAAATATGTTCAGACAGAGTTACTTGGATATCATGAGGCAGCAAATTTTATTGCCTTTACTCAGCATTTACTGCATTTTCATCCATTTCCTAAAGGAAATATGAATCTTACCTGTGGTCTTACTATTTATTTCAGAAAAGGTTTAATTCTGTAAATTAGTGCTGAATGGTCTTTTAATTTGGTCATGTTATAAAATGTTGGAAAACACCATGGGATCTGACATTTGTTTAGATTTCATCTTTACAGCAGACCTCCTTACATTAAATTCTTACAAATCATACCTAAGAAAATATGAGATGAGGTTAAAGAAATTCTGACAGAAATACTGGACGTTAATATGATAATTCATTATAGAAAATTTGATGATTTTCTTTCACAATTTACAGGAAAATGGTATTTTGTAGTGTTTATTCTTCATCTTCATGGACAGGTTTCACCAACGATTGGAATATCATGTGACTATCATAACACCCTAAGTAGAAGAATTTTAGAAATATTCAAATACAGTGTCAAATAGACCATGGAATATATTGCTTTGGGAGCTTAAATATAAACAATACACCCTGGACTTTGTAAATTTATGATTGATCCAGTCATATTAGGCTGTTATAAGAAACTAGAAATATTTTTGGAATAAACGCTTAAGTCCCTTACCTGTTTAATTAACTTTTAAGTGTGGTAAATGTACTTTTCTGCCTAATATCTGTTATCAGAATTGCAGCACTGGGTCGGATATGTCATGGATATGAAGCAGTTTAATAGTGTTTATTTTTTCCTTACTAAATATTTAGAATGTAATTCAGCCCTGACATAAATATTACATAAATTATATCCCCATTCTTCAAACTAATACCCCAATAAATCCACAATTGTGTCTGCAGACATTTCTGTCTACCCTACAGCAAATATATCTTCATGTACTTACATTCCACCCTACATCCTCAGCTTCTCCTTGCCTCTCCTCAAGTCTTTTTTCTAGCACATAAGGCTTGATTATATCCCTCCTAGAAGGCAATGGCACCCCACTCCAGTACTCTTGCCTGGAAAATCCCATGGACGGAGGAGCCTGGTAGGCTGCAGTCCATGGGGTCGCTAAGAGTCGGACATGACTGAGCGACTTCACTTTCACTTTTCAGTTTCATGCATTGGAGAAGGAGATGGCAACCCACTCCAGTGTTCTTGCCTGGAGAATCCCAGGGACAGGGGAGCCTGGTGGGCTGCTGTCTCTGAGGTTGCACAGAGTCGGACATGACTGAAGCGACTTAGCAGCAGCAGCAGCAGCATGCTTCAGATTTGTGCCTAGGGAACAAGACCCCATAACGTGATATTCAAATCCCTTCAAAATCTGACTCTGGCAAACATTTCATTCTCTCAAGAAATATTAAACCTTTATCTCATGCTAGAACCTCTGTGGCAGCTAAGGTGCACATGGGAGAGAAGGATGACATAGCCTTTGCTCTTATACAGCTCACACGGGACAACAGATTACAACCCAGTGTGGTTGCTGCATCAAACCTGGGTATTTGTAAAGATGCACTTGAATCAGAAAAGTTAGGGAGGTTTCCCCAGAAGAAGTGCTGGCTGAAAATTGTATGGTAGCTAGAAATTCATCAGACAGAAAAGAGGGGAGAGGGTCTTCTGGAAAAGGAAATGACCTTCACAGAGTGTCAGAAGCATTATTGAATGTAATACGATCTGAAAAAGGCAAGCAAAGTTTCTCAAGACCAGTGCGTAGGGTTCAGTGAGAGCCTTGGAGAGATGGGCTACTGGATCTGATTATAAGGAGCTTTCTGTGCAAAGAGATGTGGTCTTTATCAATCAATAGAATGAGGAAACATTCAGTTCAGTTCACTTCAGTTGCTCAGTCATGTCCGACTCTTTGCGACCCCATGAATCGCAGCACGCCAGGCCCCTCTGTCCATCACCAACTCCTGGAGCTCACTCAGATTCACGTCCATCGAGTCAGTGATGCCATCCAGCCATCTCACCCTCTGCCGTCCCTTTCTCCTTTTCCCCCCAGTCCCTCCCAGGATCAGAGTCTTTTCCAATGAGTCAACTCTTCGCATGAGGTGGCCAAAGTACTGGAGTTTCAGCTTTAGCATCATTCCTTCCAAAGAAATCCCAGGGCTGATCTCCTTCAGAATGGACTAGTTTTCTGGAGATATAATTGACATATAACATGGTGTCAGTTTCAGGTATACAACATGATGACTGAAATCAGTCTTGTTGGGAGTATTAAATCAGAAAACACTATAAGTCACAGCTTTTGTTTTTTTTTGAGTTGGTTCTCCAGCACACTCCTGTCTCCATATAATGAGCCAAGTGCATTCCACATTCAACTTAAACTCATCAGATGATCTTCCCTAGTTGACGCTTGTGCTAGTCATCTGCAGATGGCATAAATTTATTCTGAAGAAATCTTTAGTCAGAATTAAAATCGGTACTCTGTATTGCCATACATTTGCTACCGTGTGTAAAACAGATAGCTAGTGGGAACCTGCTGTATAGGACAGGGAGCTCAGCTTGGTGCTCTGTGATGACGGGGTGGGGTGGGGAGGGGTGGGAGGCTCTAGACAAAGAGGATATATGTATACATATGGCTGATTCATGTTGTTGTTCAGCAGAAACTAACACAACATGATAAAGCAAATATACTCCAATAAAAAATTTTAAAAAGAATTGAAATTGCATTGAGGTGGGATTCATGGGAGAACATATCTTGAGGACATTAGTATTCAAGTCCTGTGTTGGTAGTGAGGAGAAGAATGGAATTTCCGGACCAGTAGGGAAAGATTATTCAAATCAAGAATGTGAAAAAAGCAGAGAATTATAGTAAGATTGTTGAACGGGTGTATTGGTTTCCTATCACAGTTGTAACAAATCACCATAATGATAGTGGGTTAAAACAACACACATTTATTATATTATAGCTCTGAGTGTCAGAGTGAAAAATTGGCTATGAGGGCCACATTCCCTCTGGAAGTTCTAGGGGGAGTCCACTTACTTGCCTCATTTCACTCAGAGGCTGCCTCATGGGCTGCGGTCCATGTCACTTCTCCTCTGCTGTATCTTTTCTGGGACTCTAACTCTCCTGCTCCCAACTTGCATTTAGAAGGATGCTTGTGATTACATTGGGCCCAACTGGATAATCCCAGATAATCTCCCCCAGCTCCAGGACTTCCATTCAATCACATCCACACAGTCTCTTTTGCCACGTAAAGCAACGTATTTAAAGGTTTGGGGAATTAGGATACAGGCCTCTCTGAGAGGCTGTTCTCCTACCTAACACCCTGGGTAACGTAGCCCAGTTGATGCTGGGCCTTAAATGGATGAATGAAGAGATTAGAGAATTACTGATATTGAGCAAGGGAGTAATTTCATGAAAATAGTATTTTAATAAAAATCTATTGCAACAGATGGCTCATCAAAACTGGAAGCAGTTTCTGTAGTAGATTATTGTCGTAATCTACATAGGAGTGACTGAAGTGTGCCCTAGGAGATAACACTGAAATATCTGCTGGCATGAGGTATGATCAGACTTTGACATGGATAGATGAGAGGAAGTGCCTGATTTTAATAATGTAACTGTTTTCAAGACACAATTTATACTGATTACACTTAGCACATGTAAGGTATATAATGCAGTGGTTTTTAGCATAGTCACAGAGATTTGCAACCATCACTAAAATTAATTTTAGAATGTCTTCAATCCTCCTAAAAAATAAACGAACAACACCTGCCCTTGTTAGCAGTTACTTCTCTTTTCTCCTCAATACCTCAACTCTATGCCACTAATGACCCTTCTACAGATTTGTGTATTCTGGATATTTCATGAAAATGGGGGCTATATAACATATGTGTTTTTTGTGACTTAGCCCTTCATTTGACATGAAGTTTTTGATGTTCATCCATCTTGTAGCATGAGTCAGTATTTCAGTCATTTTCTACTGCCAAATAATATTCTGTTGTATGGATATGTCACATTTGGATTTCCTATCACATTTTGTGGCTCAGACAGTAAAAAATCCACCTGCAATGCAGAAGACTGGGGTTCAATCCGTGGGTTGGGAAGATCCCCCGGAAAAGGGAATGACAAATCTCTCCAGTATTCTTACCTGAAGAACCCCATTGACCTAGGAACTTGGCCGGCTACAGTCCATGGGGTTGCAAAGAGTTGCACACAACTGAGCAACCATCATTTTCACACTTTGCACTTTGATCAGCTGATAGACATTTAAATTGTTTTCACTTTTTGGCTATCACAAACAATTGGGACTTCGTGATGTCATGAACATTTGTGTACAAGTTTCTGCATGGACACGTGTTTTCATTTTTCTTGGTATATACCTAGAAGTTGAAATGCTAAGTCATATGGTAACTATGTTTAGACAAACATTCTGAGGAACTGCTAGCCTGTTTCCCAAATTGACTACATCATTATGCATTCCACCCTGCAGTGTATGAGGGTTCCAATTTTCATACCTTTGCCAACATTGCTATAATCTGCTTTAGAAAAATATTTAGCCATCCTGGTGTATATGAAGTGGTATCCCACTGTGGCCTTGATCTGTATTTCTCCAGTGACTAATGATGTTGAACAATTTTTATTGTGCTTATCGGTCATTTGAATTAAAATATCTTCTTTTGAAAACTGTCTATTTAGATACATTTTGAAACTGTGTCTTTTTATCACTGAGTTATAAATTTCTTACAAATAACTTATCAGATGTACGCTTGCACATATATTCTCCTGTTCCGTGAACTACCTTTTCATTTTCCTCATGTCATTTGAAAGACAAAAGTTTTTAACTTTGATGACCCAGTTAATCTATTCTTTTTTTCTTCTTTTGCCTTAGTGTCATGTCTAAAGGTTCTGTTGTACCCAAGTTCATGAAACTTCCTCTTAGATTTTCTTCTAAGAAATTGAGATTCATGGTCCATTTTGAGTCCATTTTTGTGTGTGGTGTAATCATGGCCCAGCTTTATTATTTTACCAGTAGACATCCAGTGACACCATTTGTTATTATTTCACTATTGAAGTGTCTTGGTACCTTTGTCCAAAATTAATTAACTGTTAATGTGAGAGTTTATTTCTGGACTCTAAGTTCTATCCCACTGATCTTTATGTCTATCCTAATTCCAGTAACACATTGTCTTGATAACTTACAGCTTTATTTAGAAAGTGTTGAAATCATGAATTGTGAGTCTTTCATTACAAGACTTTTGACAATTTTGGGTACTATGAATTCTTGTATGAATTTTAAGCTCAACTCATCAATTTCTGAAAAGAATTCTGCTGGGATTTTTAGATAAAATGTGTTGAATCTGTAGGTCAATTTGGAAATACTGCCATTTTACCAATTATGTCTATCAGTCCATGAGCTCAGAATACCTTTGTATTTATTTAGAACTTGCTTATTCTTTCAGCAATGTTTTTTAGTTTTCAAATAAGTTTTAAAAATTGTATTCCTAAGGGTATCACTCCTTTTGATACTATAATAAATGGAATAATTTTTTTCTTTGATTTTTAGGATTTTCTGTATAGAAAATCATGTCATTTGTAGAAAGAATTTTACTTTCTTTCTTTCAGTCTGGATGTTTTTAATTTAATTTTCTTGCCCAAATCTCCTGAAGAGACTCCAGTACAATGTTTAATAAATGTGGTGAAAGAGGACATACTTTTCTTGTTATTGACCTCAGGGGGAATCATTTAGTATGTGTGTGTATGCTCAAGTACTTAGTCGCCTCAGACTCTTTGCAATCCCTGGACTGTAGCCTGCCAGGCTCCTCTGTCCATGGAATTTCCCAAGCAGGAATACTGGAGTGGGTTGCCATTTCCTCCTCCAAGGGATCTTCCAAAACTAAGGTCAAACCTGAGTCTTCTACACTGGCAAGTAGATTCTTTACCAAAGAGCTGCCAGGGAAACTGGCAGCTGCCCCACCATTTAGTATTGGGTTGGCCAAAAGGTTCATTTGGGATTTTCCATAACATCTTATAGAAAAACCCAACAGACTTTTTGGCCACCCCAATATTTTACCAATAAATATAATGTTAGCTTTTCCTATCAAGTAGAGAAAGCTCTCTTCTATTTCCAGTGTTTTGAGTGTTTTTTTTTTTATCATGAATGGATATTGCATTTTATCAAAAAAGACACTATTGAGACAATAATCTGGATTTTGTTCTATTTTCTATTACATGGTATATCAATTTTTGAATGTTAAACTAACTTGCACTCCTGGGATACTTTCCACTTGGTCATGTTTAATCATTTTTACATGCTGCTAGCTACTACTTGCCAGGTGGCTCACTGGCAAAGAACCTGCCTGCAATGCAGGAGATATGGGTTCAATCCCTGTGTTGGGAAGATCCCTTGGAAAAGGAAATGGCAATCCACTCCAGTATTCCCACCTGGGAAATCCCATGGACAGAGAAGCCTGGAGGGCTACATTCCATGGGGTTGCAGAGTCCAGCATGACTTCGCAACTAAACAGCAAGAGCAAGTACTATCTGCTGCTGCTGCTAAGTCGCTTCAGTCATGTCCGACTCTGTGCTAGAACAGTTAATACTCATTATGTGCAGTTTCCACATTTGTGAATTCACCTACTCACTAAAATGTACTTGTAACTGACAAACAATTATTTGTAGTACTTTCATCATCACTTGTGAACAGTGAAAAATCTGAGTTACCCAAAGTCCACCTCCCCAACAGAAGCTGAAACAGTGATATTCTGCTTTTCTGTTTCCGCTCTCATTCTGTAAACAAAGTGCACTTTTTTTTGGTGATCTATTTACTGTTACATTTTCCACATATTTGTGCTTTCTATGGTTGACTTAGGTATTTAAAACAGTCTGAAGCATTAGTTCTGAAGTCCTGGCTAGTGTTTCTAAGTGCTAGAAGACTGTGATGTGCCTTACATAGAAAACAGTTTGCTAGATAAGCTTTGTGCAGGCATGAGTTATAGTGCTGATGGCCGTGAGTTCAACATTAATGAATCAGTGATATATATTAAAAGATGCCTTTAAAAAGAAACTCACATAAAACAAAGCTATTATTGATCAGTTGATAAAAAATATTGTGACCTGAGGCACTCCAGAACCTAACCCTATATTTCTTCTATGAGCAATGGTCCACTTCAGTGTTCTTAATGATTTTATAGTACATAATGCCTGTAAATAATAAGAAAATGAAAATTTAAAGAATTTTTGCATATGTATTTACTAGAGAATTAGTATTTTTCTGTTTTGACTTGGTATCCTTTCAATTCATATAAATCATAGCCTTCAGTACAATTTCATGTCAATCCTGCATGTGTGTGAATCATCCATTCTTATGGTGGTCTGGCACTAGTAAAGAACCTTCCTGCCAATGCAGGAGACACAAGAGACATGGCTTTCATCCACAGGTTGGGAAGATCCCTTGGAGGAGGGAATGGCAACCCACTTCAGTATTCTTGCCTGGAGAATCCCTACGGACAGAGAAGCCTGGTGGGCTACAGACCATGGGGTTGCAAAGAATCAGGCAGGACTGAAACGATTTAGCACAAAGTGGTCTTAGGGAACCCTAAATTATTAATTCCATCTCTTTACT
This sequence comes from Oreotragus oreotragus, assembly GCA_006410675.1. NCBI lineage: Eukaryota > Metazoa > Chordata > Mammalia > Artiodactyla > Bovidae > Oreotragus > Oreotragus oreotragus. The sequence goes on from SJYX01005508.1 coordinate 455,570, forward strand.
TGTTTAAGTCTTATTCAGATTTCCTATTTCTTTTTGCATTACTTATAGCGATTAATTTTTCCCCAGGATTTTTTTCATTTCATCAGTGTTAATAATTTGTCAGCCTATAATTATTCATAAATGGACTTTCCTGGTGTCTCAGTGGTAAAGAATCTGCCTGCTAATGCAGGAGATGAGGGTTCAATCCCTCGGTTGGGAAGGGAGATAATAATAATGGAGTGGGTTGCCCTGGAGAAGGAAATGGCAACCCACTCCATTATTCTTGCCTGGAAAATCCCATGGATGGAGGAGCCTGGTGAGCTGCAGTCCATGGGGTTGGAAAGTCAGACACAACTGCACAACTGAGCATGCACAATGCCCTCAAGGTTCACCCATGCTGTCACAAGTGACAGGATTTCCTCCTTTTATGGCCGAATAGCATTCCATTTTATNTGGAGAAGGAAATGGCAACCCACTCCATTATTCTTGCCTGGAAAATCCCATGGATGGAGGAGCCTGGTGAGCTGCAGTCCATGGGGTTGGAAAGTCAGACACAACTGCACAACTGAGCATGCACAATGCCCTCAAGGTTCACCCATGCTGTCACAAGTGACAGGATTTCCTCCTTTTATGGCCGAATAGCATTCCATTTTATTTGTATCTATATCTGTATCACATTTTCTTTATCCACTCATCTTCAATGGACAATTTCACGTCTGGACTATTGTAAATAATGCTGATGATGCAATGAACATAAGCGTGCACATAGATTTTTGAGTCAGAGTTTTCTTTTCCTTCAGATAAAAATCCAGAAGTGAAACTGTTGGATTATATAGTAAACATATATTTAATTTTTACAGAGCCTTTATTACTGTTTTCCATACTGGCTGTACCAATTTACATTCCCACTAACAGTGCATATGTGTTCCCTTTTCTCCACGTCTTTGTAATCCTTATTTCTTTTCTTTCTGGTAATAGTCATTCTAACAAGTGTGAGGTGATCTGGAATTTGATTTGCATGTACCTGATGATGAAGGATGTTGAACACTTTTTCATGTACTTATTAGCCTTCTGTATGTCTTCTTTGGAAGAATGTTGATTCAGCTCTTCTGCACATTTTTAATAAATGTATTTATTTATTCTATTTTTGGCTGTGCTGGGTCTTTGTTGCTAAGAGGGTTTTTCTTTAGTTGAGGTGAACAGGGGTTACTCTTTGTTGCGGTGTGTGGACTTCTCACTGTGGTGACTTCTCTTGCTGTGGATCACAGGCTCCAGGGCGTGCTGGCTTCAGAAGCTGTGACACAGGGGGCTTAGTAGTTGTGCTTTCTGGGCTCTAGAGCATAGCCTCAGTAGGTGTGGTGCATGGGCTTAGTTGCTCCAAGACACGTGGGATCTTCTGGACCAGGTATTGAACTCGGGTCTCCTGCAATGGCAGGCAGACTCTTTACCACTGACCCATCAATGAAGCCCCTCTGTGTACATTAAAATTTTTTTGTTTTGCTATTGAATTGTATGAATTATTTATATATTTTGGATATTAATGTCTTGTCAAACATATGATTTGCAAATATTTTCCCCCACTCAATAGATTGCTTTTCACTTTGGGAATGGTTTCCTTTGCTGTATGGAAGCTTTTTAGTTTGATAGTCTCATTTGCTTATTTTCAGTTTTGTTGTCTTAATTTTTGATTTCCAATCCAAAAACTCATCACTAAGACCAATGTCAAAGAATTTACCTTCTATGTTTTCTTCTAGGAGTTCTGAGGTTTTAGTTCTTATGTCCACATTTTTAGTCTATTTGAAGTTAACTTCTCTCTATGGTGTAGGCTGGTGGTCCAGTTTTATTCTTTTGCACATGGCTATCCAGTTTTCCAACACCATCTCTTAAAGAGTGATGCTTCCAACACCATTTAAAATTTTTTGGACATGTTCTTTTCTCTTATAATTTTTGGAAGAATTTGGGTGATATTTGGCATTATTTCTTCTTTAAACGTTTGGTAGAATTCACCCGTGAAGCTATGTCATCCTGGACTTTGTTCGGAGATTTGCAGTTACTGATTCATCTTCTTACTACTAATCATCTGTTCAAATTTTCTATTTTTTCATGATTCAGTCTTGGTAGGTTGGATGTTTCTTGGAATTTATACATTTCTTCTAGGTTGTTCAATTTTTTGGCATATAATTGGTCATAGCAGTCTCATACGATCCTTTGTGTTTATGTGGTATCAGTTTAATGTCTCCTCCTTTATTTCTGATTTTATTCGTTTGAGTCTTGTATCTTTTGTCTTGGTTATGCTAGTGAAAATTTGTGTATTTTGCTTGTCTTTTTTAATATAGACATTTAAGCTACAAAGTTCCGTTTCAGCACTGCTTTCCCTAATCTATTCTTTAACATTCTGAATCAGTCTCAAAGTATTTAACACTTTTGTGTGTGTGTAATTCTTCCTGTACCCATTGCCTACTTAGGAGAGTATTGCTTAATTTTCACATCTTTGGGACTTTCCCCAATTTATTTCTGATTTTGATCTTATTCTCTTGCAGCCATAAGACATAATTTGTATAATTTCAATTATTCTGAATTTATGGAAGTCTGTTTTATGACATAATTTGTGTTCCATATTTGAGAGTTTTACATGTGCACTTGAGAGAAATGTGTATTCTGGGGTTATTGGGTGGAGTTTCTATACAGGGTTGCAAGTCTATTTGATTATAGATTAATGTTCACTTTCAAAGTGATGCAATTCTCTCTGCATGGTCTTAAATACCATTTCTATGTTTACAGCAATGAAATTCATATTCTCCATCTAGGATTGTTCTCTTAGTTTATATAACTTCTTTACTCACTTGTCTATATTGGTTAGTGACTACATTCTTCCAGTTTGGTATTAATCTTGATTCCTTCATTTCATATCTGGTGCAACAACAATTTATGTCTACTCTATCTTCAATATGGATCTGAAATGCAACTGTATGTCACTTTACTTCAGCTGTCACAATTATTCTCCATACTACTATCTTCTATCTCTTGGATGAGGGCAGCACTTTTTAAATTGGTCTCTTAGCTTCTGAATTTCCCACATAGCCTATGTTCAACACCCATGTAAATCTTTTTTCAGCCCACCTCTGATATCTAACATATCTATTCTTTGCTTTGAATGTTTTCTTTAACATTCACTTTTGTTATATTGATATTTTACTTTTTATTATGTTTATTACCTATTTCTTTCAATAGTATGCATAATCCATGAAAGCAGGTGTTCTTTGCTTTTTTAATGACTTCTCTATAAAATATTGTAATAATCCAGGAGATAGAAAAGGTCAGTTTTCATTCCAATCCCAAAGAAAGGCAATGCCAAAGAGTGTTCAAACTACTGCACAATTGTACTCATCTTACATGCTAGTAAAGGAATGCTCAAAATTTTCCAAACGAGGCTTCAGCAATAGGTGAACCGTGAACTTCCAGATGTTCAAGCTGGTTTTAGAAAAGGCAAAGGAACCAGAGATCAAATTGCCAACATCCACTGGATCATCGAAAAAGCAAAGGCATTCCAGAAAAACATCTATTTCTACTTTATTGACTATTCCAAAGCCTTTGACTGTGTGGATCACAATAAACTGTGGAAAATTCTGAGCGAGATGGGAATACCAGACCACCTGACCTGCCTCCTGAGAAACCTGTATGCAAATCAGGAAGGAACAGTTAGAACTGGACATGGAACAACAGACTGGCTCCTAATCGGGAAAGGAGTATGTCAAGGCTGTATATTGTCACCCTACTTATGTAACTTATATGCAGAGTACATCATAATTTGGGGAAATGGGACAGGAGGGAAAGTAAAAGATGGGATGTCCAAGAGAATAAGAATTTTTGAGTCATGATTATGGAGATGATTAAGACATTTGAATGTATAAATTTTATAAGTTTAGAGGAAAATCAGCAGATCAGCAACAAAGAGAATTACTGAACTGGATGTGACAGAGAGAAAGAACACTCAGTTAATGAGAGAGAAAAAAAATCACAGACATTAGCTTGGAAACTATAAATGAGATAAGCTATATGAAGTACAGTGGAGATTTTGGCATGTCAGGATAAAGAAATCCAATTCTATTCAGAAAATGTTTTAATTGAGCTGTTTCAGGACATTGATGAGAGCATAGATCAGATTGTGTTAGTTGCTCAATCGTCTCTGACTCTGAGATCCCAGGGATCTCTGTCCATTGAATTCTCCAGGCCAGAATATTGAAGTGGGTTGCCATCCCTTTTTCCAGGATATCTTCCTGACCCAGGGATCAAACCCAGATCTCCCACACTGCAAGCAGATTCTTTACTATCCGAGCCACCAGGGAAGGCTGTAGTTCAAAGGCGATGGCACCCCACTCCCGTACTCTTGCCTGAAAAATCCCATGGGCGGAGGAGCCTGGTAGGCTGCAGTCCATGGGGTCTCTAAGAGTCGGACACGACTAAACGACTTCACTTTCACTTTCCACTTTCACGCATTGGAGAAGGAAATGGCAACCCACTCCAGTGTTCTTGCCTGGAGAATCCCAGGGATGGGGGAGCCTAGTGGGCTGCTGTCTACAGGGTTGCACAGAGTCGGACACGACTGAAGCAGCTTAGCAGCAGCAGCAGCAAGAAAGTAAGGGGTGGCTGCTTGTGAGAGCAGTGGACTGTGCAGGCATGTTGCTTGTTTGAGGAGCTTAGCTGTAAGATAATGTCAAATGATAGGAGAGTGATTAAAATGAAATAGTGGTTTCAAAAAGAAGAATTTTTAAGATTATCAAAAATCAAACATAATTCAAGAAGAAGTGAAAGAGTTAAAGAAAGAAGAACTACTGTTCCTAGAAAACAGCATTAGAGGCACTAGCATTAGAACGTGGGCTTTTTGGAAGAATGGACCCCATCAGAAACAAAGGAGGTCAGGTTTTACTCTGAGAGTAGGCTTTGTGTGTATATGTATATGTACTGTGGATAAAAGAATGGCAAGAAGGGGATTGCTGGCTTCAAGTGAACATATTGAACTCTTAGGCTTAGGATGATTTGAAAATTCACTATAGGGAGAACATAGTTTCAAGTAATAGATGAAACTGATATTGTGACTGCCTTTTTTACTTTCGTGGAAGCCTCTGGAACATCCCCTGGAGGAAGAAAGGGCAATCTACTCCAGTATTCTTGCCTGGGAAATCCCACAGACAGAAGAGCCTGGTGGACTACAGACCATGGGGTGTCAAAGAGTTGGACAGGACTTTGTGACAAAACAACAACTCAGAGATTTGGTAGCTCTGACTCCCAAATAGCCAATGCATGTGTTAGAATCTGTAAGCACATGCAGTGATACTGTGGCCAGTGCACATGTAATGCAAAGACGGAAAGCTCTCTGACTGAGTAGATGTTAACAGCTGGGGTTTGGTTAATGAAGGGGCTCTCCCTCTAGGCGAGCTGCTCCAGGCAAATTCCTCCTTTGACTCTGCCTGAGGCAGGCCTCAGGTCTGAATACAACCTGGAAGAAAAGGAACTGCTGTAAAAACCTGGTTCTACCATTTTTCTTTCTCTGATCTTGCCCCCTTAACCTCTTGGTGTCCCAGATTTTTGTAATCAGCTCCTTAATTTCCTCATTGCCCACCCTTAGAGCTTAAGACATGGGTAATTTTTATAGTATCTATAAAAGATAAAATTTAAGCACCGCTGATATTGTGGGTTAAGATGAAGGATTCCTCCGTTTATTGAAAAAGAATATTAATAGTGATGATTTTCATGCTGAATGCCCTGATTTACTTCCAAAAATATGTTTGTTCATTTGTGAGTTCCATCACAGGAGTTATTTTCACACAAAATTGAATGTTATTCCTGGCTGGATAGAAAAAAGGTGACTCATCTAAGAGGTCAAGAGTAATATTCTGTGTTAAGACTGATGTTGGTTCAATGCAATTCATTCATTGTTATTTCTATTGTTATGTTATGTAAATAAAGCTGGCCTTTCCTTTCGGTGTGGTTGTACTGTGGATTTAATTAAATGTGAAATTAGAAAAGGGCAGGAAAGCTTATCAGTTTTAAAGAAATTAAAAATGGGTTCTAACAATTTAGAGTTATAAAGCATTCTAGTTTGTTTAAAGTTAAGATAGTAAAGTAGATTCTTTAATCAAGCACTGTTTTATGAACAGATCCAATCCATTAAAAGCATTCAATAGAACTATATTTTCTACATAAGATTATCACGTCAGCATTGCTGTGTAGTATGGAACTGACCAACAAAATGATATTTTTTCTTAATTGAAAGTAAAAAAAAAAATCAGATTTCTGAGTAGGATACAGAAGTAGTTTCTGGTCAGCCGTATTATGGGAATACTCTCAGGTAACACAGTGGGATAATGACCATTTTGTTAGTAAAAATTTTTCTGTTAAGAGCATGTTTGGTTTTCAACCAATTAAAATTCTACTTTTTTTTGGGTGGTATTTTTTCTGAGTCTAGTGTTTACCCTCCCAGAGTATGGTGTTTCTACCCAGGACAGAATATAAATGTGTTTTTTTAGTCAGCAGAGCACTAGTAAAGAAGCATCTGTGTTCAATATTCAGTACTAACATATTAAATACAGTTCATTCATTACAGATTATTTTCCACCCTTTCTAATTACAGAAGATTTGTGCCTAGTGAAAAGTTATTATTTATAATCTTTGGCCAATTTACTTAGGGCATTAGTTAAATCTTCATTCTTTCATAATATGGGGAAGTAATTATGATAGAAGAAAGAAATGCCAATTTAAAAATAGAGGCATTCTTATCATATTTTTTATATGAAGAAAAGGGTTTTAAAAATAGTTTTAATTTGGATTAATTCATATTGCAGTATACAGTTAAGAAAGGCATTTACGTTTGGGACCAAAATGGAGAAAATCCATAAGCACTAAACAGAGAAACAATGATGCCCAGTTGATTATTCAAATTTGACTTAATCAGTATTTTTGTCTATTCCTATAAAACTGAAAAGACAGTTTGGTCATATCAATTATGGTATAAATAATGATCAGCATTGGCACAGTACAGCCAGTAAAATTTATTGTGTTCAGTAAAATGAAGCTAGAGATTTTTAATCCCAGTAACAGGAACTATCTTTCTTTCATTACTGTTCAATATCTACCATTTTTTCTTCTTTTCTAAAAAAGTCTATTTTTTCCCACAATTGAAAAAAATTTTCAACCTTATTTAAAGTAAAAGAACAAAATCTGGGATTATAAAAAGCAGCAGCTGCCCATCTGTCTCAACCCCACACAATTGTTCAAACTGACAAGCTGTATTTTGAGACCTTATTCCAGCAAATGTGGGACACTGTGCATTTGCAAATGACTAAAAAGCCATACTGATATTTTAGTAGCATTTTTATATTGCCTCCTTCATAGATGAAATATGGTATTCTTTTCTTGAAAAAAAAAGAAGAGACCTCACCATATCACGTGATTGATTGCTATAGAGTTTTTCTTTTAAAAGACATATCTCACAACACAGAATAGCAGATTGCATAATGGTACTCATATTGTTCTGTTTTATAACATAAAACTTGTTTAGTAAAGTACATTTTAAAATTGGGGATTGTGTGCCATGAGCTGTAGGGTGTTGCAGAGGCAGCTGGAAAATGGGCAATGTGTCGTTGTCATTTGAAGAGAGCGGTAACATGGCTACCAGAAGACTTCTGAGAATGTCTGGTGTAAATTTCAGCTTCAGACCATGTGACAGAGTCTAAAATACTGCTGAGGCTGCTAAGTCACTTCAGTCGTGTCCAACTCTGTGTGACCCCATAGACAGCAGCCCACCAGGCTCCCCCATCCCTGGGATTCTCCAGGCAAGAATACTGGAGTGGGTTGCCATTTCCTTCTCCAATGCATGAAAGAGAAAAGTAAAAGTGAAGTCGCTCAGTCTGTCCGACTGTTAGCGACCCCATGGACTGCAGCCCACCAGGCTCCTCCGTCCATTGGATTTTCCAGGCAAGAGTACTGGGGTGGGGAGCCATTGCCTTCCCCGAGTCTAAAATGAGCAAAGAGAAAATTCATTCTGTGTTAATGTACTTCTGCTTCAAACTTTCTGCACAAACTAACTCACCTTGGTGGAGTATCTCATGTATGTGATTTTATAAACAGAGAAGAACAGAGTCCCAGTTCTAACTTGGAGATAAAGTGTTTGGGATATAACGCTAGTATTTTGCAGGTACAAACACATGCCTTGCTCTTTAAGATGCATATAAAATGGCTACATGTAGAAAGGCATTATAAACATGGTAATCGTCGAGAAAAATGAATACTTAATGCAAGAATTGTCACTATGACATGTTTTCCACTACCTAGATGTTAAAAATCCCTTTATGCCAATAATTTGCATAACATGCTTAGACAAGCATACATTGTTCCTCAATTTCTGAAAAGAAATGACCCAAGTTAACAGTGTGGTAAGAGATGTGTTCATATTTCATTATATACAGTTAGCATGGGCTAGAGATGATCTCACACTAAAGAAAATAAAAATTTTAGAAAAAAGGGAATTTAGGGAATTGTGATACTGATAGTTCAAGAATAATCGTACATTTATTACATATTTAATCTACATAGAATTTTGGAATTTTAGGAAATTATTCTTATGATGAATGACTTTCTTTTAAGAAAAATTCTAGCCTGGATGGTCAAAACATAGTTTGAATATTTATTGTGCCCACTTGGTGTTTAAACTGAAAGATTTAAACCTACTATTTCAAGTATCTTAATCAGTACAGTTGTTTTCTAACATAAACATTAAAACTGATCGTCAAATCTGAAGAGCAGGCTATGGGAATTCTTGAATACTTTTTTTTAACAATTGACAATCAGTTTATTTAAATAATTGATTTAAGCATTTACAGTGGTGACTTCAACCTCGAGTCCTGGCTATATTTCAACTATCATGTATTTTAACAAGTATCATCTCAAAAACATGTTACTTTAATAGACCTACTTCAGTAGTATATGACTACTACTTGTTGCAAAAAAGGAAGCATTTCTGCACTGAAGCCATCCCAGTCTACAAAATAACACAGCTAACCTTACATGCTTGAAGAATTCATGCCCAATGGACTGCCACATTTACCTTTTTCTTACTTTCACTGTTTATCTAAATCATCATGTAAAAGTGCCATTTATCAACTCGAGTTTGAAATGGCAGACCACTTTAGTTGCAGAAGGGTAGCAAACACAAATAAAGACTCATCAGCAAGAGAAGAATCAGTGTCATTACTTAACAGAATGAACTATCACAGGGTTGAGGAAGTTGACCTAGATACCTTGTTTTTGCCAGAGATTTTCTATATAATCACCCAGGAAGTGAGTCATGAAACAGAGTTAGGTAGTTTTGCAATTTTTGTTCTCGGATATTACAAGCTGGCTTCTTACCTGTATAGGTTTCTGGTGAGGCAAACTCAATTGTGAGGATTCCAATGGCAGTAATATATACATATTACCTGCAGTCTTGGGTGGCCTCACACTGCATGGCTTAGTTTCACTGAGATAGACAAGGCTGTGGTCCGTGTGATCAGACTGGCTAGTTTTCTGTGATTATGTTTTCAGTGTGTTTGTCCTCTGACACCCTCTGGCAACACCTACCCTCTTACTTGGGTTCCTCTTACCTTGGACGTGGTGTATCTCTTCACGGCTGCTTCTTACTTTGGACGAGTCACCCCTCCTGACCTTGAATGTGGAGTAGTTCCTCTCGGCCCTCCTGCGCCATGCAGCCACCGCTCCTTGGACGTAGAGTTGCTCCTCTCGGCCGCGACCCCTGACCTCGGATATGGGGTAGCTCCTCTTGGCTGCTCCTGCGCCGTCGCAGCCTGGCGCTGTCTATAAAAAGCCACTTCACGCCTTCTGGGGTTCTCCCGCGTCATTCCTTAGACTCACACAGCCTATGCAGCTCACAGCGGTAATGAAGCTCCAGTGAAATAACCTGAGCTGCTTCAACATTTGAGAGACTCCATGCAAAACAGAGGGAATCAACAAGGCAAAACAGAGGAAAACAACAGAATGGGAAAGACTAGAGATCTCTTCAAGAAAATTAGAGATACCAAGGGAACATTTCATGCAAAGATGGGCTCGATAAAGGACAGAAATGGCATGGACATATCAGAAGCAGAAGATATTAAGAAGAGGTGGCAAGAATACACAGAAAAACTGTACAAAAAAGATCTTCACAACCCAGATAATCACAATGGTGTGATCACTCACCTAGAGCCAGACATCCTGGAATGTGAAGGCAAGTGGGCCTTAGGGAGCATCACTATGAACAAAGCTAGTGGAGGTGATGGAATTCCAGTGGAGTTATTTCAAATCCTTAAAGATGATTCTGTGAAAGTGCTGTACTCAATATGCCAGCAAATTTGGAAAACAGCAGTGGCCACAGGACTGGAAAAGGTCAGTTTTCATTCCAATCTCAAAGAAAGGCAATGCCAAAGAATGCTCAAACTACTGCACAATTGCACTCATCTCACACGGTAGTAAAGTAATGCTCAAAATTCTCCTAGCCAGGCTTCAGCAGTACGGGAACTGTGAACTTCCAGATGTTCAAGCTAGTTTTAGAAAAGGCAGAAGAACCAGAGATCAAATTGCCAACATCCG
>SJYX01005508.1:467416-483632 GCA_006410675.1 Oreotragus oreotragus
TGGAAAATTCTGAAAGAGATGGGAATACCAGACCACCTGACCTGCCTCTTGAGAAACCTATATGCAGGTCAGGAAGAAACAGAACTGGATATGAAACAACAGACTGGTTCCAAATAGGAAAAGGAGTACGTCAAGGCTGTGTATTATCACCCTGATTATTTAACTTATATGCAGAGTACATCATGAGAAACGCTGGGCTGGAAGAAGCACAAGCTGTAATCAAGATTGCTGGGAGAAATATCAATAACCTCAGATATGCAGTTGACACCACCCTTATGGCAGGAAGTTAAAAGGAACTAAAAAGCCTCTTGATGAAAGTGAGAGTGGAGAGTGAAAAAGTTGGCTTAAAGCTCAACATTCAAAAAACTAAGATCGTGGCATCCAGTCTCATCACTTCATGGGAAATAGATGGGGAAACAGTGGAAACAGTGGCTGACTTTATTCTTAGGGGTTCCAAAATCACTGCAGAGGGTGATTGCAGCCAGGAAATTAAAATACGCTTACTCCTTGGAAGGAAAGTTATGACCAACCTAGATAGCATATTGAAAAGCAGAGACATTACTTTGCCAACAAAGGTCCATCTAGTCAAGGCTATCGTTTTTCCAGTGGTCATGTATGGATGTGAAAGTTGGACTGCGAAGAAAGCTGAGCGCCGAATTGATGCTTTTGAACTGTGATGTTGGAGAAGACTCTTGAGAGCCCCTTGGACTGCAATGAGATCCAACCAGTCCATTCTAAAGGAGATCAGTCAGGGGTGTTCATTGGAAGGACTGATGCTAAAACTGAAACTCCAATACTTTGGCCACCTCATGCGAAGAGTTGACTCATTGTAAAAGACTCTGATGCTGGGAGGGATTGGGAACAGGAGGAGAAGGGGATGACAGAGGATGAGAGGGCTGGATGGCATCACTGACTCGATGGACATGAGTTTGCATGAACTCCGGGAGTTTGTGATGGACAGGGAGGCCTGGCATGCTGCAATTCATGGGGTCACAAAGAGTCGGACACGACTGAGTGACTGAACTGAACTGAGTAGGGTTCTCTTTTCTCCGTACCCTCTCCAGCATTTATTATGTGTAGATTTTTGATGATAGCCATTCTGACTGGTTTGAGGTAACACCTCATTGTAGTTTTGATTTGCATCTCTCTAATAATTGACAATGTTGAATATCTTTTCATGTGCCTCTTGGCCATTTGTATATCTTCTTCAGAGAAATGTCTATTTGTGTCTTCTGCCCCCTTTTTGATTGGGTTGTGCAGAACAGGATTTTGATGTAATTAAATTTGACCACTTTGTTCTATTGTTTCTAGTTTTTTATGACACCGTTAGAAAGGCTTCCCCTAAAGCCAGTTTATAGGTATTTTAAGCATTACTTTCTATGAATAAATTCATAATTGCAGTGATGCAAAAATTATTATTACTATTTATATTCTTTTTATTGTTGTTGGATGTTAGAAATGAGGTAGAGATCTCATTTTATTTTTTCCCAAGTGACTAACCAGTTGTTCTAATATTGTCATTGAATAATCAATTTTCCCACTAATTTGTATATATTTTTTTTATTACATAGTACGGAATTTATTTCTAGATTATCTGTTACATTTATTTGGTTTGCTAAAGTTTGCCCTGATACCACACTGTTAAACATGCTTCCAATATTGTGGGTAAAACCATTATTTATGAATTGCAAACACAGGGATCTGGAGGTTAGTAAGGAAAATCTCCAGCTCAAAGTATAATTGGAAGTATTGGTTCTATAGAGGATGAGATGGTTAGATAGCATCACCAACTCAGTGGGCATGAATTTGAACAAATTCCAGGAGACAGTAGAGGACAGAGAAGCCTGGCATGCTGCAGGCCATGGGCTCGCAAAGAGTTGAATACAACTTAGTGACTGAACAGCAATAACAGTAACAGGACTGACTGACATGGGCTTGCAGATGACAACAAAAGCCTAGATAAAAGGATGGGAAATGAGGCTGGGGACAGCAAGGACATAAACCCGGAGACCACAGATGGACCGAGAAGAGGAGCAGGAGGGGTCGTGAAATTGTAGATACTGATGAAACCAAAGAGCCTTTTAAATATAAGAGACTTAGAGAGTGAAAGAACCAAGTGGCAGAGTTGTGGTCAGATATGAAAATTTGAAGTTTATGTGGCTTCAGGTATAAGGAACCCATTTGTATTTCCATCCAGCTGCCTATTTTTATACAAGAAAATTATCTGAGGGTTGAGATGCAAGGTTGATAAAAACCTTGTGGACAGAGAAAATGTAAAATTCTTCTGCTATGGCAAGAAGAGATGTAGAAGAAAAGGAAGGCAAGCTATGTTTTTTAAAAAATAAAGTCGTATTAGGATTTGGGATGTGAGCCACTATACCCAGCAGAAAAAATGGAATGGCCAGTATTTTGGAAGAAAATGAAAATAGATCTGATCTAAAATGTACAGAAATGATGGGGCAGGAAGTGAAAGACAAAGTGGGGATAAACATTTGAAAAGAGTTCTCCAAGTTCAATTAAATACTTAAGCAAGTCCCCGAATTAAATTAGTTGCCAAGAAATAGTTGGCAAGCAAAGTGTGGTAATTAAGAGCCATGGGACGAGGAATGAGGCTAAGCCTGGCCATATTGTGCACCTCGCCCTGGCCTGTTCAACAGTCTATAATGGGGAGCTTAGTCAATGAAACAAATAGATCACAGTCCAAAATAGAACAAAAAGATAACTGAAACCAGATACTAAGGATAAACACAACTGGGGCCAGAGATGTGATTCCAAGGGCAGCTCTGCTTTAGCCAAATGGGCATTTCTGCTCTGGTATAACTAATGTGCCAGATTCCTGGGATCCAGCCTGAATGATGGAAGATGCGGTATTCACACAGGAAAGGAAAGCAGGCTACAAATTAATACACTGTTGATGTCTTTCAAATAAAGATATGTATGGGTTTGTAGCTTAGGTAATAAATAACCAGAGTTTCAAGCTTTTAAAGTAAGTTCTAGCATGCAGACGCCAGGCTCCTGTTACAGCCATGGCAGTATCTCTAAAAGTACCAATGGTATAGACCCAACTTAGCTTCAAATTAGCATGCAAAAATCAGAATTCTGAAATATCTAAGCATTCTTACTGAAGTTCCAAAGTCATTTCACTATTTCAAAGCTATTTGATATGTAAATATCAATTTACATACTAGCAGTTTCCAGTGGTCTTGCCTGGAGAATTCCATGGTCGGAAGAGCCTGGTGGATTACAGTCCATGGAGTCATAAGTGTCAGACATGACTGAGCAACTAAACCATCACCAATATGTAAATAAACATATATATTCATCCTGCAATTTGCTCTTATTTTGACTGTTATAAGCAGTGTTTAATTTAGAGCAGGGGATTCCACCAAAATAATTTCTTTTTGTATTTTATATAGTTATTTTTGAAGAGTGGAGTGGACTTTCTGATGGAGAGTTGAGAATTCTAAAAGACTGTGATTGTCAGAGGGAAGTAATTGGAGTTTACCTGTACCTCATACCTGTACCTCAGATCCAAGCACCTAGCAGACACGTTTAGTTACTTCATTTCAAGTGGATAAGCCATAACTTTGCTGTGTATGAACACAAAATAAAGAGGAATTGTAGCTGCTGAAAGAAATTCTGGGGCCACCTAAAACATTTTGCAGAAATCAGAAACTGGTTAATCCAAGCATTTTATGAGGATCAGAAAGCAGTCAATCAAGGGAATAAGAATTATAAGGTGTTATGAAAAACAGAGATTCAGAAATTTCTCTTTATGTATTATAAAAACCAGTAGAGGATATACAGGAAGTCCTCTGTGTTGTGGTTATGAAATAGGAGTCGTTTTTCTTTCATTCATTTTCGGCAGACATTGTTGCATTCATTCACACAGCATCCTTTGAATAAAGTTAATCCAGGGACCACAGTCTCCACTTTAGGGATGTGCACATGCCTGCAGAAAGATCTCCGAGAATGGTCCAAAGAAATCCAGCAGGGTCAGAGGTGAGACTGAAGCCCTGCTACTGGTCTAAACATCTTTTTAACTGGTCTATGTTGTCTTTTATATTCCTTAGGTTCTTAAAGCCAAAGTGGTCACTTGAACAAAACACTATAATAAAGAGATTGAACTATTACAATATTAAAAATATATGAGATTTATCAATACTTCATAAATGTTGCTAACTCACTAACAAAATACTAAATTTCAAGTTATGGCCACAGGTGTTTTTAATGGAGTTATAGAAAAGCACAAAAAGCAGAAATTTGTCCATTTTTGCAACTGACAGCCAAGAATACATGTGATAAGTTTTGTGCAAAAATTACTGTTGAATGGTGTTATGTGTTCAAGAATTTTGCTCAAATAAATTATCTGTGAAATGGGAATAAAGCTTATGACTGCTTTGCTTCATAGAGAATAAGGATTAATGAATAACACTGAAGACTGCTCTAAAATGATTGGAAAAGGGATTCAGGGTATTGTCAAATCACTAGGATTAAAGGGGAAAGAGATTTGTCCAGGAGGAAATGTTAATTTGCTTATAACTTATGCAGTGAATCCAGGAGACCCTTACATGTGCTCTCCATTAGACCAACATCCTAAATATAGGTATAAATCCGTTTTCTTTTATCTCCAAAAATAAGTATGGAAGAAATTTAAATCTAAGCAATAGAGATTGATTAGATATTTTAAAATCCTGTTACTTCACAATCTGCTAATTTATAACTTACAACAATTCAACCAGAAATGGATTGAGCTTTAATGTGATATGTGTCTTAAAAAAAAAAAAAAAAAAGACGTCTTAATTAAGTTAAAAAAAGAAAATTGCTCTGTTCCTCTAGAAAGAAATACTTATCTTGCTTAAACATTCAGTCTGGTTTTAAGTAGCTTAACAGTACCTACTGGCTACAAATAGTAACTTTTTAAATGTTTGTTCTAATAATCCAGACGTTTTGCAGAATTCTACTTCACAACACTTTATTTGCTGGTACTTTTATGTGACTGTCTATAAATAAAAGTCATTCAATAAACTTTATATTTTTTCTCATCAATTTCAACTGTTATAGCTAGCACTAAACCTGACCTTTCTTCTAAAAATTAAGCTTTCCCCAAACATGTAACCTACCAGCTCCCTGTTTTCCATCCTTTTCTAACAGCCTTATTTTACACCTTCCTGATTTCGCAAGTGGATTATTGCAAGTTTTCTGTGTCATCGGGTTTTTCTGGCACACTGTATCTGCTAGATCTCTCTCTTTCCTGGGGTCCATCTTATCTTACTATTGCCATAATGATCTTTTGAAATGGCATCTGTTGTTATCACATTAAAAAAATAAAAACAAAAGCCTCTAATGATTCCCTCAGAGAAGGCAACGGCACCCCACTCCAGTACTCTTGCCTGGAAATGCCCGTGGACAGAGGAGCCTGGTGGGCTGCAGTCCATGGGGTCACTAAGAGTCCAACACGACTGAGCGACTTCCCTTTCACTTTTCACTTTCATGCATTGGAGGACATGGCAGCCCACTCCAGTCTTCTTGCCTGGAGAATCCCAGGGACAGAGGAGCCTGTGGGCCCCCGTCTATGGGGTCGCACAGAGCTGGACACGACTGAAGAGACTTAGCAGCGGCAGCATCTAGAAAATAGAGTCTAACACCTTAGTGGTATTCTTTCACATTTTCATCTCCCGGCCCTAAACTTCACCCTGAAAGCCTACGCTTGGGTTTATTTGCTTTTCTGAAATCTCTTATTGTTTAGTAGCTCAGTCATGTCTCAGTCTTTTCGACCCCCTCGACTGCAGCATGCCAGGCTTCCCTGCCCTTCACTATCTCCCAGAGTTTGCTCAAACTCAGGTCCTTTGGATCAATGATACCACCTGACCATTTCATCTTCTGTTGCCCCCTTCTCCTCCTGCCCTCAATCTTTCCCAGCATCAGGGTCTTTTCCAGTGAGTCAGTTCTTCTCATCAAGTGGCCAAAGTATTGTTGCTTCAGCTTCAGTATCAGTCCTTCCAATGAACACCCAGGACTGATCTCCTTTAGGATGGACTGGTTGGATCTTCTTTCAGTCCAAGGGACTCTCAAGAGTCTTGCCAGCACCACAGTTCAAAAGCATCAATTCTTCAGCACTCAACCTTCTCTCTAGATATCAGTTATTTATATTTCTTTGCATCCTGAGGTCTGTGATGATTAAAAACAAATAAACAAAAAAACAAAGTTATGGTTGTATAGGTTATCTGGGTTATTCTCATTGCTAGGATGGAAGCAACGTTATCCTGCAACTATTTTTATCCTGAATGGAAGTGGAATATAAGGCACTTTTAACTGAGTTTTCTGGAGTAGCTGCTGAATATACCCTAATCAAATCTACACTGTATTTGAAATTATTCTTTGGGATGAGAAAAATCATAGATTATTTTAATGACATTTCTGGTAATTATAAAGTTAGTTTATTTTTTTGTTAGAGAACACATTAAAAAGTACAGACAAATTGCAGAGAGGAAAATAAAAATTACCCTCAGTCACTTTTCATAGATATAAGTGTGAATATCTTTTTGTTAAATATCTTTTCAAACTTTTTTCTATAATATACATCCAGTTTTTCATTGCTTAAAACAAAATATACTTTCTATTTATGTAAGACTATCTCATGCACATTTTCTGTATTATTAAATATTCCAAAGGCATGACTTTGAATGCAACATTATATTTTGAGATTTATGGGGATGATCCGGAGGGATGATATGGGGTGGGAGGTGGGGGGTGGTTCATGTTTGGGAGTTCAAATAAATTTTTTAAAAAAAAGGAAAAAAAATTCTATTTACTTGATCGCATATTATTGGCCATTCTGAATGTTTCTAATTCCTCACAGTGACGAATAGCCTTGTGATGAAAACCCTCATACTCTGGAAAGGAACCTTATTGAAGGCCAAATAGCTGGTTACTGGCTAATGCTGCACCAGGTGTGAGGCCTACACCACTGTTCTTTCCTCTGCCAATGCACTTGACACTTTCACACACACTGCTTGTAGTAACAGAACAATGGGGAGGGTACAGGTCAAAGGGGAAAGTGAAGATTAGACAGCTTATTATAGCAGAAATCGAGACCCGAGAGCCTGAAGTGTAAAGTGTCTGGGACTCAGGAAGAACCTAAGTTAGAGTAGTCTAGAGCTCGGCAAGTGAACTGTTTAAGCTGTTATGACTGGATCTCTTTAAGTATTTCCCAAGCAGGCATAAAATGTGTCTGAAGTGTAATCTGCTTGCATTCTCAATGCCCATGGATTGATAGTCTCTCATAGAGCACTCAGCTTACAGTGCCTGTATTCCTTAACATAGTGGAACTTAATTTCCTTTTTCCCAATCCCTGTTATCAGTGCCTTACTTAGGATCTCACCATTTCTATCCTTGATTCATGTAAAAGCATTCTGTTTGTATTTTCTGCCTTTAGTCTCACCCTTATCTAATTTATCTAATCATATTATTCCCTGGTGCTTCATAGTAAAGAATCCATCTACAGTGCAAAAAACCCGGGTTTAGTGTCTGGGTTGGGAAGATACCCTGGAGAAGGGAATGGCAACCCACTCCAGTATTCTTGCCTGGATAATTCCATGGACAGAGGAGTCTGGCGGACTACAGTTCATGGGGTCACAAAGAGTCTAACACTCTCAATGTTCCCCCATATTTAAATCCTGTTATGTCTTTTCATATATTTCGGTAAAAATCAAATGCCTAGCTCTCTAGACAAAGCTTTATGATTCTGTCTCTGCTGAGCATTTCAGCTTTTCATTTGCCACTATCCAGTGTAGACCCTTTATTCTATGAGCTTCTAGCTTTCCAAAAATCTGTGCTTTATTTCTCTATGCATTTGCCCATGAACTTCTTTAAAGAAATTTTTTTTTTAACATGGACCATTTTTAAAAAGTCTTTATTGAATTTGCTACAACATTGCTTCTGTTTTATGTTTTGGTTTTTTGGTCATGAGGCATTGATCTTAGCTCCCTGACCAGGGACTGAACCCACACTCCCTGCATTAGATGGCAAAGTCTTAACCACGAGACCACCAGGGAAGCCCCTGGCCATGCACACTATCCTCTGTATCTCCTATCGATTGTTATTCTTGCTAATTTCAACTCGTCTTTTAAAACACAGTTCCAGATTCATCCTTACTGGAAATACTATCCTCTGCCAATGCACTTGACACTTTCACACACACTGCTTGTAGTAACAGAACAATGGGGAGGGTACAGGTCAAAGGGGAAAGTGAAGATTAGACAGCTTATTATAGCAGAAATCGAGACCCGAGAGCCTGAAGTGTAAAGTGTCTGGGACTCAGGAAGAACCTAAGTTAGAGTAGTCTAGAGCTCGGCAAGTGAACTGTTTAAGCTGTTATGACTGGATCTCTTTAAGTATTTCCCAAGCAGGCATAAAATGTGTCTGAAGTGTAATCTGCTTGCATTCTCAATGCCCATGGATTGATAGTCTCTCATAGAGCACTCAGCTTACAGTGCCTGTATTCCTTAACATAGTGGAACTTAATTTCCTTTTTCCCAATCCCTGTTATCAGTGCCTTACTTAGGATCTCACCATTTCTATCCTTGATTCATGTAAAAGCATTCTGTTTGTATTTTCTGCCTTTAGTCTCACCCTTATCTAATTTATCTAATCATATTATTCCCTGGTGCTTCATAGTAAAGAATCCATCTACAATGCAAAAAACCCGGGTTTAGTGTCTGGGTTGGGAAGATACCCTGGAGAAGGGAATGGCAACCCACTCCAGTATTCTTGCCTGGATAATTCCATGGACAGAGGAGTCTGGCGGACTACAGTTCATGGGGTCACAAAGAGTCTAACACTCTCAATGTTCCCCCATATTTAAATCCTGTTATGTCTTTTCATATATTTCGGTAAAAATCAAATGCCTAGCTCTCTAGACAAAGCTTTATGATTCTGTCTCTGCTGAGCATTTCAGCTTTTCATTTGCCACTATCCAGTGTAGACCCTTTATTCTATGAGCTTCTAGCTTTCCAAAAATCTGTGCTTTATTTCTCTATGCATTTGCCCATGAACTTCTTTAAAGAAATTTTTTTTTTAACATGGACCATTTTTAAAAAGTCTTTATTGAATTTGCTACAACATTGCTTCTGTTTTATGTTTTGGTTTTTTGGTCATGAGGCATTGATCTTAGCTCCCTGACCAGGGACTGAACCCACACTCCCTGCATTAGATGGCAAAGTCTTAACCACGAGACCACCAGGGAAGCCCCTGGCCATGCACACTATCCTCTGTATCTCCTATCGATTGTTATTCTTGCTAATTTCAACTCGTCTTTTAAAACACAGTTCCAGATTCATCCTTACTGGAAATACTTAATAATCTCTCAAACACATATAGATTCTTTACTCTCTGCTGCTCAAATATCCTGTTCATACACTTATGATAGTACAAATTATACCTACATTACAATTTCTAGTTTGGTTTTTGTTTTCTTTGCATAAGTAAAGGTTTTATGTTCCCAACACTTATCACAGAGTCTGGATCCTAGAAATTTCTTAATATTTATTTGAAAGCTATAATAAAGATAGTATATTAAGAGGAGGAAAGAAGCAAAAGTGCCTAATTTTTCAATCACCCACCCCCAATCCTCTCTTCCTCAAGCCTTGTACGTATCAGTACGAGACCACCACTATTTACAGAATTGTTAGAATCAGACATCAAAGATTCATTCTTGTTGCTTCTTTTTCCTTCATATTCATCACTTATTCTGTTGGCAGATCCTGTTGGGCAAAATGTATCCTGACTCAAACCTGTTCTCGTCCTTCCATCACTGCACTCCTATGGCAAGCTCTTGGCATATTATTTTTTCTCTACTTCGATTGGCTTCATGCTAGTCTTTCTTCCTCTGTCTTTTTACTCTACCATTTTCACATTAGTCTATTCTTCGCAGAGTACCTAGAGATATTTATAAGAGATGGAATCCTGTCTTAATCCTCCATGCAACTTCACCATCATACTTAGGATGAAGTCCAGAGTTTTTTGCAAAGCTGACAAGCCTCCACAGAGCTGGCAGCTGCGTCTCTGTGTGTGTCATTTCAACCACTCCTCACTTTAGTCACTCCAGTCCACTCAAACTGATTTTCTTGCAGTTCCTCAATACACACCGATCTTGTTCCTACCTTAGGGACTTTGCCTTTGTTGAGTCCTCGTTTCAGATGCTCTTCTTCACACTGTTCAAGTTCCTGATCAGATGTCAACCCCTCGTGGGTCGCTTTTACAGTCATATTTATTGTAAGAGTTCCCCTCCTACCCTTGGTTTCATTCTCTAATCCTTTTTATCTTTCCTTTCTTTATAGCACTTATCACTAGTGTATCGAATGTGCATTTTGTTTACCATATATTTTTTCTACTATAACATAAGCTCCATCATTCCATAGACTTTGTCTTGCTCTCTGTTGTACTAGTGATAAATATTTATTGAACATATGCATTAAGCAATGCATTTCATAGTCTAGACTCTATTTTTTTTCTGTGATTCTATATACTGCTTTATTGGAAGATCTTCCCCACTGTTGTGACTATAATTTACTGCAACGAATATATAATACATTACAATATACACACTGAGACACAGACACATGTCTGATAAAACATCTTACAGAACATTATTTATCTTTACTATATGAAATGAATTCTCTTATTTTCTGTTTTACTCTATTTTTCATAGAACTGATTTTACCACTTAGTAGTGGTTAATAACCAGGGTTGCCACTTATGGTTTTTCAGGCTGTATCCTACGAAAGGGATTATAGCCAGGTATATATAGATATGTATGTATCTACATAAAAATGAGAAAGACGGGTGGGTACATACACAAATATCTATAAGTACTTATTATATCAAATTTAATTTCAGAGTAACAGGGTTATAAGAAAACAGTAGTTGAGTGAAATATTTCCTGGAAATTAGGGCCTTGTTTTTCTTTTCAACCAGCAATTTCTTTTGAAATATGGACTTTGCTTTGAGAAAAGATTCATTTATTTTAAATTGGGTTAAACATAAAAATTAGCAAAAGGTAAAAATAGTTAAAATATTTGGTATGAAAGAAAAAGTTTTTTAAAGATGCAAATAAAAGTTTTTATTTCTGTTAAGAAAATGTATGTGATAAAAACTTAAAAGTAGATGCAAGAATAAATGAAAGTCACTCCCCTGCATTGTGATCATGGCTCTTCCAGCCAGGAGCCCAAGTCCAGGAATAAACAGATGGGTGTTCTCTTCTTTGTAAACTTGCCTTTAGAATTTAAGTCTGGAAGAATGAGAAGTTCATGTTTAGGGGCTCCGTGGAAAAATGTCACTGATAAAAGAGGGTCAGAAAAGTTGGAGTAAGGTCAAAGGATTATTTCTGTATCTATTCTTTTTTTAGGCCAGTAAATTTCACTTTGATTTGTCATGTTCATTCATCTTGTTGCATTTCTCAGGCAGAACACTGAGGAACAGCAAAGAGAATTTTATTTATATAAATTAATATGCTAACTAGCTACAGCTTAGAGCTTTTGGAAAATTGCCATTTTATTTATTGTGCATAAAGATTGTGTGTCCCTACCCTTGTGTGCCTTTAAAAATAAGAAACAACCCTACTAAAGTACTTTTGCCATTCTAAAGGGAAATGTGAAATACAATGGGCCTCATGCTCAGTTTCTGAATATTCCATAGTAGCTTTCCCCCCCCCCGCCACTATTTGTGTTTTTAGCCTAGACTCTGTGCATTTTATTTATTTTGAGGAGGAGTAGGTAAAGTTCTATAATGTTTTAACTCTTGCATCTTCTGTTGATTAACAATTGTGTTTGTATTTATAGCATGTTTTACCTGTTTAAATATGTATATACATATATTCTGATATGCCCAGAAAACATAATACTAATAAACAAACTATGTAAAAATGCAAAAAACATGTGAATTTCAAAGGATGAACTGCTGTAATTAATATTTTGGATGCATTCCCTTAAAGGATGTGTTCCAAAAGGTTGTATTCCCATATGGGATCTCACAGCATTGAGTTGAACAACCTTCACCAGTTAACTGGATTTTTCTTCATTTTGACAATGGCATGTTAGTGAAATATTTGCCTCCTTCGTTTTTCAGAATAATATTTTGGAAAGAATCTAAATGATACACACATGAGATACTCACTTCTATCAACACACAGACACACACACACTGACACTTAGACACACACACCGACACTTAGACACACACACATACACACATCAAGAAAACCCCAACTGAACTAATATAGAAAGTGAAAGAAAGTGAAAGTTTCTCAGTCACTTCCAACTCTTCGTGACCCCATGGACTGTAGCCTGCCAGGCTCCTCTGTCCATGGAACACATAGACACACACACACGTACACACATCAAGAAAACCCCCAATTGAACTAATATAGAAAGTAATATAGAACTAATATAGAAAATATAATAAAGAAAGTAAAAGTTGCTCAGTCACATCGGATGCTTTGCGACCCCTTAGACTGTCAGACTGCTCTGTCCATGCAATTCTCCAGGCCAGAATACTGCAGTGGGTAGCCTTTCCTTTCTCCAGGGGATCTTCCCAGCCTAGGGATCGAACCCTGGTCTTCCTTATTGCAGGTGGATTCTTTACCATCTGAGTGTGTTATTAGTTAATGCACGTGAATACTAAAGCAGCACAAATAGACTCTGTTTCTGTCTATCCTTCTTAGATTTAAAATTTCAGACAACTAGCCTGGTCCTTTATTTTATTTTGTTTCCTTCAACAAAGGGGTGAGTTTGTTTTGTTCTTCATCTGTTACCACTCCTCTATCATAATGGATACAAGACAGATTATTTTTAACTGACAAAGAGTCAGATGATTAAAATTTAATCACAAAAGAGCCTAAAGCTTTTGGAAAACTCCACCCCTGATTTTCTTCCCCAAAGTAAACCCCAGTGACTGCGGAGCGGGATGTCCCATCTGCTTCATCTTTTAAAAGTGGAAGAAAGACTCCTGTTTTGAAATATCCTAAATCCTTCCTGTGTATCCCAGAACCTCTAAAAAAGAACCACAGCGTTTTAAGAATCCTTTATAATCTGTGCAATGGGAAGAACACCAAGGGAAATGTCATGAGAAGGGTAGAAAATGAAGGCAATGATTTTGGCTCATAGAAGAGTTGAGAATTTCCATAGTGATAGAGGATTATGAGAAACACAGGAAGATGCAAACGGAGTAGGTAGACACTTAAGTAGCCTCTCCTTATTCACCCTTCCTGAAACAAACAAACAAACAAATACATAAACACTAGTTCTGGAAAGGAAAGGGCAAAACTGTAATATGGTATAAGAAGCACTACATCAAGCAATGTGTTGTGTGATCTTGGTACTGGTCTTGCCTCTGCCACTAAAGATTTACTTCAGTTGAGGACAAATTGCTTTATTTCACCAGCATGTTGTCTTTGACCTGTAGTATGAGATGGTTGGCTCCAGTAAGTCCTCAAGCCCTTCTACTTCCATGAATCTGTAATCATACTTTTATTTGTCAGAGACTATCCAACCTGTGAATAAATACTTACATGTTTGCTATTGCAAACCATTCCATAAGTTATGAAAAACAATACTAGCAGAAGTTGTCTGTGAAAGTGTGAAGTCGCTCAGTCATGTCCGACTCTTTGTGACCCCATGGACTGTAGCCCTCCAGGCTTCTCCATCCATGGGATTCTCCAGGCAAGAATGCTGGAGTGGGTTGCCGTTTCCTTCTCCAGGGGATCTTCTAGCATGTTAAATTTGGCAGAGTTCCCTGAAATTCTTATAAAAGAGAAGTGGTGAGATAACCAAGTAGCTTGGTAACTCTTTTTAATTCTATGTTTAAAATATTCTAGGTTTTGATTCCACTTGTTTGACTTAGTATGAGTAGAATGCTAGATTTCTAAGTTTGGGAGTTTTCCGGGTAGCTCAGCTGGTAAAGAATCCACCTGCAATACAGGAGAGCCTGGTTCAATTCCTGGGTCAGGAAGTTCCCCTGGAGAAGGGATAGGCTAACCACTCCAGTATTCTTGGGGCTTCCCTGGTGGCTCAGACCATAAAGAATCCACCTGCAATGCAGGAGACCTGGGTTTAATCCCTGGGTTAGGAAGCCTCCCTCGTGGATGGCACAACAACCCACCCCAGTATTCTTGGCTGGAGAATCCCCATGGACAAAGGAGCCTGGTGGGATAATCTAGAATAGTCTGGTAGGCTATTCTAGATTTTGATTCTACTTGTTTGACTTAGTATGAATAGAATGATAGATTTCTATTTTTTTTTTAATGGATATGCAACAAGCAACAAAGGTGTTATGTACAGGGCAGAGACTACAATATCTTGTAATAACCTATAATGGAAAATAATCTCAAAAATAATATATGTGTATATGTGTAACTGTGTACCTGAAACATGTCAGCTATGTGTGTGCTCAGTCTCTCGGCTGGGTCCGACTCTTTGCAACGCTATGGACTGTAGCCCTCCAGGTTCCTCTGTCCATGGGATTTCCCAGGCAAGAATACTGGAGTGAATTGCCACTCCCTCCTCTAGGGATCTTCCCAACCCAGGGATCGAACCCACATCTCTTGTTTCTTGTATTGGCAGACTGATTCTTTACCACTAGTGCCACCTGGGAAGCCACTATAGACAATAATATATATATATGTATATATAAGGAAAAAAGATATTCTAGAATTGAGGGATTTCCCTGGTGGTCCAGTAGTTAAGACTACCTTCCAAGGCAGGGGGTGTGGTTTCTCTCCCTGGTCTTGGGGGGTAGGATCCTGCATGCCTGGAGGCCAAAATACCAAAATAGAAGCAATATTGTAACAAATTCAATATTTGTTACAATAAATACTCTATTGTTGATTTTTAAAATATTCTTTTAAAATGTTCTAGAATTGAAATAAGTAGTTCTCAGCTGTTAATAGCTGTGGGCAGTGTATAGTACAATTTCCTATGAATACAATCCAGAGAAGAGCAAATGAAAGAGATTCCCGGAAGTGACAAGTGATAGGCTAGCAGCTTTTTAAAAGCTACTGTCTACATTATTCTAAGTCTTTTCTCTAGAAGTCAATCAACTGAGGACAATTTGGGGCATCGGCATTCCCTAAGTAGACAATGCTATTTGCATCCTGAATTATTCTATTAGATTCTAACCTTGGCACTGTATAACCCTTTTGCTGAAATAGTTATAATTGCCTAGTAGCATGGGAAATAAACAATTTATTCCTTTTATCTGTGTGCATGTTTTGATACAGAAAAAAGCAAACTGTGAATGACTAGATACTAATAAGATCATGGAATGTCCCCAGCTTGTCACAATGGATGGTAACAAATACTTGCATCAAGCTTTGGTTATCCAAATATTCTTTGTGAAAAGTGGCTGAGTGAGTTTGATTTCTCTAACCTTGAAGAATCATTTTATTCTATTGTTTCTGTGATGGGTATGTAGGGTAATGCAGCCCATAGCCTTCAGGCAATGCATGAACAGGATATTTACTATTTGTGTAGCCTGTTGTTTCTGAAACATCTAATTTGGGAGCGATTTAGTAAATGCAGCCATCAAGAATGTGGCGATGTTTGCCCTTTGGTTTTGCATAGGTGGATTTTGAAGAAGTCTCCCTCCCCCTACTCCCTGTAATTTATAAGAAAATGGAAGAAGTAGCCTAACCTAAGGCTGGTAAGGAGTGAAATATGTATATTTGGGCAGTTGGTGCCTGAGTTTGAGGGAAAGAAATGATTTCAACTAAAGGCATGGATCCATGTTATAAAAAAGCCACATTTTCATGTTATCACTTTCATGTTATCTGACAGAAAAACTCTCGAATTATTATACAAGAGTGCTAACACTAAATGACTTTGATTAAAAAGATCATCTTTGGGGGACACACACCTATTGTCATGGACATTATCTGCAAACTCGAGCACAGCACATCAAAAGGAAAAGCCCTTATTGTAAGTCAGAACTGTTTTAATTTAATGGACTAATATTAAAAAGATTCACATAGTATATCTTTCACTATCTTTCAGCTGGAAAGCATTCATTAAGGAAAATCTATGCTAATGTTAGCAGCATAAACAGAATTCCAAATAAGGAAGAACACAATGAACATCCTAAAAAGCCCTGTGGTTTCCTTCAAGGATTTACTGCTCAGTTCATCTCTGCGGCAGCGCCCCTACCCCCACCCCCCTCCACCACC
>SJYX01005508.1:485030-518113 GCA_006410675.1 Oreotragus oreotragus
CGATCGGGGCGGGGGGGGCGGTGGGGGAAGCCAAAATGAGTTCTAAATCTCTTTAGATAATAAACAGCATCGGATCCGCTAAATACAAAGAGACCAAAAAAAGATTGAGAGAGAGATTATATTTCTCTTTCTGCTATCATGGAGCACTGTGGTATGTCCTGAGAGTCTGGAAAAGTTCTTCATACTTGAAAGATACCAACTGAATGATCTTGAGCAAATCACCTCTTGCATTTCTGGGTCTTGGTTTCTTCAGGTACAGAATATAGAATTAGACTAAATTCTTCTGATTCTGAAAATAATCTATCCATCAATCATATTTTTAGAACTTTCCCTGATAATGTTTGGTGTTATAGGAAATGTATAAGAAATTCGAAGGGTGGGTGGGCAAGAAGTAGGAGGCATATGGATGAGAGAGAAACTTTGTCATAAATGTTCAGAGAATTCTGGAACCCTATACATAGAAGAAGTGTCTCTTGAAGTTGGCTTTTAAGTCTTAATGGTTAGGAAATGGAATAGCATATTAACAAGAATTTTCACAGCAATTTTTTTTTCAATAAAATCTGTAGATTTCTCCATCTAAGTAAAATAAAGCAAGAGAAAATTTTAAAGGATTAAAACAATTCTCACATTTACATTTTGAAATATCCAAACTTACACAAAAGAAATTGGCCCAGGGAAATACATTAAAGAATTTGATGACTTCCTGTCCAGACAAATCCTATATACATGGACCTGCATGTGTGCCTGCGTGCTAAGTCGATTCAGTCATGTCCAACTCTTTGTGACCTATGGACTATAGCCCACCAGGCTCCTCTGTCCATGGGATTCTCTTCTCCAGGCAAGAATACTGGAGTGATTTGCTATTGCCTCCTCCAGGAGATCTTCCAGACTCAGGGATGGAACCCACATCTCATGATTCCTGCATTGGCAGGTGATTTCTTTACCACTAGTGCCTTCTGGGAAGCCCATATACATGGACATGTAACTAATTTAAGTCAACCAGTGGATACGATGTTCATAATTATAAATTGATAAATCAAAAATTTCTAAGTTTGAAGTGCTTTTTATTACTCCTCTAACAGTGCACTGAAATACATTAGCTCTTTCCTATTCTAAACTTTTGTATTCAAAAATAAAAATGGAGCCCAACAATAATGATGTTGCCATTTTCCTGGAATGGAAAAGTAAAAGTTAATAAGACATTACATCTAAAAATTATTTTACTTTACAATTAAAGTTAGTTTTGATATGTTCTTTAATCTAGTTTTTATTCTGAGTTGAATTTAAATCCTAAGTAAGGGATTCCTCATAGAGACAAAGTAATCATGTGACTTAATACCATTTTCATAACTATGTTCTGCAATAAATATAGGTGTGAAAATAAAATTTTCTGAAAATGTTTTAGACACACACATCAAGAATCAGACACTCAGAGTTCTATCCCCTTCAAAAAGTCATCTTAAATTGATGAATGGGTACTGATAAAAATATTATTAAAAGGGAATTTTGGAAATATTTTCACGACCTGTGACATGTTCTTCAAATTACACACTCCCATCAACAATTGAGAACCTTTTCTCTTTGAGGATTATTTTGGTTTGAGAAATGATGATAATTCATTCAAAGACACGTCCACATAAACCAAGCATTCCAAACTGGATAATGCCATTTTAGGGGTCTGAAACTGTGATGCAAAGGTAATAAGACTGACTTTCTTGTGTGACTAATGGATGAAATGACCAAATAAAGGACTCTGTAGGCTAAACCCAGTGCAGTGGAATAAAGTGCTGTTCCTGTTTATAAATACATTACAAATAGATTACTGTTTATAAATAGCAGTCCTGGGAGAAAATGGTTAACTGGCTGGAGCCCAAGCTACAGAATATACTGTCGCTCCAGTTTCCAACTGCACATGATTTTTTCTCTTTCAAGATATAAATGCAGTGAAAGTTATAAAACGTGTTGCCATAGAGTAATGAGTAGATATATTTAAAAGTAGCAAATTAGTATGCATATATTCAAATGAGTATTGTCCTTTATATGAGCCATCTTGGGGCTCATACATCCAGTTCACCAATTCTACTGTCTTTGTTCGTAACTTGTTTTGAAACCCATCTTTGAGAACTATCTTCTGAATATGGTCATGAATCATACAAGATTTGTCATGGGATTTCCTTGGACTTCCAGTGATTAAGACTTTATCTTCCGATGCAAAGGGCTCAGGTTCGATCCCAGGTCAGGGAGCTTAGATTCCACATGTCTGGCGGCCAAAACAACAAAACCTAAAACAGAAGCAATATTGTAACAAATCCCCCATAAAGGCTTTTAAAATGGTCTACATTAAAACAAAAAACAAAAAACTTAAAAAAAGAATAAGACTGATCTCATGATTATATCACCCAGCCTCTTAAATCTTTCTTTTCTTTTTCACCTAAAACAAGCTAGATTACCTACATGTCCACCAGTATTGACACTGAATGATGTTACAAATCCTCTCAATACACAATAATTTACCCTTACTGCAAATTTGTAGGCGGATGTGCATACAAGTTCATTTTAAAGAATGACCACACAAATGGAATAAATACAGGCTCTGGAGATGATGCCTCCAAATGAAAAGATTTCTTTGAATATGTCAGTTTGGGGTTTTTCTGTGAGATCGCATCTATTAATTTATATTCAGTTCTCTAAAATAAGACTGATCTCATGATTATATCACCCAGCCTCTTAAATCTTTCTTTTCTTTTTCACCTAAAACAAGCTAGATTACCTACATGTCCACCAGTATTGACACTGAATGATGTTACAAATCCTCTCAATACACAATAATTTACCCTTACTGCAAATTTGTAGGCGGATGTGCATACAAGTTCATTTTAAAGAATGACCACACAAATGGAATAAATACAGGCTCTGGAGATGATGCCTCCAAATGAAAAGATTTCTTTGAATATGTCAGTTTGGGGTTTTTCTGTGAGATCGCATCTATTAATTTATATTCAGTTCTCTACATTTAGTGGAATTCTGGTACCCCAAATCAGGAAACAATTATATGGTGCTTGAATGGGATCTGTCAGTGGAATTGATTATAGTATATTAGATGGAAGTAACTAAGTGAAATAAGTATATATTGAGTGTTTTGAGAGGGTTGAATATATTTTACCAAGCTAAGATAAGAATTTTTAATTCACACATACATTCCCTTAGAAAGACAAAGATTATAATTTCGAGGAATTAGCCTCATGTGAAAACATAGCATTTCAAAGATTTCTATTGCATATCATATGTGAGATATGGGGTGGAGGGGAGGGAAGTGGAAACATTCTTTGAAATGTTCTAAATCCACAAGGTATAGAAGGTAATTAAATTATCCACAAAAATATGTAACTTCCTGATACAAAATAAATTGAAAAAAATAAAAACAATCTCTCTTTACACCCCCAAGGAAAACAAGAAAGAACATCTTAAGTTTTTACTTTCCTTCAAATTTAGTAGGGCTCATTCTTCAATTTGATGATTTGCTGGGGAAAAAAAAAATGGAAACTATTACTTTTTTCATTAACTCAAGAATGAACACTTTTGTTACTTTACAAAATGAGGGTTGCAATAAAACAGATACTGAAGCTTAAACCCTTCCTTTGTGTTTGGGCTCATAATTCTTTCTCTGCTTTGCATGTCTGGAACTCACATGATATCAAGAGTATCCAAATTTTAAACAAATCAATACATTAAATAATCTTTTTAACAAGCAGAGATTAGATTACTTTTTCCAAATTAAAATAAACCAGCAAAACAACTGAGAGGGCACATTTTAGGACATATTCATTTTTATAAAATCATTTCAGTCAACCAGGTTCCCCTTTGCAAGCACGGATATATCAAATCATATTTCTAAATATATCCTGTGTATTTTGCTTTGAAAATAAACTCCAATGAGAAAGAGTACAATTAATACCCTACTTAGATCTTTAACATGCAAATACCATATATTTTGGCTCTCTGAAGTAATGGAGCCAGGATCATTTTATAGTTGCAACATGTGAGAAATATTTGACACTTGTAATCAAGGCTTCAGAGATTCCTGTGTGTGTTATTTTAAATACTTCCTGCATCTGTGATCATTTCTACTTCTCCTTAGGCATGAAATTTCCTAGCCATCATTCTTCTCTCAACATACACACATAAACACACACACACAAATACACGAAGATGATATATTCCCCAAACAAAATAAGATGATCAATTAAGCAAAATAACTGTTCAACTAAACAAAAATTCTGTCAAATTGTTCAATTGATCATTACATTTAAGATATTCCATTGTATCTTTAGCATCAAGTCAGATCAAGTCAGTTCAGTCAGTTAGAATGATCAGTGAAAGAGCAAATAAAAAATCTTGCCTGTATATCACAAATACCATCTAATAAAGATGAGATTTTGTTGTTGCTGGGTTGGATTTTTAACAAGCAGAGATTAGATTACTTTTTCCAAATTAAAATAAACCAGCAAAACAACTGAGAGGGCACATTTTAGGACATATTCATTTTTATAAAATCATTTCAGTCAACCAGGTTCCCCTTTGCAAGCATGGATATATGAAATCATATTTCTAAATATATCCTGTGTATTTTGCTTTGAAAATAAACTCCAATGAGAAAGAGTACAATTAATACCCTACTTAGATCTTTAACATGCAAATACCATATATTTTGGCTCTCTGAAGTAATGGAGCCAGGATCATTTTATAGTTGCAACATGTGAGAAATATTTGACACTTGTAATCAAGGCTTCAGAGATTCCTGTGTGTGTTATTTTAAATACTTCCTGCATCTGTGATCATTTCTACTTCTCCTTAGGCATGAAATTTCCTAGCCATCATTCTTCTCTCAACATACACACATAAACACACACACACAAATACACGAAGACAATATATTCCCCAAACAAAATAAGATGATCAATTAAGCAAAATAACTGTTCAACTAAACAAAAATTCTGTCAAATTGTTCAATTGATCATTACATTTAAGATATTCCATTGTATCTTTAGCATCAAGTCAGATCAAGTCAGTTCAGTCAGTTAGAATGATCAGTGAAAGAGCAAATAAAAAATCTTGCCTGTATATCACAAATAATTTTTTTTTTTTTGGCAAGATATTTCTTAATATCTCCAAAAACCCTATTCATATAAACAGGCCATTTCTTTCTCCTAGGGAATTTTTTATAGTGAGAAAGTAGCAAAGAAAGAAGATGTTATACACTGAAAATATTCTTAAATATTCTCAGATGGACACCTTATTTACACACCTGATTGCACACTTTCCTCATCATTTCATTTAGCAGTTCCTGTGACTTTCATTCTCTACAACATTTTAAGGTGAATGTACATATATCACACACACAAATATTATCTCAGCATACAAAACAACAAAGTTATCTGAAACAAATATGGAATTCATAGCTGTGTGTCCTTTTTAAATGACATTTGCAAATGGTCACACTGCACATCTGTGATTTGCTCCAAATAAATGCAAGATTATCGCATTACCTTTTAAACCTGCAGATTCTTCTTTCCATAAGCTTTGACTCCAGCAAATCTCAGCTATTCTTATTACAGCCCTTCTCACATGCCCCCAAGTGAGGGATGCTTTGCAAGCTTTTAGGCAAATTGTGTTGTTTAAGATGAGCTATTTATCTGATAAACAATTTTCACTATAACTCAGTGTTTTTTATTTTTCTGTTTTGTCTTAAATAACTGAAGAAATTCTAAACTGTATAAGGAAGAAAAAAAAGAACTCAGGGTGATTTTTAATCTTTACAAAAGTGTCCACCATAATATTATTCAAGCAACTATCTTTCCCTATTTTCTTAAAAGTGATTTAGCTAACATTATTATATGATTGATTATCACATAATCTTTACAATTGTTTACAAAGTGCTTTCAAAGATGTGGGAAAATTCTAATATACTTTGGAACAAAAGTATAGAATACTAAGTTATGTAAAATTTATAATATTAAATTTATATGAAAAGCAAAATTCTAGAGAAAAAACAGACCGGAAGGAAATATTCCAAAATATTTTCAGTAGTTGCCTATGGCTCTTAGGATTGTAGATGATTTATTTTCTTATTATGCATTTTTTTCAGATTTAACACAGTGGAGTTAAAAAAATGAAAAAAAATAACTATATTTTTTCTTAACAAAAGGGCTCTATGAAAGCCTTTAAAGTGTCACTTCTCTTGTATAAGACAACAAAGACATAAATGATTTTTAAAAATATAAAATTATTTGAATAGAGACTAGATAATTTATGTGATTTAGCATCTCTGAGAGTAAGTTCCCAGTTTATAAGAGTAATTTTATTAACCAAATACTACCTATATGGAATATGTTGATATTTTAAAATTCTTCCTGTTTGACAATATATTTGTCAGGTGATAGTTCTATTTCTTTCATGTGGATTTTTAGAGCAGCATTTAGCTAAAAATATTTTTGTTTTTCAAATAAAAAAACTTACATAAAGCTTAAGGTAATTTTAATAATATTAAAGTCTTTCTCAGATACATATTTAAAACATTCCTAGTTGGCCAGAAGAATTCTCTCTTCTTCAAATTATATTTGACAGTTTTTTAATTTCAAGGTATCCATACATTTGGTAAACAAATCGTTTAAGGGATTTTTTTTTTTCCGAGTAGAGATAAGAATAGCTTGATTTTACTACAGTTAGCAACCCTTTTGATATTATTTTCATTAGAAAAAAAATCAAGGTTTTACACCAATTATTTACAGAAAAAAAATCTACTTTATAAATCATTTTCACAAATGCTTTTTGATCCTTGTAAGTAGATTTTAAATGGAATTTGTAGAGCATAATAAAGTATTGATTATATTGTCTAAAGGTATACATAAGTATTTAAAAATCTTCTCCCAAGTGGTATGCAGAAAGCAGACAAAACGTAGGTAAAGAAAAGGCAAGTAATAAATGGTCTGAGGTCCAGTTGTACAGGTATACACAGCAATTTTAAAGTACTAATTTTATTCCATTTTAAATGATACAGAATTATTTCTCTTTCCTTCTTTGCCTAAAGGTCATCTATAATTGAGGACAAATTAGGAAGAGTCCAGAGGCTGAGCATGGCTTTGATCAGGGTGTCCAGCCTTTCTCAGTGCAAACCATTCAGTGGAGAAAGGTAGGAGTCATATCAGTGAATTGGTTGCCTTCCTAAAGGTTATCAAGGCCCCCTTTTCTCTTCCTCTGCTGCCTCCCCCACCTTACTCTCTTTGGGAGCACTTCTATATTTCTGCGGCAGTTTGACTTTGGCAGGAATTGTATTCAGGTATAATGCTAAGACTTAAACCTGTTCATCTTTATTTGTACTCGATTACCCTGATTTTACTCTGAGATTCATGCATGTGTTTTCATCTCTGACCACTTCTGTCAAATCTTTTAAAATATATATATAGCACACTAAAAAAAAATTTTGGATAAGCTGAATATTCTCATTCTCAAAAATGGAGCAGAATACCACTTGCTATATAAAAATTTCATATGATGCTTTCGTTCAAGAATTAGGATAATTATATTGATACTATGAATTTTCCTTTGAAATAAAAAGAATAGCACTAAATGCTCCAAATTAGAATAAATCCCAGAAATGGTAAAAAAAAATTATATATGTGTGTGTGTATATATATATAACCTAGGTACATTTATGGAAATATTTTTATCATGTTTTTACTTATGTTGCAAGCAATAATAAAAACAAGAAGAAAAATTAAAATCATTCTAAATAACCTTTCAGCAATTATTTAAACCACCTTGTACAATTTGAAAACGTGGCAGTAATTTTATCAAACATCTTATAAATCACTGTCAGGGTTCTGTTAAACAGTCATTTTGAATTAAACTGTAACCAATTATTTTTATAATCAAATATTTCATCAATTATCAAATGCATTCATCTTTTATCTTATTTAGGTAAAAATAAGCCAGCTATTTCCAAACACAGTGTTTCTTGTAATCACTTCTACAGGGCTAATCTATGGTCACATCATTTTATACTTTTTTCTATTAAACAAAAATATTTTTCACCGAAGAAATAATATAGCTTTAATTTCAATCCCCATACTATTTACTCAAATAAACATTTATATTTACAAAAACACTTTAAATACTGTTCTAATCTTAAAGAGGTGGTGATGACAGCTATACATTTGTTCCCAAGCAATGTCTTAAAGTAATAGGGCAAGTTCTTTTGAAGAAGAATAAATTCTGACAAGGTTACCTATACTATCATTTCTTTCTTATGTCATTCTGCCTTCTTGAGAACTTTAATATAGATAGATTAAGTATTACATTTAAGATAACTATAGAAATTTTGTGGTATAAAATGAGTACTTACTATTGCTTGCTAAAGTAAAATTATATAATTTTAATATTATATATCTTTCTTTGGAATAATTTCATTTCATTTAATGCAATAATTCTGCAGTATGTTTTAATAATAACAAACCTCTAGTTGCCCATATGTACCATGTATATGGCTAAAATAAAATACAATTTGAATAGATGGTGAGTGAATTTGGTTCATAGAATGTAATTTTTGCATGATATACTATCAATTTGAATTTTTTTATGTAATATGTGATGCTATGAACACTTTTTTGGTAACATCACAAAACACCAAAATACATTTTTATCTTCAGTTATGTAAAAGCAGATCTCAGTGTACACGGGATCTAATTACATTTATAAATGACACATTATTATATTTATAGATAATTTTTGTTCCTAATATTTTGAGTAACATATTCTCTTAACTTTAAGAAAACCTGTCAACATAAAGACATCTTTTCACTTTTTAATCATGGCAGGACTTTTTTCTAGAGAACTCTATCTCAAAATTTAACAAAAGATTGCTATTGAATAATATTAAATTTAATCATTGACAATACATTTTCATTTTAAAAAATTCCCTACATTTTTCTATCCCCTAATAAAATATTAGTCCATTTTTATGGCACAATTATTCATCACCTTTGCCCATGTAGCCTGGTTGTATATTATATTACACAGTCTTAACACTTGCTGTCCTGAGAAAATCCAATTCGAATGCTAACAAATAGAAAATGTTTTTGCATGTGATACTTTATCCTAAAGAAAAATAATTCTTGATTTTCTCTGAATATCATTTAGGATGCAAGAGATAGTTATTTTTTCCAAACATGATTGGTAATTGTCCATTTTCATATCATTTTTAGTAAAAGAAGCAATCTTATTTAGGAAGAAGGCCATTTAAATCTAAGTGGATCCTGGTATGAAAAGAAGCTTGTCACACTCCTCTCTAATAGTTAAGGATTTCAGTTTCCCTTTACCCAGACATTTGCACCTAGTATTTTCCAATTCTGTAATGTAAACATTCACAGAGAGGTTAAATACAATGTTGGCTTTGCAATATGTATGCAGAAGAGCCCCACACATTTTGCACAGGCTTCCTTGAATTTAACCCTGGGTCAACAGACATGTTTAAATGTGGACTTGAACATAAGTGGTTCCTACAGAAAGAGAGTCAACGAGTGGGAAGTTTTTATCAAATGTCACCACTGATGTAAGGAACGAGATCTAGATGGGAAAAGACAAAGGTGAGAAAGATGTTCCCAAGTCATTTGGACATGAATTTCATCTTTTAATTTGATTACTATCCCAGATCACAAGGAGCCCAACTGGAGTTACAGCTATGCACTAACATTTTCTTTTCTACATTCCCGATATGTTCTTTCACTTTCCAACGCTCCTATTTCCAGGCAGTTGTGCCACATGAAACTGACAGCAATTGTTCTGATTCATGGTTTAGGAGGAGTAGCTGATTAATCCCATGTCAGCAGTCCTGACCCTACGTGGAAAATAGAACCTTAGACGGCCCACTCCATAATATATCAGGTAGCAGACTTGTGTGGCTTGTCTTGCTCTTAAATGTAATGAAAGTTTAGGGCAATGCTGAATGTGCGCCTCCTCCCCTCTTTTAACCTAAAGAACATTCTGGTGTGGAGTGAGAATGCAATGGGGAGAGAGGGTGACCAATTAAGATTTTCTGGGACAAAATCTTCGGTTTTCAAATATTTTATTTATGTTCTCTATGAAATGCTTTATTTTTTTTTCCCCCTTAAGCTTAATTACTGATTCAAAAGGATAGTAACTGGTTGTATGTGTTTATCTTAAACCTTTAAAATGTCAACCTTGGCAATTTTTTTTCCTCTTTGATGACTATAGAATGCTCCTCCACCTTTCATGTAGAGATTTAATTGTACTTATTATACAATAATTGCAAATAACTCCAAATTTCAGAATTGTGTGTAATAAGACATGCTTAACTTTAAAGAAAAATATACATGTTACATTTTAAAAACACAAAAGACATGCTTTGAGGGATCCATTTAGTCTTAAAGATTGAAAAATTTCATGAAAGCCTTAAACTGAGTATGTATTTCTATTATAAGTTAGAAGAAAACCTTGGTATTTTGTGCCTAATTTTCAGAACTTACCATTAAAATAAAGAGATAAAGTGGCATTACATCTCTTTCAAAGAGGACCACGGGCACAAAGGCATGAACATGTGAATTTTATTTACAACTATAGAGCAGATTGAAATGCCAAAGCAACTTGAAAACCTGTCAAATAATGCTAAATCTGAAAACACAGGGCTCTGTAAATGGTGGTCACAGAGTCCAAACTGGATTTCAGAACTGGAAGCTAGGCACAACTATCAGTAAAAGAAAAGAAAAAAAAAAAAAACAAGAAAGAAAGAAAAGAAACACACAACTACCTAGCATAACTAGATAAAGCTGAAGTGTGCTGAAATCTCCCCGTGCAAACTGCATAATAGCACTTGCAGTGGCCCCTTTCTGTCACCCACCGTAACCATCAAGCCTGATCCTGCTGCAGTCAGGTGCACTGCGGCAGAGCGCTGAGGATTGTCTGCAGAGAATTCCGAGGAAAGGCACATTTGTGCCATTTTCCCCTGGACAATAATCAACAGCACTTTTTGATACATTTAGATTTTTTCCCTAAGTCAATTGGAAACAGTGTGTAGGATTTACTTCTGCTTTCTCCTTAAAGTGGAGGTTTTATTTTCGCCTGAATCCTTCCCTAGGAACGTGCAGCCCTTTGATCAAGTATCATTTGCATTTCTGTATGGAGCCGGGTTTTATGTTCTTTTTATACATACTGTCTACTACATGTATCATGTTGGTTCGTGCTAGTCACCATTTAAAACACTAGGTACCCAGTGTTGCCTTGTGAGCAGAATCCATATGTATAAGAGGAAGACAATAGAATAGTGCAATTTAAAATTCAAAATTAATAGGTCTTTGGAATGGGACATATTTTTGCTGTGGGTATTTTAAATAGATACTCAGATACAAAATGCAGTATTTTGGTGTTTAAATGCTTTATCTTCCGATTAGCTCTGTCTCATAAATTAAAAGGAAAAAAAACAAACAAATGGAATGCTTCTTGAGGCTTTTCTTCAGAGCCAGGCACTCTATGTACACTGTCAAGGTGGGTAGCTTTAAAAAAATAATAATAAAATGAACTCTATGTTACATTATGTAGTGCAGAATTCTTAAACATGAGACTCTGGTTTTGTGTCTTTGAGGGGATCTGCAAGCACACTGCTTTGTCTACAAAAATGGAAAGAATTTCTAAGGGAATGTATAAGAGTGTGTGAAATAATCTTTATGTCATTTTGTTTTAAAGGACAACAGTTTTTTTTTTTTCTTCCTTTGCTTCACAGAGAAATGTGTCTTTATCATCCTTCCCTCAAAAAGCTGGTAAAAAAAAAGTTTTCCTCTTTTCTCCAATTTTGAAGGCATCTTTTCATAAAGAAATGACTAGACTCTGTCTGCCATTTATCCATATATGGCTA
The DNA here is from genome assembly GCA_006410675.1 of Oreotragus oreotragus. Taxonomy (NCBI): domain Eukaryota; kingdom Metazoa; phylum Chordata; class Mammalia; order Artiodactyla; family Bovidae; genus Oreotragus; species Oreotragus oreotragus. The sequence continues at coordinate 496,954 of SJYX01005508.1, forward strand.
TTAAAACTGCCTGGATCTCAAAGACACGCAAACACCTTGTCAATAAAGTAGTAAATTAAATGACTGGCATTAAAAGAAAAAAAAAAAAACCACCACCAACAGAAAATCTTCCAGTAAATTTCCTCATTAGCAGACAACTATTTTGGGTGTTTTCAGGCTTAGAGCTTTAACACTGGCAAAATTTTAAAAAGATGGGCTCTGGGTTTAGCAAAAAGTATATTATAACAAACATGGAGTGGCCACTTATTTTCTCATTTTTAAGAAAAATATTTCAGTTTAACTCACTTTTTTCTTCTTAAAAGGAAAACAGCTTTATTTACAAGATTTCCCATAGCACATTTTTTTAAATATATGATTTAAGTTTGCGTTTTGAAGCGTTGTGATCCCGTTCATCAAAAATAAAAGCTAAGCAGAATACAAATTACATATCTCTCAATCAGAGAGAGTTGGGGGCTCTAATGTCAAGAATATATTATGGAAGGAGGGCTTTTCTGTGTCTTCACTAATCGGATGGTTCTTTCTGCATTTCCTCACCTACGGAGCCAGGCAGCATGTAGAATCTATGGAGATGCTTGATGTTTCTTAGATAATATGGTTTGGAAGATTCTGTTTGCAAGCTTATTTGCTTCTGGGTTGTGTTCATAAAGCAGGAGAATGTAATTCATTTCTGCATATCTCCTAGACTGGACAAATCAAGGTGACAATCCGTGGTTAGCTCCGTCAGGCCCTTTGTCCCACTGCTGCTGTGGATGGAAGTACAATGGGAGCAAAGTGGAATATATAACGGTGCAGCTGCCTTGTGACAGCGCAGTCCCACCATTGCCGTGTGTCAGCTCATGTTTGTGCACCGGTAGCCAGTCCATAAGATGACAATGCAAATTGTGTGAAAAGTCTTCCAGAAGATAACAAATCATGTTGGGGGTCGAGGTGCGAGAGGAGAGGCAAAGGGGAGGCTGGACATATGTCTTAGAAAAATAATGATCTGTAAAAGGTTATATTTTTGGTACAGTGATTCCATTCAAATGCAGGGGCCCTCATCCCCATTTTGGCATGTGCCTCAAAGACCAGGTAGGCTCTTATCTTTAAATTTATCATACCATTTCTGTGTGCAAGTTTCAGCATTAATGTTACTTTTAGGGCTGTTTATATTTCATTTACGCATGCAATTAATCATCTTTACTGCGTTGATGCTACTGGCGTCAGCAGTGTGACTTAATTAAATTTGAAATTATAGTACAGTAAATATAGGCTTCCAACTAGCCGGTCCAAATTAAATGCTGTGGTCTATTTCTTACCCATGGTGTTTTCCAATTTAAGTGTTCATTTGAAAGGTTACATTTCAGGCAGAAATCAGGTTTCTTTTTTTAAAAACTTAACTGTTGCTATACTAGAATAGCTCTCTTTCAAGGGGTGCCTTCTTTCTATTATCTCTATTTGCATTATATAAGTACAATGTCATCTGTATTGATGCTATTACCTTTAATATTTATCGGCTTGGATCACTCATAGTCTTTAAGGGATGTTTTTACCCCAGCCACACATTTATTCCCCTCTGATACATCAGCCCTGAGCTGCCTTAAAAAGGTCTGGCCTCCATTTTGTTTCAGGCTGGTAATCAAGCAATTAGCCACAAAATGGAGGTTCTCGGCTCTGCTCTATATATTGGCTCTCCGATGGGGTGGCTTCACCTGTTTGCAAGCTCAGGCAGAACAGTTTACTGCTGATCTGGTTAAACTGACCTCTGCAGAACATTCTTATAATGTCAAAGAAATGACTGTGGCTTAGGAGAGACCTTAGGACCCTGAGATTGTGGTGTTATCTATCAGTAGGGAAATATCCTCAGAATAAAACCTGTACGTCCCTGCTCTCCTTTACTTGATAGAGTCAACAATTAAACTATTCATTCCAAAATTCCTCTGTACAGTGCCTGGCTCTAAAACACTGCTAACTGCATTTCCTTCAGTGTTTATATGTTATGTATTACAGCCTTCTTTGCATAGTTCATATCATGTCTAGCAAGGTATCTGACCAGAAATGCAGTCACACTACTATCATACATACAATACAGGGTTTGAATACTAGGAAATTTGTCATCCGTAAAGTGCAGCGCAGGACTTGTGTGTAAAAAGCACAAGCTCTTTCTCTTTCTTTTTGCTTTTTTTTTTTTAATGCAGTGCTGCCTTGTCTGCACTTTTTGAAATTGCATATTTATCAGTTCATGAATTATTTATGAGATTGGAAAAGTGGAGGGGGGGAGTATTGAGAGGATGAGGAAGAAGAACATATAAAAATATATATATAGGCTTGAAATACTTGGGATAGGAGATGCATTTAATGTGAATGCCAGCAATTCTGCTCAAGAATAGCTGTATTTTGATTTTTTTTTCCATATGTTGGGGTTCAGTGTTGTATGTTTTGGTGTTTAAATGCTGTTTGGCTGATGTGTCTACTTGGTTTCTGAGGAAATTGTGAAGAGCATAGTTTGTTTAAAATTAGTGAAAGGCAGACAAAAATGAACAGAGCGTCTCAAACACTTCTTAAGTGTAGAGTGTTTAATAAATTTTAATCTTTTGTCTGTCAGCCTCTATTGTTGTCAAAGAAAGAGCTGACAGATTGGGGATTAATGAAATGTTTCATAAATTAGAGATGAAACTATCAGCAGAATGTCCAAAGTAGGACTCAAACATTGTTTGAGCCAGAGCTTTGGGCCAGTAAAATAGCCTGGTCTTAAATCCAATCCCTTTCAATCTTGTGGGGGAAAAAAATAAACCTCCCTATCCATTGGCTGAGAATGTATATTCAGCTTCTTTCCTTAAAGGAATCTATATTTTCTACATTTTTTTTTTGCAGGTTGATATTTTTCATTTCTATCTCTCAAAGACAAACTAAATGCACAAGAAAAAGGAAAACAACCTCAAGGGTGACTTTAAAATCAAGAAATTCAGTGCTAAGAATTTCATTAGTGCTTATTAACGTGTTAACTGGGAGAATAGCCCTAAATGTTAACAGAATATAGGATTCCAAATCTTCTATTTCCAGAGCACTTTCCTTTGTGTGTGGAAAGAGGGCTTATGGGAAGAGAGAGGATGGATGTATTTAGGACTCTATTGTAATTTCCACAATATAACAAACATCAAGATAGATCACTAAATCCCCCAACCTAACCCTCCCTGTTAAAAAAAAAAGAAAGAAAATGAATGGTCTGACAATGAATTCTAAAAATGATATTTCCCTAATCCTCACAGAATTTCCTATATAAAGTGTGTAATAGGAAAATGCTTGTCTAAAATAAATGAAAGGGGCATGTGATGTGTTAAACCTTGAAAACATGTTATGCAAAAAGAAAAATACTTTTTGTGTGAAAAATAAAATACAGGAAAAATATTTTTCCTGTAATACAGGACCCAGTGCTCCATTTTTGGTTCAGAAAATCCTGATTTAGGTATTAGCAGTTTAAAGTTGAAATAAGAAATCTTTTCATTCTTCTTCTTGCTGTTCTATTCATTCAGATTTATTAACTTTTCTGCATGGTCATTCTGAACACTCACCTGAAGTACCTTTTTTCCTACCGGTGAGAGATACAGAATTTCAAAGTGGGCTGGTAGAGTGTATAAAAATGTTTAGCCTAATCACTCCCTAATGACAGCGACTTATGTCCTTAGTGCAGTCGATTTGTTTCCTGGGTTTTAAAAGTAGATTATTTCCATGGTACAGGCTTAGTGTAAGCTGTTGAGAAAACCACAAGCACGGCACTCCAGCCTGGGTTTGGGACATTCGCCAAGGGTAATCTGATTAAAAGGGCATTTTTCTTTCTTTCTTTCTTTTTTTTTTTTACAACATGGTGCTGCTTTGAAAATGCTGTGCCTACCCGATAGAGTGGGGGCCACAGAATTGCTTTTTGAAGACTAACTAGTTTTTCTAGAGCAAAATTAAAAGCCTGATGATTCTCTTCAAACCAAGTACCATGGATAAACACAACGTCCTTACAACACATCTGTCACCTATCACAGTCCTTTCATGATCTATTTAAGCAGCTGTTCAGACTTGTTTTGCTTTGAGCCACGTGAACTTACAACATAGGTGCATGGCTCATTAGCTGGCTTCCACGGAGAAGTATGAAAACAGTAAGTTTCCAGTTCTGGTTGTGTTAGTGCGGGACTCGTCCAGTAGCAGTTATGGTTGGTTACCTAAGAAGTTAGCAGCTGTAAGTTGTTATAGGGTAATTATCATATCTCAAATCTTGGGTGTCTTTTAAACGACGGAATATAATTAAATATGTCATGTTTGCATACACTGGAATATACTCAAAAGAAACTTTCTTTATCACTTATTGAAGTATTTTCATATTTTTCCCCACCATGGGATCTCAGCAGGCAAGTAAATAAAGATAGATAACTAAAGTAAAAGTGAAGTGAAAGTCACTCAGTCATTTCTGACTCTGCGACCCCATGGACTATACAGTTCATGGAATTCTCCAGGCCAGAATATTGGAGTGGGTAGCCTTTCCCTTCTCCAGGGGATCTTCCCAACCCAGGGATTGAACCCAGGTCCCCTGCATTGCAGGCGGATTCTTTACCAGCTGAGTCACAGGGAAGCCCATAGATAACTAAGTGTACCCCCATTTTCCTAACATCCCTAGAGTAGAATGGATAGTAAATTCATGTGAGAAACCATCCATCTAAATAACCATAGGTCAGGACTTCCCTGGTGCTCCAGTGTTTAAGAATCTGCCTTCTAGTGCAGGGGGATGAAGGTCTGATCCTGGTTGGGGAACTAAGATCCCATGTACAGCTGGGCAACTAACCCCTGGAGCCACAAATGGAGAAGCCTGGGTGCCAAAGTAGGGACCCACTGTAGCCACTAAATAAATAAATATAAAAAATAAAAATGATCATAAGTGTGTCTACACCAAAACATTTGTATACCTTGCTGATGGGTAAATTCTTGGTTTCTGTTTCTGTGTGAGGTAAGTGTTTCCTCACACTTAATCTGCTAATGGATTTTGTTAACATTCTGTCTTTGTTGGAAGGGCCTTGAATAGTTTCCCCCCACCCTTCATCCCAATAAATTAAAACTTTTCAAAATAGCTGAAATGTTATCATGAGATACTACAACACAGTTCTAAAAAGAAAAAGGAAATGTATTTGAATGCCATGTGTGATTGGTTCAGCAAGTGTGCCAAACATCGTGTCAGCACTGTGCTCGAACCAGTACCTGCCCATGAGGTGATCCTACTCTTAAGAGTACGATGTGAAGGGGTAAGTGTTATGCTTAATCCTGAAGCCAATGACTGAGGGACCAGACAGGAGAGAACAGTATTACTCTTGAGAGAGATTAGCGTTAGTGAACTGTAGGTTGGTGCGGGAGGGGGGGAAGTGTTCCTTCTATCAGTGGAATGTTTTATAATCCCAAGTTTACCTGTGGCAGTAAAAGCCAGTGTCAGTGAAAGGACATAGACATTTTCACATGTATACCTCGCAACAGTCACATCTCATTATTGTCTGGCAAAAGCTTTCCTACATTTTCATGGCATCCTAGGACGTGTCTAATTCTTCTACATTGTGTGTTTTTAAATTCTCTGGGCTATCTTTTCAGGAAAACAAATCCCTGAGCATGCCATTTTCAGTCAGTATCAAACATGGTGGCATTTCTTCAAATATACTTTCTAACTTTGTGGGACGCATGGAGAATGTACTGAAAACAACTCGAGTCAAAATAGAAACCCAGAGATACCATCGATTGAATTAGTTCTTTCCCCATGACAAATATGTATTGCATTTCTTTGTTAGAAATGGCAGTTTTTCTTCTGAGCCATCTCTTAACTTCCCAGGAACATTGCCATAGCATGGCTCAGGAATGTGTGATATGGCAAAGGTGGGTCAGTGACAAATTATGGGGTTTCCAAAGAAACTCTTTGCAATCAGTAGGTCATGTTGCAGGAAGGCAGTGCTGTCCCACTTCAGAGAAAAATTCCCATCTGTGCCTGTGGGGTTGTCCTAATGGAAGCAGAGAGCATTTTATGGTCTTCCTTTTTTTCCACTGCCGAACAGAAAGGGTCATTTCACTCGTGCACATTAATATGAATGGCTTGGAGTTACATGATTGAAGATTTTTTAATACTAGCACCCACTTTCTGTGTGAAGGGTAGAAACAGTGCTCCAGGGTGCCAGTGAGCCCAAGTTACGTATTCCTGTGACCACAGAGACAAAGAGAAATGATTTTATTCTTGACCCGCATAGGTAAGAGAGAAGAGGTGTTTTCCTGCTTTCTCTGTATATGGCGTGTTTTTAAGAAGCAGTCCTTTGGAAACCTTCTAGGGAAAATGGGCCATGAAAAGCCATAACTCCACCTATCCACTTGTATAACCCCTTTTGTAGCACCAGTGATGTTGACCAGTTTCACCTTTTGAAGTTCAACAGTAGATTTATATGTTTTAAATTTAGGTTTTGCATATCTCTTTAAGATTTTTTAATTTTGTGCCACGAAAAATGAGATATTCATGTCAGGGAGATGTCCTGCTGCTCCAGAAAAGGGAGGGGGACACTATTAAAAAAAAATCTTGATAATCAAGGCCACCTGTGATCCTGGGCTGCTTCCTGGAGCACAAAGACACTGAGGAAAGCTGTTCTCCAAACCAAAGCAAAATTTCTGTGATCCACAAGACACTCCAGCCTCTTCTCGCTAAGAAAAAAAAGAAAGAAAGAAAACCATGCTACAGCAGGATCAGCTGCTTTCTGTTTCTTCCTTAAAAAAAAAAAAAAAAAATCGAGGTGGTTGCTATTTAGCACAAAGCCCTATGACCTTAGTACTGGGTTCGCTTTGAAACACCGAGCTATTTAATGATGCAAATTACAAACAGAGGGAAAACATCAGAAGAGTCTGTCTGGAAATTAGCTTGTTGGACTGAAAATTAGCTAGCTTAATCGAACTTGCAGGACTCAGATTTTCTCTGCAGAAGCCTGGCTTGGAGATTTGGTCCATTTGCATTATCTCACTACTCAGTGGAACCCTTGGAAAGGTTGAAAATGAGAGACAGGAAAAGCTATCTTATATTCTCATGGTTGAAGTGATCAATTGACCTCTTGGATATTTAGGAAAGGCCTTCAGTTTTCCAAAGAAATGTTACATTAGATACTTAACAGAAGTCAATCTAGATAAATGAAATTAAATTATAACTATATTTCGACAGTTCCTAAAATGCTGAGTCAAATTATCCTTTCATTCTTAAGAACTAGGATGAATCATATATGTGTTGATACATAATTCCATTTCTCTTTGGTTTTCAGACATGGTATGGTAACAACAGGACCCAATTCATGCAGAGAGAAACCTTGTAAACATTGAATCTAGTCAAAGACTTCAAAGGCATGCTTAAGACACAGGGCCACGTTTGAGGCTTATGAATAATTCTGAAGGTCAAAAAATTGTACCATGTAGAGAGAACAGCATCAGGTCATCAATATCTATATTAAAACATCAGTTTTTAAATTAAGGGAAAGACTCAACCACTTGAAAGCCATATTTTTATTTTCTAACAGCTATGAACAAGACTGTAGGGTGATTTCTGGGAATCATTTCAGAAATATTTGTGTTTTCACTTTTTTTTGATAGGTGGATGACTATACCTGTTTTTTTTCTTATAAAACCAAAAGAGTAAAAACCATAACCATTTACTGAGTAGGTCTTTTGTTTTATATCCAGCCTAGCAATCAAACATCTCTCTCTGACAGGAGAAAATAACATATATAAGTAATGACACTCCATAGAGTATATCCATAAATTAAAAGAATCCTGTTAGTGGTAAAAATATAACTAATTATAAAGCAGCCTCATATGCTGACATTTTTAAAAAGTTGATTTTGAAAAATGTATTAATAGTTCAGAATAGAGTTGGAAACAATCTAACAACACAGAGAGAGTGGAGGGAAATTTACTGCCACTATTTGGATATCATAATACAATTATATTGATGACCTTAGGCAGAATTCATCAAACTGAGATGATAAATATCTTTATCAGTTTTTTTATTTTTTAAAAAGTAAAATATGTCATAATTTGTTATTTATAAACTTTAAATGTTAATGAAAATCTCTGGTAATAGTTTCTGAATTTCTATTGAGACTACTGATAGTTCATAAATATGTCAAACTTAGTTATGAAAAACATTTCTAACTTTTTACAAGAAATTTCTAACTTTTTACAAGCTGCTAACTTATTATCTTCGCAACTATTTTAAAACAACTGGGGTTGTATGAAAACTCTGTCTCAAATTTTTTTAATTGAATGTTTTTCAGTGATAAAATAGCCTATAGACATCCACAAAAATACCGGTATCCATAACACCATGTAGCCAACTTATTTTTGATATTCAAGTCCATCATAGCTAAAGTCATGACAATCCTCTTATTAAACAATTTTTGCAAAAGAAACAATAGGTATTATTGGTTAATATTTGGAAAAATGTTTAATGAAATGCTATCATTAGCTATCATTAAATGCTTATAAAATTATGTTTTATAAATCAGTGCACAAACTTATTAGCCAAAAAATGATGCTATCAACATCTTCAGTCTGTGCTTAAATAGTATGTAAGATTTGGGGCTATTTATTTACCTTGGTGTCTTTAAAGTGATGGAGAAACAAGAGAGCAATGGTCCTCCAAGGAAATAGACTGTAAAACTGGTTTATGAAGCCTCTGGATTTCTGTGATACACAGAATCTACTGTTTGTGATTGCATACATCAGTGCGTTCTGGTCTTCTTTTCTTATAACTATGATAAACACCCAATTAATAAAAAACAGTTATTTGAACAAGATGATTCTTTTTGTCACTATTTTGTGAAAATATATTTAGGAGATGATAAGGTGTTTTCTAATTCATTACCATTCAGTGTCAATTTTTATGGTGCTACTCAAAAATTTGGGGGCTTGGTTTTGAATAACTTTGTGTTTGTAATCTGAACAACTGTCTGAAAATATTTCACTTCTAGAGGGAAATCACTCAAGGTTTCCTCTCTTAACTTTCCGCACTGCCTACCTTTCGATCTACCTCAGTTCCCTGAAGAGGTGGTACTGCACTGTCACCTGACTCACTGTCTAAATGCCTAGCTTTCATCCAGGTGGTCTAATTCATCAGCCTTAGGTATGATGACCCCTGGGGAATGCTAAGACTGATCACATGGTGGTCACACCAACAGAGGGACCCAGACGCACAAAGCTATCATCTTTATTCTATGAGGTATGGTTCCCACTATGAAATTCACACTTGTTCATAGAGTGTTGTTATTATTATGCTTGGTTGGCCTTGGTTCTTCCATATTTGGTGAGTGCATCCCATATCCCCATGACTTACAGGTATTGAAGGTAGGACAGTCCTTTAGTGACTAAGCTAACTCTGTAGCCTAATGTGTTTACACAAAGAATGGATTCTAATAGTATGCATTTAAGTAGACATTATGATGTATGTATGCAGTTGCTCAGTCATTTTTGACTCTTTGTGACCCCATGCACTGTAGGTCCTTGTATTCTCCAGGCAAGGATACTGGAGTGGGTTGCCATTTCCTTCTTTAGGGACTCTTCCCAGTCCAGGGATGGAACCTGTGTCTCCTGCATTGGCAGGCAGATTCTTTACCACTTGAGCCACCACTGCTAAACATTATGATACATATGAATGTGTGTTGTAAAATATAGCAAATATAGTACACATTATGATTTATATAGACTGTATTCATAGATATGTATATATACCACTCTAGGTTGCAAACAAATTTATTTAGCTTATGTTGTTTCACAAAAAGGCCCTGTGTACATTAAAACTGCAAATGGTTTATAGGCAGGGCATACCTGTCACAATTGGGGGATGGGGAATTTTTGCCATAAAAGACCATGATAGTGGTTAGCTTTTAACGTTCACGTCGATAGATACTGAGTGAATCATCCGCAGAAGGCGGGAGTTGGAGAGGGCAGGTCAAGAGGCCCTCAGGTCCCTCTGTGCCGAGCAGCCTGTTTCCTTGGGTAAGGATTCAGGGCGGTTCGCAGAACCTGCATCTCCGCAGCCTGAGTGCATCCATCCAGAGCGCAGGCTGTGGACAGCTCCTCCGTGGAGGTGGAGAAGTAGCTTAGCAGCACAGTTCCTCTTTTCCATCCCCTCCCTCCACCTCCTGGCTCCGTTTCGCAATCTGAGCTCTGGCTGTGAGCTGCTGCGATGTGATGGCTGACATTTTTGCAGCAAAGCCTGCGAGAATAAGCAATATTGGGTGCCTGCGCGGGGTGGGAAGACACAGGATGAGCGGAGGAGAGATGGGTGGCAGGGAGCAGAGGCAGACAGGGAACTGGGGCTTGGAGGGGGGCTCATCCCTTCCCAGGAGATCTCCCTTGATCTCAAGACCCAGAATAGAACCGCCAATTAATACAAGCAAATCCTGTTTAAACATGTTGGCTTCCTCCACTGGCGAGGGCGCTGGACTTCAGGTAGGAGACTTCACCTAGTATCGCCTTAGGTGGATTTCAAAGGCCAGGAGACCACCATTTTTCTTCCCCCCGCCTTACGGATTGTTTTATTCTAGGAAGCTTCTACATGTTTACTTATTTTACAACCACCAACAGGTCATTTGTGTTTCTGGCACACTCAGGTCATTACCCAAGAGTAAATATTGCTAACAACAGGAATAGGAATTTGGAATGACTTCACCTGCATGTAAAATTAATGCTTTCCTTTCTGCAGGAACTGTGAAAGCTTGAGACATATAAAAAAGAGAAATATTGTATGGCATCCCTTATATGAGGGATCTAAAACAGAAATGATACAAATGAATTTATTTACAACACAGAAACAGACTCACAGAATTAGAGGACAAATTTATGGTTGCCAGAGGGAAAGAATGGGGGGATGGGATAGAGAGTCTGGGACTGGCATGTACACGCTGCTATGTTTAAAACAGATGGCCAACAACATCCTACTGTACAGTACAGGGAACTCTGCTCAATGTCATGTCGTGGCCTGGATGGGAAGGGAGTTTGGGGGAGAATGGATGCATATATATGTATGACTGAGTCCCTTAGCCCTTCACCTGAAACTATCACAACATTGTTAATTACCTCTACTCAAATATAAAATTAAAAGTTTTTTTTTTCTTTTTTTTTAAGTGGTACACAATTGTCAGAAGAAACATTCCTGGGATGAGCATCCTCTTCATTTTACAAAGTAAATATATTGAAGAAGTAATTAGCAGAAAATATTGCTTATTTAAAGGTAGAGAGATGACACTTTAGTTAAATAAAATCTGAATATTCTAAAGGTTTAAATTTACATCATGTGACTTCCCCAGGGATAATTCTTAGCATCTTCTCAGCACAGGCATCGCTCAGGTTCATTCAGTGGCAGGGGCCGGGCTGAGTGTACACTTACACCCTTCAGGAAAAAAATCTGAGGGGAGGCAGACAGCCAGAAAGAACTTCAAGGACTTGGCAAAGGCAAGGCCGTCTCTTAACCTAGCCCAAATTTTCCTGTTTTGAACATGTAAAATTTCAGTCACTTAAAGGAAAAATAAATTTAATTATGTGTAGCTCAGTACTTTCTTCACAGTACTGGTACTAGAAATAGTATAAGAACAAACTGTTCTAGGTTTTATTTTTACTGGATTTGTAGGTAAGACTGCCAAAACTGTCACTTAAAAAATGTTGTTTGCAACCAGATTTTGGAGTCCTCGTTACTGGTTCAGAACTTTGAAAATAGCAGCCAAATGTTTGGATACTTGTTCAGTGGTGCAGATAAAAATTCCAGGATGGTCCAAGGCATCTCTAACTCTAAATGGAAAATAATAATAATACAAATAGTGATAAAAGGAAGAAAAAGCAGGAAAGAAGTTTAAAAAAAAAGTGAGCTAATGAGAAAAGTTACGAACACTGTGCTTGACCTACTTTGAAGCCTTCCTTTCCTACCAGACTGTATTCTCAAAGCCAGAGTCAGCGTCCTCACAGAGTGACACGATACTCTTGCACAGCACCTTAGAATCCCAGGGAGAAAAGGCCTGTGGGGTCACCTTGACGTCTCTTTCCCCTGCAGGCTTGAGTCGAGGCCTCACGGATCAGATCCTGCCCTGTGATGCATTAAGTCAGGTTCTGATGTTAACACCGCTTCCATGATTAGGAGGGGGAAAGATTTCTCTTACAAAGTAGGTTTAATAGCTTGCATTTCCAAATCACTGTGTCACAGGCTCTGGGGCTATCTTCCTCCTGTCATCACTGCCCTCCCTCTGCAAACAAAAGGCAGGGTACTCTGCACGTTTTTTTGTTGTTCTCTGAGTTGCTCTGCTTGGGCAAAGATCATCATGCTCTGATTTAGTGTTTTCAAATAAGTGTGCCCTCGGCTGCAGCACTCTATTGAGAGACAACACAGCTCACGCGGGAGAGTTCAGCATGGCCAGTAATAAAACACAAGTGCGGCTTTGTCAGGCCACGAGCGATTACTTGAACAAGTGCCAACGAAGAAACCAAACATTAGAGCTCAGCGCTTCAGACCCTCAAGACAAAGGGCCAATTGACTTTCCTCATTAGTTTTTGTGCCAAACATGTAAACACAGTTTCCTCACTATCTTTGATGCTCAAAACATGCCAGCTTGTTAACATCTTGGGTGGTACTGTGGTTTATGAGGCTATAAAGACTATTATGTTGGGTCTGCTATTTCTTTTTTCTCTTCTTATTGGAAAAGATTGGTTTATCCTATTTAAGTTTTTTTGTTTTTTGTTTTATGAAAGGAGAGTGTTTGGGACACTTACTTACCATTTGTTCCACTGATTCAAACACAGTATTTCAAAAATGTTGAAAGAAAGATGAGAGAAAGAGAGAAAAAAGAAAGAAAGACAAGTCCTAGAGAAACATGGTTCTTGCTAAATCCTACTGCATAGGATGAAAAGTCTGTTATTAATGTTTCAGAAATAAAACCTGTAAATATACCATTGTGAAAAAAAGAATAAGGATTCTAGAGGGCTGATGGAGGAGAAGTAACACTGGGTGTTTAAGTCAAGTCAGAGCTCCATCTTGGGGTGACTGATACCTCCTCACCATGCTCTCTTTCAATGTGTCCTACTGGTGTCTCCATGGTCTCATTGGATTATGTCAGTGGAGACTCTTACTATCCCCCTCTTCCTGTTCTCTTTGTATTTTAGCTGTTCACTTATATCTGTGCTTGCCCAGACTTCACATCCTTCCTACCTGTCTTCTCAGATCAGAGGATGCTGGAGTCTACAAATGTGCTGTCATCTCTGTGGTTATACAGGGAGCCCTTTTCCTAACTGTGTCTCTGTAACTAGGTTAAGATGAGAAAAAGAGCATTGGCTTAGGTGTCTGATAGTCCTAAGTGTGAATCTTGGCTCCATGAGCCAACTGTGTTAGCTTCTTCCATGTGAAATCATTTTATTTGCCTATTAAATTGGCCAACATTGAAACATGATAACACAATATAGTGTCGAGGTCATGTGAATCATTCCAGATTCTGCAGATGGCCCTTTAATATTATCTACCAATATTAAAAATATATAGGAGTTTTGTTTCAACAATTCAATTTCTAGGGATTTATTTTACAGATATATTCGCAGTTATGCTTAAAGGCTGTTTTTAAAAATATCAAATGTAGGGAGTTCCCTGGCAGTCCAGTGGTTAGGATTCTGCTTTCACTCCCAAGGACCTGGGTTCAATCCCTGGTTAGGGAACTAAGATACTGCAAGCCACATGGTGTGACAAAAATAAATAAATGAATAAACGCCATATGTGGCATTGTTTGTAATAACAGAAGGTTGGAAGGAAAACCCTTAAATATCCAGCACTGGGGATTAGTTAGATAAATACTTATATTTCCATTCTAAGGAAAACTATTTCATTCCAATCCCAAAGAAAGGCAATGCTAAATAATGTTCAAACTACTGCACAATCGAACTCATCTCACATGATGGCAAAGTAATGCTCAAAATTCGCCAAGCCAGGCTTCAACAGTATGTGAACTGTGAACTTCCAGATGTTCAAGCTGCATTTAGAAAAGGCAGATTAAAAAGCAGAGACATTACTTTGCCAACAAAAGTCCATCTAATCAAAGCTATGGTTTTTCCAGTAGTCATGTATATCCATACATGATGTGAGAGTTGAACTATAAAGAAACCTGAGCACCAAAGAATTGATGCTTTTGAACTGCGGTGTTGGGAGAAGACTCTTGAGAGTCCCTTGGACTGCAAGGAAATCAAACCAGCCAATCTTAAGGAAATCAGTCATGAATATTCTTTGGAAGGACTGATGCTTAAGTTGAAACTCCAGTACTGTGGCCACCTCATGTGAAGAACCGACTCATTGGAAAAGATCCTGATGCTGGGAAAGATTGAAGGCCTGAGAAGGGGATGACAGAGGATGAGATGGCTGGATGGTATGAGTTTGAGTAGGCTCTGGGAGTTGGTGATGGACAGGGAAGCCTGGGGTGCTACAGTCCATGGGGTTGTAAAGAGTCAGATACAAATGAGCGACTGAACTGAAGGAAAACTATATAGCTGTTAATAATGCTGCCACTCAGTATATATAAAAATAGAATCATCCCACTTTATATATTTAAGCAAATAAAGCAATTTGTATAACAATGTGTCTAAATGCTAGCATTTGAATAAAGAATTGTCTATATATTTGCATATACACACCTGGGTCTCTACATTGTAGGCAGATTCTTTATGGTCTGAGCTACCAGGGAAGCCCATATAATTAAGTGAATAAAGCAAGTTTTATAACAATGTGTCTAAATACTAAACTTTGTATAAAAGATTGTCTATATATTTGTGTATTTGTGAACATATTTATAGATTTCCCATAGGAAAATGCACAGTTAACTTGTAAGATAAGTGACAGTACAGAAGGGGGAGACTAGACTTTTAGGATCAGATCAAGGACTGAAGGAGATATGTCTTACTTTATAACTTTTTGTGCCTTTTAAATTTCTTATAATATCAATGTGCTTCTTGATCTAATGAGATAAATTACTCAGTTTTAAAGCATATCTTAGAGGAAAGATGTAAATTCACTATTCTCTATGACAGCCAGTATTAGTTTAACTTTATTGAATTGTTTAATGATTAACTATTAAGCCATTATTTAACAACTCACACTACTAAAAGCATATGTGTTATTTTGTCCCTTAATAAAAACTGTATATACTGCTTCCCTGGTGGCTCAGAGGTTAAAGCGTCTGCCTTCAATGCGGGAGACCCGGGTTCAATCCCTGGGTTGGGAAGATCCCCTGGAGAAGGAAATGGTAACCCACTCCAGTATTCTTGCCTAGAGAATCCCAAGGACAGAGAAGCCTAGTAGGCTACAGTCCATGGGGTCGCAAAGAGTCAGACACTACTGAGCAACTTCACCTCACCTCACCTCACTGTTTTACAGTATATACAAATATTTGAACATTATGTTGTATATATGAAACTAATATAATTTTATGTGTCAACTATATTTCAATTAAAAAAAAAAAAACACACACAAAACACCCTGGCTGGTGTAGACTCTTGTGGGAATGGAATTGAATGTTGATATATTTCATTGTGAAAGAGCGAGGAGTATGGAGCCAGGAGAGCAAAATATAAAGATGGATCACAAGTTTTTTTGTTTTTGTTATTTTTTTCAATCACGAGTCTTGATGGCACAAAAAATGAACACCTGGAGGCAGTGCGAGGACACTGGGCCCCTGGATGGATTAGATACTGGATGAATGGAGAGCAGACATGACCTCTGAAGTTAAAATAAAGACAACTTGATATGGTGCCAGCTTTGGCCAAAAAAAACCTTAAAACATGTTTAAGTGTCTGAAAGCTGTAGGGTTTGGGGGAATATCCCTAAGCTTTGCAGCAAATTTAGCACTAAGGAAGGTACCTTAGGTCTTTCAGGCCACTGGGGTCCCACTTAGCATAGTTTGCTATCATTCCAACCAATGGCCTAGAAACAGAAGATTTCCTCATAATGACACCCCAGTGGCCAGGATGAGTTAATGTGCCTCCAAAGTGACTAATTTACCATTAGGGAGTTATGTAGCCTCCGAGGAAGACAGAATTTGTTCTCACAAAGGCACAGTAGTTTCACTGACAACACTAAGAAATAGAACACAGAAGAGTATTCTGTTTTCACTCCTTTGTAGATTTGTTCTGCTTCATGGTCAGCACGTACCATTTCTTTGTTCCAGCACCTCTGTTCCAACACAGAGCCATGGTCCCTTAGTATCCCAGAGCTCAGGCATGGTATATGGAAGGCTAAAATAGTGCTTGGCTTTCCTGGTGGTTCAGTGGTAAAGAACTCACCTGCCAATACAGGAGATGTAAGAGATACGGGTTCAATTCCTGAGTCTGGAAAATCCCTTGGAGGAGGACATGGCAACTCACTCCAGTATTCTTGCCTGGAGAATCCCATGGACAGAGGAGCCTGACAGGCTAAAGTCTGTAGGGTAACACAGAGTCAGACACAATGGAAACAATTTAGCATGCATGCACGCACGCGTGCCTTAACTTCTCTAGGCTTGTGCAGACACTCTGTCATGTCTGACTCTTTGAGAGCCCATGGACTATAACCCACCAGGCTCCTCAGTCGATGAGATTCTCCCAGCAAGAATACTGGAGTGGGGCACCATTTCCTCCTCCAGGAGATCTTCAGACCCAGGGACTCCTGCACTGGCAGGCGGATTCTTTACCATTAGCACCATCTGAGTCCTAACAGTCCTATTGGTAAAATATAAGATCAGACTTGATGACCTCTGACACTTGTTCCAATGTTCACATTCATGAATTTCAGCCAAATACCTAAGACATAGTAAAATAGGAAAGTTTATAAAATGTACAATAAAGTTTTACCATTTTTACTTTTCCCCAAGCTCCTGTATTATTAGTCAGGCAATGAAATGTGCTAAGAATGTACAATTTAGAGAATACATCTTGGCCAAAGAAGATAAATATGAATTGATAAAATGTGATTCTTATTAGCAATTGATTTATCTGTTTTGAAAAGTGGGTCATATACTCAAGTGGAAGGTAAAAGAAAACATATTCAACAGCACAAATAATATAAATAATTCATACATGCTCAATTTAGCCATATTAAAAATATGCAAAAAATTAGATGTGTTAAAGCAAGAAAGTTTGCTGAAAGATACAAAGAAAATATGATATTTGGATTAACGGAGTATAGAAAAAAGATATTATGGTAGAAAAATAACTAATATGCAATGGCAAGAATTAAGAAGAATAAGTAATATAAGCGGAACAATAAGCAAATCAGCAATATTACAGTAAAGATTTTGTATAAAAGATTAAGGTATTGAAATGATGACTTTAAGGTTTTATAGAAGGAAAAACTGATGAAAACGCTTAACAATGATTATAGTGAAGAATTTATGTTTAATGTTTATAACTGTTTTGGGACAGAATCATGATGAAATACGAGGATGATTTAAAGGAAAATTATTGCTTAAAATAAATTCATCAAGACAAAGTAAATTCAGCAAGACCATCGAATAATACAAATTGATAATTATAATTAAGGATGTTTCACTAGGCAGCATTGTTTTTTCATCTGCATGTCTGAAATAGTAATATACAAACATTTGGAAAGCATATTAGATGAAATAAAACTACTATAAAGTTAAAGAAGAAGTATTGTTTCAAATACTTCATAATTTTATAAAATTTAGACTCTAATGACTAAATAAGTTGAAATTAAGCATTGGATGAAGGTAGCCAAAAAGTACAAATTTCCAGTTATAAGATAAATAAGCACGAGGGATGTAATGTACAACATGATAAATATAATTGGCACTGCAGTATATATGTAGATTAATAAGAAAGAAAATCCTAAGAGTCCTTGTCACAAGGAATAATTTTTTTCTTTTCATTTCATTTTGTATTTATATAAGATAGTGGACCTTCACTAAACTTACTTTGGCAATCACTTCATGATGTTTATAAAACAAATTATTATACTGTTCATCTTAAACTCACACAGTGCTATGTGTCAATCGGAGTAAAACTAGAAGAAAAATAAAATTAGTATGCAAATATTTAGGAATTGAGTTTAGACAAATTAGGTCAACATTTCTCTTCTAGTTAAGGATTAGATTGGATTGCAAGAATAATTGTAGCATTTTATTGTATGTATCATGCTTAGTGCATTGCACTGAGCATCCTTAAACAGATCGCTCTCAGATAAGTGATTATCTGAAATATTTATGTCACCTTCCTCGTGAGACGTTGCAGATGGAAAAAACACCAGTAAAATTTCTGAAAATACACCTAATAACAAACCTATTCAGTGTCTTGTTGGTACCTAACTTTGCTGAATACCACACCACAGACAACTCAGACTAAAGTATCAGTACTCTTGCTTCAAAATAATTTTCTGTGTAAATCTCCATCTGGAGGTATCAGTGTCCCAAGTTAACATTGTGGTACAGTTGAATGAATTAACTAAGTACATTAACAAATACCCTTACAGAGAAACACAAGTGAGTGAGCAAAAGTTCTCTGGGGAGACAAAGTAGATTCTATAATGCTCATACATACACTATCTGGATTTTACTCATATTATTCCTTTCAGATCTTCACTCAGTTTCTGCTTGCTCTGATTTTGAGGTGGTTATGATCAGTCTGGTTGTATGTACTTGTTTCTATCAATTCCATAGAATGATTAGGGTAAAAATCATCAGGAGAAGGGGATTACTATTGGCAGGCATACTGCCAGCCCAGACCTGTGAAGGGCTGTCCACATGGGCTGGAAGAGGAGAGCATCAAACTTCAGAACTCAGATACAAGAAGTGGAACAGGCAGGCAAGGTAGGGCCATGAAGAGAAGGAGCAAATGTCTCTACAGACCTCAGAACTCTTCAGAGCATGGTAGCATGGCTATTAGAACTCTGCACAATAACTGATAGAAATAATAATGAGCCTGAATGACACAGAGTAAGATACAGTGCTTTATAAAAGCATCTTTTTGTGATACATGAGCAAAAACCTCTGTCTTGAGTTCAAATTTGTTTTACTGTGTAATACATGACAACTTTTTGTATTTAGTTTCAGATTTTCTTAGATGTAAAGTAGTGGCATTAATACCCACCTCTAAGTGATGATAAAATGGTCAACTAACGACAAAAAAATTTTTTAAAAAATCACACCTATGTTCTAGTCTCTGTGCTAAAGCTTTGTATGTTTTGATTCACTTCTCATAACCACTTTATCATGTTGGTCTGTTAATATCAGTTTATGTTGATGAAACTGAAGGATAAAGGTACCACACGTCTTGTCTAGAGTCTCACGGTTACACAGTGGCAGAGTCAGGATTCAAATTTAAGTATTTTGGCACCAGTGTGTACTCTTTAAATCACTAATCTTATATGCATATAAGGAATATATATATATTAATAATAGTGTGTAGCATAAATTGGGTTCCAGCTACCTCCTTCTTTTTTAAAAATTATTTTTTATTGGAGCATAGTTGCTTTACAGTGATGTGTTAGTTTCTACTGTACAGCAAAATGAATCAGCCATATGTATATACTCTCCCTTTTAGACTTCCTTTCTATTCAGGTCACCGCCGTGCATTAAGCAGAGTTCTCTGTACTATACAGTAGGTTCTCATTAATTGTCCATTTTATGCATGAAATCAATAGGGTATGTGTCAATCCCAATGTCTCAATTCCTCCTACCTCTACTATTCCCCTCTGGAGCCCATAGTTTTTTCTCTAAGTTTGTATCTCTATGTCTGCTTTGCAAATAGGATCACTTATACCGTTTTTCTAGATTGCAGTTTATGCCTTAATATATGATTTTTTTTTTTCATTCTGATTTACTTCACTCTGTATGACACACTTTTGGTCCATCCATGTCTTTGCAGATGACCCAATTTTGTTCCTTTTTTATGGCCGAGTAATAGTCCAGTGTGGGATGAAAGAGAAAAAAAGGTACAGTCCAACTAGCTTCTTCTAACCTCCCATTCCCTTTCTGCCAAAAGCAAATACCGAAACAGCATGATAATTTTATTTTTCTAACTGCTGTTCTCTTATTGAGGCTGTTTCTCCCATTTTCTTACAAAGCTGTGATGTGACTCTATATTGATGACTTACATCACTCAACACATGTTAATTTTTCAAGTTCTAAGTACTAGGCACCAAAGATGTAAGGATGCCTAACTATGTTCTGGTCTACCTGGGCATAGAAGGGCATTGTTTAGGAACTACTGAGCTTCCTAGTCGATTCTCTATCTTTACAGATAGGAAAGGAATTCTGCCCATGCAGTTTTATCTGAGACTGGAGAAATTCAGTCAATGAGAGCATGAAGTGCCAGATCTCAGTTTGACCATGATATTTAAATACATTCTTTTTTTTTGAATTTATATTTAGTAGGAGGATAATTGTTTTACAGTGTTGTGTTGGTTTCTGCCATATGACATTGTGAATCAGCCATAAGTTTGTATATATATATCCCCTTCCTCTTGAACCTCCCTCCTGCCCCCACCTCTCAAGATCATCACAGAGCACCAGGCTGAGCACCCTGTGTTATATAGCAAAACTTCCCACTAGCTATCTATTTTACACAAGGTAATTATAGTTTCAATGTTACTCTCTCAATTCATCCCACCCTCTCCTTCCCCCACTGTGTCCACAAGTCCATTTTCTACATCTGCGTCTCTATTCCTGCCCTGCAGATGGGTTCATCAGTACCATTTTTCTAGATTCCATATATATATACTTTAATATATGATATTTGTTTTTCTCTCAAATATGTTCTTAATTTATTGCCTACTAGTTAAACTACATAGGAGCTATGAGAATGCGTAACTTTAAAATGAAGAACTGCTTTGGAAAAAAATTTTAGGAAGAGATAAATGAGAAATAATGGGAAAGAAAGTTTAAAGGAACAATTAGTTGTGGGCAATGCCTTGGGGACTGCATTAGGGGATGGCATTAGGAGCAGAGATGGGTTACCAATAACCTGATTTAACTGAGTTAGTGCAGTTTTACTAGAAGAGTATTTGTTCTAGTAAATTTTAATCTGTCTTTATGAAAAAGTGTTACTTAGGATTATATATCCAGGTGTTTGTGAAAGAATTGCTACGTGTAAAAATAGAATCATATGTAAACATCCGGAGGGATGATGT
>SJYX01005508.1:523158-572991 GCA_006410675.1 Oreotragus oreotragus
CTTTTCCAATGAGTCAACTCTTCGCATGAGGTGGCCAAAGTACTGGAGTTTCAGCTTTAGCATCATTCCTTCCAAAGAAATCCCAGGGCTGGTCTCCTTCAGAATGGACTGGTTGGATCTCCTTGCAGTCCAAGGGACTCTCAAGAGTC
The DNA here is from genome assembly GCA_006410675.1 of Oreotragus oreotragus. Lineage (NCBI taxonomy): Eukaryota > Metazoa > Chordata > Mammalia > Artiodactyla > Bovidae > Oreotragus > Oreotragus oreotragus. Next base: position 523,308 of record SJYX01005508.1, read on the forward strand.
TTCTCCAACACCACAGTTCAAAAACAGCAATTTTTCGGTGCTCTGCCTTGTTCACAGTCCAACTTTCACATCCATACATGACCACAGGAAAAACCATAGCCTCGACTAGACGGACCTTAGTTGGCAAAGTAATGTCTCTGCTTTTGAATATACTATCTAGGTTGGTCATAACTTTTCTTCCAAGGAGTAAATGTCTTTTAATTTCGTGGCTTCAGTCACCATCTGCAGTGATTTTGGAGCCCCCAAAAATAAAGTCTGACACTGTTTCCACTGTTTCCCCATCTATTTCCCTTGAAGTGATGGGACTGGATGCCGTGATCTTCGTTTTCTGAATGTTGAGCTTTAAGCCGTAAGCCGATTACAAGAGGACAAATACTGTATTCTTTCACTTATATGAAGTACCTTGAGAAACCACATTCATACAGACAAGTAGAATTGTGGGTATCAGGGACTGTAAGGAAAGGGGATGAAGAATTACTGTCTAATGGGTACCGAGTTTCCGTTTTGCAAGATGAGTTATGTGGATGGGCGGTGACGATGGCTGTATTTAGTGTCAGTGGACTGTACACTTTAAAATGGTTAACGTGGTAGAATTTATGTTATCTGTGTTCTTGTGCTCAGTTGCTCAGTTGTGTCTGACTCTTTGCGACCCCTGCAGCTGCCACCTGCCCCCAGGCTCTTCTGTCCATGGGATTTTCCAGGCTAGAATGCTGGAGTGGGTTGCCATTTCCTTCTCCATGCTATCTGTATTTTACCACAATTAAAACAATTAATTAATCATTTAAAATAAAGGAACCCCTCCACCAAACTGATGAAGACTCAGTATAGATTTGTACTTTCTGGAGCTAGACACTGACTAATAGGAGGTAAAGAAGCCCTGGGAGCCAGCTCAGATGGCCTCTTGATGCATGCAGACTAAATCTCTTCAGTCATGTCTGACTCTTTGCCACCCCATGGACTGCAGCCTGCCAGGCTCCTCTGTGCATGGGATTCTCCAGACAGGAATACTGAAGTGGGTAGCAATTTCATTCTCCAGGGGATCTTCCCAACCCAGGGATCTAACTTGTGTCCCTTATGTCTCCTTCATTGGCAGGGGGGTTCTTTACCACTAATGCCACCTGGGATGCTCCTTAATAGCCAATTGTTAATTTTTCACGAATTTTGTGAGCTAATTGTTAAACAGGACAATTATTAAAACTAATTATATTCTTAAATCAATTACATTAATTGATTTGAATTAAATTCTATTTTAAAAGGTAATACATATTACCTATTTCCCTTGGTGCAGTGGTATAGAATCCCCCTGCCAATGCAGGAGACACAAGAAACTCTGATTCAGTCCCCTGGATCAGGAAGATCCCCTGGAGGAGGAAACGGCAACCCACTCCAGGATTTTTGCCTGAGAAATTCCATGGACAGAAGAGCCTGGCAGGCTACAGTCCAACGGGTTGTGAGGAGTCATGCAGTTTATGAGCATGCAATCTATCCAGTCATTTATTATTGACCACCATTATTCTGGCACAAGTTCATTCACTTCATGTTTGGACCATGGCTTTATGGAACAAATCTTTTCCCCTGGCATTTCCATATCCAACTTTTTTAACTGACAGGAAAAGTATGTGTCTTCTTCATCATCTTATGGAGATCTTCCAGCTTATTTTTCACAAAACATTTGGAATAAAATCCATTTTCTTTTTGGAAAAAAAAAAGTCTTGGGAAGCCTTTGATATTCTTTGGGAATAGTTTCTCTACTAGAATAGCTCCATTTTTTTTCCCCCTTGTAAATCATGCCTAAGGGCTATGTCATAAATATGTTCGTAATCTACATAATTGGAAAAACTATCATTTCTTTCTAGACTTTCTCTTGTTACATATTGGCATTCTAGAGTGATCAATTTTCTTAAGTTTCTATCATATTTCCCATTTCCTTGTCTTTTTGTTACGTACAGAAGTCATAAGAATTAGACTAGATCTAGAATGCTAGATCAACCTACAGATGTTTGGGGGCTGCACATATTTTTAGAATTGTAAAATTACAAACATTTAAGCCTGAAGAATCTCACACAGAATTCTGCATTTCTGGCTTCTCTTGAAGCCCAACAGATACGCTTAACCCTGAACTTTTCGATAACCCACAAAAATTTAGAAATGAATAGCTAAGTGAGATTGTACTATAGTAACTGCTATGGGTTTCCTTTGCATATGGGAAGGTAAATATGGCTTTTTTTTTTTTTTTTTTCAAAATAGCAGAGGTGAGATTGAGGTTTGTGTATACAGATATGAAGGTCTGGATTCTGGGTCCAATCTAGGGAGCTTCTTACTTTCATTTGAATTGCATGGAGTAAAGAACAGTTAATCTGAGGAACTTCATCTGGAATTGAGACAGAAAAGAAAAGGAAAACTATTCAAGTTTGGCATAAACTCATAGGGTTAGATGTGGAAAGCAGACAAATTGATAAGAAAGAAGGAAAGGATTCAAGGCTAAGAATCAGAGGAATATTCAGTATAAATAGCAAGAGTCAAAAAGAGTAGTTTAGTATACTTTTTGTAGCCTTTATTATGGGAGAGTGGGAAATGGTTATAAATACCAAGAAAACTGGACATTACCTTTCTGCCATGCTGCTTCTTTTTTAAAATTTTTAATTAGAGGATAATTACTTTATAGCATTGTGATTATCTTTGCCATACATCATTATCAATCAGCCATAGATATGCATATGTCCTCTGTCTCTTGAACCTCCCTCCCCATCCCAACCCTCTAGATTGTCACAGAGCACCAGCTTTGAGTTCCCTGTGTGACACAGCAAACTCCCACTGGCTATCTATTTTACATATGGTAATATATATGTTTCAAAGCTAAATTAAGCTGGATTCTGCTTCTTTTAAAGATGTTCAGTTTTATTTGTACTAGTTCAGTTTTCCAACTGAACATTTGAGCCTCAGCTTTTCTATTTATGGTTGAATGACATTCCCCAGTCCTTTATTCTAACTCTTTTTATCCTCATCTACAAGGTAGCAATAGTTAAGTCAACCTGTAAGGATTCTTAGCTCTAAGAAACACAAAACCTTGACGTATGTGTGAGCTAAGCCACTTCAGTCATGTCCAACTCTTTTGTGACCATGTAGACTGTAGCCCACAAGGCTCCTCTGTCCATGGGATTCTCCAGGCAAGAATACTGGAGTGGGTTGCCCTACCCTCTCCAGGGGATCTTCCCCACCCAGGAATGGAACCTGGGTCTCTTGGGTCTCCTGCATTGCCAAACAGGTTCTTTACTACTAGCGCCACTTAGGAAGACCAGCGGACATTAAAAACAAAACAACAGCCCCAACATCATAGTTCAGTTTTCTTTTTTTGCTTTTATTTCTTATTTTTTGGTAACTAAATAAATAGGCCTGAATCTAAAACCAAATGATGTGAATAAACTGATTCTTTAAAGAGAAGGAAATAGGAAGGATTTTTCTTGCTCAATCCTTTATCTTTGGCTTGTAGTCCTCTGTTATCTCCTATACTCACTCTGATTTTGTCAGTTCACATTGCATGTGAATTAGGGCCTTTTTTGGATAAAAAAATCTTTCAAAGATGTCAAAGCCATGAAACTGAGCCTAAGAAAATGTTGGGGGACTTCCCTGACAGTGCAGGTTAAGACTTCATCTTCCACTACAGAGAGCACAGGTTCAATCCTTGGTCAGGAAGCTAAGATTCCACATTCTTCATAGCAAAAAGCAAAACATAAAACAGAAGCAATATTGCAATAAATTCAATAAAAACCTTATAAAATGGCCCACATCAAAAAAATCTTTTAAAAAAGAGAAAATGTTGAAGTAGTCAGTCAGGACCCTGGGTCCTCATCCTTTCATCATGAGAGCATTAGCATTGGAGTTTCCCCTATTGGCTTTTATTCTGTGGGTCAGAGGCCAGATATCCACTTCTATGCAGCAGCACAATAAGAGACCCTCCTGAGAACCCAGCTTGTTCAATAGTTGTAGTATCCCACTTTAAATAACATCATTTTGGTTCAAGATACCAAGCAGTGATTTTAATTTTTGCTTTTGGGAAAATTCTAAGGTGAAACACCTATCTGCATAATTTGTTGCAAAAGGACTAGATCAATTAGGCTGTAAATATCTGCATGATCTTGTAATGTTAGTGCAACGAGACTCTGGCTTCTCCTATTGTTGGTGGTGACAGCATTATGGTTACTGAACGTAAATTAGCAAATTTGTATTGCAATGGACTATATTTATTGGATAAACAATGAATAAACACTAAACCCTTGAGTGTGTTCTGGCCAGTGTGAATGTTGAACTGCAAAGCACAAGGGCTTGACTACAGAGTTCATTATTATAACTTCTGGGCTTGCTTCAAACCATATTCTTGCCATTTAAAATCTGATGGAGAAGACATGCCAGAAATCCACTTCTCTCTGTTTAGAAAACAATGCTGCCTAGCATATTTTATAAATAGATTAGAATGGTTACCAATATTCAACAAATGCTGCTCTTCATGTGTTCATGATTTTTCTAATACAAGCTTAGAACCATGCCAGATCAACACACCAAATGTCTTCCCAACTGCTGAAAGGGACTGGTACTGTCTCTTTATGAGTCGCTTAGCTTGGAGTTCTCTTGTTGACTACCTTTTAAAGCAGTATTTCAAGGCACTGTGAATGTATTTTCCAATCTAAGAGTCACTGAGCATGACCTGGTGAGAATTTGTATAAATTAGAGAACAAAATGATACATTTTTATTGATAAGGACTGTTCCTATAAATGACAATTGTCACTGTTTTTATACTTAGTTGTCCAGTCATGTCCGAATCCTCACGACCCCAAGGACTGTAGTCTGCCACGCTCCTCTGTCCATGGGATTTTTCCAGGCAAGAATACTGGAGTGGGTTGCCATTTCTTTCTCCAGAGGATCTTCCCAATCCAGGGATCAAACCTGTGTGTCTTGTGTCTCTTGCATTGCAGGTAGATTATTTACCCAGTGTACCATTGGGAAAGTTCTACTGTTTTTACTCTGTGTCTAAATTTCTCAGTATGTGACACAAACAGTATAGCACCATTGTTGTTACTTTAATGAAGTATTTATCAGATTAACCAGTTTATTATCAGTGACAAATGAAAAATAACTTTGTAGGAAAAAAAAAGTCATTGACAAAATGGTTAATAGTGAATCATGGGGAAGCATATTGTCATAATGATCTAACAATTTAGGAAAGAACAGGGAAAATCTATAGATTTAATCTTGGATTAAATTGATCATGTTGCTGAGCTATATCAGTATGCTTAGACTCAGTGAAAATTAAATGATTGGATCATGTGGTGCCATGTATACATTTTTGGGGGGCATGGGTAAGCTTTGCATCAACAAATATTGGCATTTTGTTGGAAATCAGTTTTCTTTGTATGAAGGATGCTCTGTAAACTTATACCCTTCTATGGCAGGAGTCCTCTGTGATTTACTGAGCCCCAACAGTGAAAATATCTGGGTAAACAATCATGTCTGACTCTTTGTGGCCCCTTAGACTGGGGTAAACAATAGTACATAAACATTTTTATGAGATTATGTGTTTTTTAAACACGTGCATGTTATTTTCATGGCTCTGGGATATTGCTTTGTTATTTCTTTATGAATTTTTTTACTCAAACACTAATATTTACTGAGTACCTACTATGTGGCACTCAGTATGCTAAATGCTTCCAAATAAACCATTTGATCTGAGTGAACAATAGAACATGTTTACAAGTGAAAAGACATGGACAAATGTGTCTAATTGTGCCTTTTCAAAGATGCAATGGGGCAGTCACATATTTGCGTTCTGAACTCATCAATCACCTTAGAACACAAGGCGAATTTTGATTAGTTTCATGCTTAGAAAGCTCTTTCAAAATTTGCAAGCTTTACTATATATTGGAATTCCAAATATCATGCTGTTCTTCCTACCTTTGTTCTTCTGCACTGATAGTTTTTAAAATGAAAGCCTTAATCTGTATTATATAGGATCATTAATTTCTGCATTTTACACTTGAGCAGCAGCACTCTGATTATCTGCTGCCATGAAAAGTAAGCAGCCTTGCATTTGCAGACTTAATTACCTACTGCAGGGTCTCTCTTTTACCCGTACCACAAACAGGCTGGAAATGGGGTCAAAGGCATGATTAGAAACCAAATTAGCCACTGAATCCAGAAAACAAACATAGAAACAGACCCAATAAGCCACTCTGATACAGAAATCAGTTTCCTATCACACCTGGGTTTATCCAGAGAGTCTCTTAGTTTCATGTTCCTTATAAGAACAAAGCCACATGAGAAGAGCTGTCCAGTGACTTTTATATCTGAGAAAAATAAAATGAACTTAAGCATAAACAAAGGATCAGTATTATAGGGATCAGCATTGATCTAGATAACAGGAACTTTCAAAGAGTTTGATTTATAGGTTATATAAATGCCAGAACAATGCTCATGTAGTTTTTTTTTTTTAAATTGATCCTTGGATTTCAGCTTAAAAATATCATAAAATAGGAAATCTTTTGATTATAAACTATTTTTATAATAGTTAAAAATAATTAGCGTTAGTCTTTAAAAGAAAATCTTTCCATTATTTGGGAATTTATTATATACCATTTTAAGAGTGTTTTCTAAAGCCCTGTCAATTGCTATTACAAATTATATCGATTTAGTGTTTTTCTTTAATCACATCCAGTTTCTAAACACAAACCCTAAACCTGTCTCTTATACACATCTTGAATTAACTAAAGTAATTGCTTTAAACTTACATGAAAAGCTTGACAAGGCCAAAAATTCTCACAAAATTCACCATCAAAATGCAGCTGGTNGATTTAGTGTTTTTCTTTAATCACATCCAGTTTCTAAACACAAACCCTAAACTGCCAAGAGAATTTGGTGGTATTTTCTAGCTACATATAAAAGAAAGATGTCTCGCAGATTAAGGTCTTCTTTTTCAGGGAATTTAATGGACAGTAATAGAATTTTACACCATAAATGAAATGCTGATCAATTTATATTAACAGGGATAATAGTGTTTACCTACAATATTGATAGGTACAGTAACAGGGTGATCTAATTTAAAACACTGTAGCACAAGAAAACTCTTGTTTGAAAATATGCATAAAAGGCAACAGGGAAACAGAATGATAAAATATTTAAGGAACATAGAGGGAAATGAGTCAATAAAAACCGCAGTTAACATTAAGAGATCATTCAGTTCTATTTGCAGTTTTGCTTACTTGAATATATTGCACACAATTAAATGCCACTAGTCACAGTAGCTAAAGTTTAAAATATCAAATCTAATCCCATTTTATTCTTAGAATGAGTGTTCAGAAAGCAACAGTTTAATAAATTTTACTCATCAGTAAAGTCACGATGAAGTAATCTGACTCTATTTAAAAGTCATTGTTCATGCATTTCGATGGTTACATTCCACCATTCCGTCTTCCATCAAGAAAGCTGAGTGCCAAACAATTGATGCTTTCAAATTATGGTATTGGAGAAGACTCTTGAGCTTCCTTTGGACAACAAGGAGATCAAAGACTCAATCCCAAAGGAAATCAGCCCTGAATATTCATTGGAAGGACTGATGATACTGAGGCTGAAGCTCCAATAATTTAGCCACCTGGTATGAAGAGCCTAATGGCCAAAGTATTGGGAAAAGACCCTAATGCTGGGAAAGATTGAAAGCGGGAGGAGAAGGGGACAACAGAAGATGAGATGGTTGGATGACATCATCGATTCAATAAACAGGAGTTTAGAAAATTCCAGAGACAGTGAAGGACAGGGAAGCCTGATGTGCTGCAGTCCATGGGGTTGCAAAGANAAAAGACCCTAATGCTGGGAAAGATTGAAAGCGGGAGGAGAAGGGGACAACAGAAGATGAGATGGTTGGGTGACATCATCGATTCAATAAACAGGAGTTTGAGAAAATTCCAGAGACAGTGAAGGACAGGGAAGCCTGATGTGCTGCAGTCCATGGGGTTGCAAAGAGTTGGACACAACTGAGCGATTGAACAACAACATTCTTGCAACATCCAAACACATGTTTTTACAACCACTTAGAGCTTAATGTGAGATCTGTACTTTTAACTTTTTAAATTAGCTCATTACCACGTCAGAATCTGCATTGTCAACTAGGAACCAGTTTCTTATTCAACTAACTGAAGTAGTAAAATATAACAAATTTAATAGTCATTATAATTACAAGTGGAGAAGACAATGGCATCCCACTCTGGTGCTCTTACCTGGAAAATCCCATGGATGGGAAGCCTGGTGGGCTGCAGTCCATGGGGTCGCTAAGGGTTGGACAAGACTGAGCGACTTCACTTTTACTTTATAGCTTAATAATAGTGTTTTGTAAATCCCCAAATCTTTTGTCAAGTTCAGGAAGATACATAGGTTTCCCTAGCTATTCCTTTTCTGTATTTATGTCCATTTTACTTGTATTTCTATCTAATCTCTTCAGTCTAGTAATAGACAGAGAGGGAAACGCTTATATTTCATAATGAAGCTATCACATCACCTTAACCAAGGTAAAGGAAAGAACTGAACAATTCTGTAATGAATATATGGAAGATATATGGAGTAGAGAGCACAAACTTGGTTGTGAATCTTTTCCCTTAATCAAAGTTTTCATGTTTTTTTCTTTTGGGTGGATGTGTATAGGGTTAGGGGAAGTTCTTTCAGTCTGCATTGTCCAGTAATTTGACAGATGCCCCATTTTGTGACTGTAACCTTGACTGAAGTGAAGACTGAAAATTCACTGAATTAGTTGTGAAACAACCTTGGAGATGGTCTCCTATTCCCTGACTTTTCAGAGGATATCAGTAAAATATAATGTCCAGGTGTTACTGAACTGAAGCCATTTATTTTTTCAAGGAGAAAATGACCTCATTGTTACTAACTCATTTTTCTAGAGCTATTTTCTCTCATCAAGGGACCATTGTCCAGTGAGTACAATTTTGGAGCAAAAGAGCCTTATTGCCTCTCTGGGTTGAACTCACCTCTGCTACCTGCTTATTCTTATTTTGAGGAATTCTATCACAAAAATTCAACCAGTTGATCAATATTTATTGGCTGCTGAGGCAATGTGTGCTTGGATGATATAAAAGAACTCAAAGGCCTCACAAAGCTTACAGTCCATTCAAAAGGACTTTAAAAATAACAACATTCACAATATAAAACACATCCTATAGAAGTGAGCTATGGAAGCTTCAAGACTACAATCTTTGGGACTAAGCAGATGTAAGTTCGGCTCCTCGGGTGGCTCAAATGGTGAAGAATCTGCCTGCCAATGCAAGAGACACGGGTTCTATCCCTGGGTCGGGAAGATTCCCTGGAGGAGGAAATAGCTTCCCACTCAGTGGCACCCCACTCCAGTACTCTTGCCTGGAAAATCCCATGGACAGAGGAGTCTGGTAGGCTACAATCCATGGGGTCACTAAGAGTCAGGCACGACTGAGCGACTTCACTTTTGCTTTTCACTTTCATGCATTGGAGAAGGAAATGGCAACCCACTCCAGTATTCTTGTCTGGAGAATCCCAGAGACAGAGGAGCCTAGTGGGCTGCCATCTATGGGATCGCAGAGTCGGACACGACTGAAGTGACTTAGCAGCAGCAGCAGCAGCAGCAACGATTCTTGCTGGGATAATCCCATGGACAGAGGAGTCTGGTGGGCTACAGTCCACAGGGTCACAAAGAGTCAGACACACTGAACACACAGAACCTGAGGTCTTATATTTAACTCTAAACGTGAGATGTTAGATTCATGTTTTCCTTATATGAGAACTGAGACCTTACACAAATGAGAGGTTTTTGAGACTCAGTCTTCTCACCCATAAAATGAGAATAGAATCATTTCAAAAGATTTTGTGAATGTTAGAAATACTATATTTTTAGCATCTGGTGTATAATATGTGCTAAGTGCCTAGTTGCTGATTATGACTATGATGATTACTAGAATAATCCTGTGTGTAAGCACATTATATATAATATGCATGCATGTGTTCTAGCAGCTATATATAAGGTGGTTAGGAAGGCAAAGAGTCTGAGGTGGAAAACACACAGAAACGGAAGAGACCTTAAACAACTGGGGATAAATAAATGAATGAAAATTCACAAAATTGAAAAGCAGGCCATTTTGCAAACAGACATGCAAAGTAAGATTTAGTAAACAATATAAAAAGAGAAGGAAATGGCAACCCACTCCAAGAGCCTGGAGAATCCCATGGATGGAGGAGCCTGGTGGGCTACAGTCCACGGGGTCACAAAGAGTCGGACATGACTGAGCGACTTCACTCACTCACTTACTCACTCATAAAGAGAGAATCAGAAGAACTTTATGTATAAATACAAAGAAAATTGAGATACAAAATTAGCATCAATGTAAAATTCACAATATTTGTCATTCAGGTGTAGATTACCAAGTATACAAATAAACACAAAAACACAGCCCATAATAAAGAAAATAATTAGCCCATTGAAACCTCTCCAGAACTGACATTTGTTATAATTAGCAAGATTTTGGATATCATTTAGGTTAAAAAAATAAGTTGCATTTTTAAATATAAGAAATAACTAAGAAACAAAATTTAAGAACAATATCACTTAAAATATTATCAATATTTTAAACACTTAGGGGTAAATATCTATCTAAGGTAGCACTGAGATAGTACTATAATGTAGTGGGATGATTATTTTCAATGATACCAGGCCAATTGTATTTCCATATAGAATAAGCATTAATTATAATCTCTGTATCACACTGTACATAAAAATTAATTGCAGTTGGACTGTGCCTCTTTACCTGAAAGTCAAAACAAACTTGACTTTGTATCTTGACAATCTTGAATATGACCTATATCATCATAATCTGAAGTAGAATTTCCTAAATAGAACATTAGTCATAAAAGAAAAACTATATAAATGAACTTAAGAATGGCTGTGCTTCAAAAGAGAGTGAAAAAGCAAATAGCAAAGTAGAAGATATTTTCACACATATAAGAGGCTCATAGCCAAGATAAAGGAGCTCTTTCAAGTAATTAATTAAAAAAAAAGCATGCAATAAAATAATATGCAAAATCTTAAACTGGTACTTCTCAAAAGAGGCTATCCAAATGACCAATTAATTGATACATGAAAAGCATTCAACTACATTCACCATCAGGGAAGTATAAATTGACCCTACATGAGGTATTACTATACATCTACCAAAGTAGCTAAAATTAGAAAAGTAATACTTGAAAGAGTTGGGTGAAGATGTGGGGGAGTGGTTGCTCTTATACACATATAGTGGAAATATGAACTGATATAACAACTTTGGAAAACCTTTTTAAAGTATTCAGTAAAGTTTAATATATGCATACCTTAAGAACTCAGTAAATCCATCCCTTGTTTTATATGTAACAGAAATGTGTGAATGTGTTTACCAAGAGATATGTACAAAAATTTCACAGCAGTACAGCTGGTAAGAGAATACTGGATACAACCAAATGTTCTCCAGTAGTAGAATAGATAAATATTCATACAATGGAATAGGGCAAAATAATAAAATGGATGAACTGTTTCCACATGCAATAACATCGCTGAATCTCACAAACATAATGTTGAGTGAAAGAAGTCTTCCAGAAAAATGCGTTATGTGATATCAATTATATATAATTCCCCAAACAAATAAAGCAGACTATTTGTTTGTGAAGCATATTACCCAAGGCTAGGGAAAGAGCCAGCTGAAGGGATTTGAGAGAACAGTAACTTCAAGCTGATAGAGGGCTGAGAATTGTACCCATTCACATCAGTAAGACTGGAGAAACATAATTCACAGAAAACCAAGTAGAATTATCAGAAGGATAAGTCTAAATAGTAGAGAATAGTTAGACCGAACTCCACACTGGGTGTCCATACTGAATCATAAAAGTATATCTAAAAGGATAAAAATATTTTCAAGTAACATAACTACATTCCCAAACAAAACTCAAGAAAATTTATGATATGCAAAAATCCCAGCACCCGACAATGTATAATTCACAATATTTGGCATCCAATTAAAGATGATCAGGCGTGCAAAAAGTAGCAAAGCACAACCAATAATAAGGGGAATGATCAACGAATCAAAACTACTACAGAACCAACACAGATGTTCAAATTACCAGACAATTATATTAAGAGACTTATTATAACTGTATTCCATATGTTCAAAAGTTATGTAGAAACATGGAATACATAAGAAATATTTTAAACAAAGCTTCTAGAGATGAACTCTAATGTCTAAGATGAAAATGACACTTGGAGGAGTCAAATGCATAGTAGACATTGCAGAAGGAATGAGTGAACTTGTAAACATAACAACAAGAAACTATCCAAACAAAACATGGTGGGGTAAAATTATTTTTTTAATAAGGAAAAGAGCATCAGTGAGCTATGGGACAACTTCAAAGAGTATAATATATGTGTAGTTGGAGTCTCTGAAGAAGAGAAGAAAGGAGAACAGTAAAATAGGGAAAATGACTTACAATTTTCAAAATTGATGAAAACTATAAAACACACCCTTGGGCTTCCTGGTGGCTCAGACGGCAAAAGTGTCTGCCTGCAATGCAGGAGACCCGGGTTCGATTCCTGGGTTGGAAAGATCCCCTGGAGAAGGAAATGGCAACCCACTCCAGTACTCTTGCCTGGAAAATTCCATGGATGGAAGAGCCTGGTAGGCTACAGTCCATGGGTTTGCAAAGAGTTGGACACAACTGAGCGACTTCACTTTCACCTTCATAAAACACACCCCAGAAATTCAATGAATGTGAAGTGCAGGAAGAATTAAAGAAATATATCTGTTCATCATAACACTGACAATAAAACCTAACCAAAATACCCCAAAACAAATAGGAAAAAAAAACAATCTAACTTGTAATATTGATGCAAAAATTCTACAGAAATATTAACAACTTAGCCCCAAATTAAAATGTAAAACACAATCAACCTAGGCTTTTGTAGAAATTTGCTAGTTTTTTTTTAATTTTAGGAAATACATTAATATATGTCTCTATGTGATTTTTTTCTATTGATAACTAAAGCCATATTTGATAAATTCTGTATCAACTCATTATTTTACAAATAAGCTTAAAATTATTTATAGAAGAAAAATTCTTTAACATGAAAAAATTGTGTATCATGACTAATAGACAATCTAATTGATTTAATGCATTGATTTTTAAATATACATATTCCAACAGCTGCAAATTTTATAGCATCCTTAATTAACAAAAAGAATTTTAAAAATCTCAAAGTATATAAATCATAATAAAACTTTATGGGATGCAACAAATTTGTACCTATAAGAATATTGAATGTGTATTTTCATTTTCAAGAAAAATTAATAAATGCAAATCAAGTTAGCATTCATCTATGACTGTCATATACAGCATGTATAAATATACTACATATGCTATATCTAAAATAGTATACATGCATATTGTGTGTATATATATATATATATATACATATATAATAGAAGGGAAATTGACAGAAATATACCATACTGTAAATATCATTTTCCTTACAGAGTAAAGACAAGCATGAAATAGAGATATAGGAGATCTTTTTGTTATTATTGTTCAGTTGCTAAGTTGTATCTGACTCTGCAACCTCATGGACTGCAACACACTAGTCTCATTGTCCTTCACTATTTCCCAGAGTTTGCTCAAACTCTTGAGTCGGTGATGCCATCCAACCATCTCATCCTCTGCACCCCCTACTCTTTCTGCCCTCAATCTCCCAGCATCAGTTTCTTTTCCAATGAGTTGGCTCTTCGCATCAGGTGGCCAAAGTACTGGAGCTCCAGCTTCAGCATCAGTCCTTCCAGTGAATTTGATTTCCTTTAGGATTGACTGGTTTGACCTCCTTACTGTCCAAGGGACTTTCAAGAGTCTTTCCCAGCATCACAATTCAAAAGCATCAATTCTTCGGTGCTCAGCCTTCTTTATGGTCCAAGTCTCACATCAGTACATGACTGCTGAAAAACCCATCCTTTTGACTATACAGACCTTTGTCAACAAAGCAATATCTCTAATTTTTAATACTTTGTCTAGGCTTGTCATAGCTTTTCTTCTAAGGAGCAAGTGTCTTTTAATCTCATGGCTGCAGTCACTGTCTGCAATGATTTTGGAGCCCAAGAAAATAAAATTTACCATCTATTTTTCCCCATATTTGCCATTAAATAATAGGACTGGATGCCACAATCTTAGTTTTTTGAATGTTGAGTTTTAAGCCAGATATTTCACTCTCCTCTTTTATTTCATCAAGAATACGTGTTGACAAGGAAATATCAAAGACACAGTACTGTTAACTGAAACTCATGCATATCTGAATCATGTCCTGTCTTTCCACATCAGTTACCATGAACCCATGCAGGGCAGGTACACAATTCCAAAACACATGAGTTTTCATTAATGTGATACTGTATAAATCAGACTGCCTGAATCAGTCTTAGTTAATACCATTTTGAAATCAAGCCTTCATTATTATTTAACTTGCTGTTGTTTGGCCTTTAAGTCTTGTCTGACTCTTTTGTGACCCCATGGATTGTAGCCCACCAGCTTCCTTTGTCCATGGGACTTCCCAGGTAAGAATGCTAGAGTGGGTTGCCATTTACTTCTCCAGGAAATCTCCTCGACCCAGGGATCGAACCCATTTCTCCTGCACTGGCTGGCAGATTCTTTACCACTGAGCCACTAGGGAAGCCCATTATTTAACTAATATTCTAGAAAGATCCATGTAAATAACAACTTTAGAAATTCCATTTGGAAATAAATTCCTTTAAGAATATGTAGGTCTTAGAAAAAAACAGTATGTCCTATTATCTTTTGGAAGATATTTCCAGAGGACTCATTCATTGTCACAAGTACCATAATATCTTTCCTGCTTACTGTCCTCAATAAAAATAGGGTACTTGGAAATGCACTGATGTGTGAAAATCAATTAAAAACACAACTTAAGTTTTAGGATTTTGTTTAATTTAGTTCTAGTTTTAGATTAGAGTTCAGGTCGGTGCTTACTTTATCCCTATCAATTCATCCATCAGAAATTATAATTACCTTTTTTCTAGTCCTTAATTACTTTTACCAATAATCTGTATAATATTCAAGATGGTTTAAATTGCATTATTCAAAAGAAAATGTTTAATTCAGAGTGATTAGTCTGTACAGTTGATAACTACATTATTTTCCCTACAGAGAAGGAACATTCGTCCAGAATAAAGAATTTTAACACAAGCAACAAAGTAAATCCATTCTACATAATATGAAAGTGCAAAAAACCCTCAAACCTCATTAAATATAGCATATATGTGAATTTGAGAAATTAATACACTGAAAAGTTTAGTTAGTTAGTTAGTTAGTTAGTTGGTGTCCGACTCTTTGTGACCCCATGAATTGCAGCACACTAGGCCTCCTGTCCATCACCAACTCCCGAAGTTCACTCAAACTCATGTCCATCAAGTCTGTGATGCCATCCAGCCATGTCATCCTCTGTGGTCCCCGTCTCCTCCTGCCCCCAATCCCTCCCAGCATCAGAGTCTTTTCCAGTGAGTCAACCCTTTGCATGAGGTGGCCAAAGTACTGGAGTTTCAGCTTTAGCATCAGTCCTTCCAATGAACACCCAGGACTGATCTCCTTTAGAAGGACTGGTTGGATCTCCTCACAGTTCAGGGACTCTCAAGAGTCTTCTCCAACACCACAGTTCAACAACATCGATTCTGTAGCGCTCAACTTTCTTCACAGTCCAACTCTCACGTCCATATATGACCACTGGAAAAACCATAGCCTTGACTAGATGGACCTTTGTTGGCAAAGTAATGTCTCTGTTTTTCAATATGCTATCTAGATTGGTCATAACTTTTCTTCCAAGGAGTGTCTTTTAATTTCATGGCTGCAATCACCATCTGGAGTGATTTTGGAGCCCCCAAAATTAAAGTCTGACACTGTTTCCACTGTTTCCACATCTATTTCCCATGAAGTGATGGGACCAGATGCCATGATCTTCGTTTTCTGAATGTTGAGCTTTAAGCCAACTTTTTCACTCTCCTCCTTCACTTTCATCAAGAGGCTTTTTAGCTCCTCTTCACTTTCTGCCATAAGGGTGGTGTCATCTGCATTATCTGAGGTTATTGATAATCACATCCATACATGACCACAGGAAAAACCATAGCCTTGACTAGGCGGACCTTAGTCGGCAAAGTAATGTCTCTGCTTTTGAATATACTATCCAGGTTGGTCATAACTTTTCTTCCAAGGAGTAAGCGTCTTTTAATTTCATGGCTGCAGTCACCATCTGCAGTGATTTTGGAGCCCCCAAAAATAAAGTCTGACACTGTTTCCACTGTTTCCACATCTATTTCCCATGAAGTGATGGGACCAGATGCCATGATCTTCGTTTTCTGAATGTTGAGCTTTAAGCCAACTTTTTCACTCTCCTCCTTCACTTTCATCAAGAGGCTTTTTAGCTCCTCTTCACTTTCTGCCATAAGGGTGGTGTCATCTGCATTATCTGAGGTTATTGATATTTCTCCCAGCAATCTTGATTCCAGCTTGTGCTTCATCCAGCCCAGCGTTTCTCATGATGTGCTCTGCATATAAGTTAAATAATCAGGGTGACAATATATAGCCTTGATGTACTCCTTTTCCTATTTGGAACCAGTCTGTTATTCCATGTCCAGTTCTAACTGAAGAGTTTACATATGTTTAAAAATTATGTTCTTATACCATATTTTGTAAATGCAGTTATATTTTATGGTTCTTTGTTACTTTTAAATACAACTTTAATAAAGTATAGTATAAGGATAGAGATAAAAGAATTCTTATATGTATACACTTCTGTTACCACCACCACAATTGGGATATAGAAAGTTTTTATCTTCAAAATTTATCACTTGCCAATTTGCAGTCAACAACACTCTCTCCCACTCCAAGAAACCACTCATTGTTCTACTTTCTGTTACTGTAGATTAGTGTGTCTGATCTAGAATTTCATTTAAGTGGAATTACAGAGAATGTGCTCTCTTTGTTTTTGACTTTTTATTCGGCATAATGTCAAACTCATCCATGTTGAGTCGTAATCCACTGATGATGGACATTTGTGTTCTTCCAAATTTGGTTATTATAAATAAAATTTCATTCACATTTGTGAATGTGAACAAGTCTTTGTGTGGACAAATGTTTTTCTTTCTTTTAAATTCTTTTAGATTCCTAGCAGTAATATTGCTGGGTCATATGGTAAGTGGGTGGTAAGCTTTCTAAGGGATACCAATCTGGTTTCCAAAGCGTGGATACCATTTTATATTCCCGAGATTAACAAATGAGACCTCTAGTTGCTCTCAGTACCTACCAATACTTGTTACTGTATTTTAAATTTCAATCTTTCTCTTGTATTTTGTGATAAACCACTGCAGTCTTAATTTACATTTCCCTAATGACTACTGTTGGTTAATGGTATCTAGCATCATGGGGACTTCCCTGGTGGCTCAGACAGTAAAGAAGCTGCCTGCAATGCAGAAGACCAGGGTTTGATCCCTGGGTCAGGAAGATCCCTAGGAGAAGGGAATGGCTACCCACTCTGGTCTTCTTACCTGAAGAATTCCATGGACAGAGGAACCTGGTGGGCTACCGTCCACAAGGTTGCAGTGTTGGACATGACTGAACAACTAATACTTTCACATACATGCTTACCAGCCATTGAAATATTTTGTCCTTGTAGAGTCTGTTCAGATCCTTTGCACAATTTAAAAACTGAGATGCTTAGGTTCTTACTAAGTTGGAAGGCTTCTTCATTGATATTCTGGATTCAAGCATTTTATCAGATATATATACTGTGTGCTGTTAATAGGATCTTCTTGCCTATTACATGTTTTTGTTTAATTTTCTTAAAGATGTCTTTTTAAAGTGATTTTAATTTTAAGAAGTCCAATCAATATATCCATTTTAAAATTTTATGGTCTGTGCTGTGTCTGTCTAAGAAATCTCCTCTCCTGAAATAGTAAATATAGCTATTTAAATTTTTTTTTACCTATAAGTTTTAGTTTTTAAGTTCTTTTCTGGATAGTGATTTCTTTCTTGACCTCAGGTTTCATTCTGTGCACAAGCAGCTTGGTTTGCAGCTGAAGACTCAAGAAGCCCCCAGTGCAGATTTTCTCTGTATCTACCCTCTGAAGATTTTTCTATGTCTCCTCTCTCTCTGCCCTGCTCCATGATGTCCAGCCATTTCTGGCTCCTCAAGCTTCAGTCTGTCTCTTCAGCTTCATCTTGCCTGAGTGTGCCTTCTCTGTGCCTTAGTCTTTTTTGTGCCTAAAGGCAGAAAGCTTAGAACTTACCCTTGGGACTCTCTTCTCTTTGGGATTACAGTCTGAAAACTATTGTTTAGTATATTTTGTATCATTAGTATGTTTAAAAACTATTGTTTAGTATATTTTGTATCATTAGTATGTTTAAAAACTATTGTTTAGTATATTTTGTATCATTAGTATGTTTAAAAACTATTGTTTAGTATATTTTGTATCATTAGTATGTTTAAAAACTATTGTTTAGTATATTTTGTATCATTAGTATGTTTAAAAACTATTGTTTAGTATATTTTGTATCATTAGTATGTTTAAAAACTATTGTTTAGTATATTTTGTATCATTAGTATGTTTAAAAACTATTGTTTAGTATATTTTGTATCATTAGTATGTTTAAAAACTATTGTTTAGTATATTTTGTATCATTAGTATGTTTAAAAACTATTGTTTAGTATATTTTGTATCATTAGTATGTTTAAAAACTATTGTTTAGTATATTTTGTATCATTAGTATGTTTAAAAACTATTGTTTAGTATATTTTGTATCATTAGTATGTTTAAAAACTATTGTTTAGTATATTTTGTATCATTAGTATGTTTAAAAACTATTGTTTAGTATATTTTGTATCATTAGTATGTTTAAAAACTATTGTTTAGTATATTTTGTATCATTAGTATGTTTAAAAACTATTGTTTAGTATATTTTGTATCATTAGTATGTTTAAAAACTATTGTTTAGTATATTTTGTATCATTAGTATGTTTAAAAACTATTGTTTAGTATATTTTGTATCATTAGTATGTTTAAAAACTATTGTTTAGTATATTTTGTATCATTAGTATGTTTAAAAACTATTGTTTAGTATATTTTGTATCATTAGTATGTTTAAAAACTATTGTTTAGTATATTTTGTATCATTAGTATGTTTAGTATCATTTTTTTAATTGTCCACAGTGGGAAATCATGTTTGCTTTCAGTAACTTGGTTAGTCACAGATGGAAGCCCTGTTATAATTTTTTACCTCCCAGTCAGGTGGATTTATAGATTTAAAAAAAAATCTAATGAAGACTAAGATGAACAACAAATATTCAAAAGTCACTTTTTCCATTCCTAAATGATAACTAGAGGCAGAAAGAAATAACATGAATATGATTTGAGTGTTTTCCAGGTACTGCTGTGTATGTTCAGACTTATCCAACTCTTTGTGACCCCATAGACTGTAGTCCATCAGGCTCCTCTGCCCATGGGATTTTCCAGGCAAGAATCCTGGAGTGGGTTGCCATTTCCTTCTCCAGTGGATCTTCTTGACCCAGGGATCAAACCCATGTTTCTTGCATCTCCTGCATTGGCAGGCAAATTCCTTACCACTGAACCACTAAATAACCAACAATATTAAAAGATAAGGCATTTGTATTTCAAAAAAGATATTGGGCCATTATTTTTAAAAAACAATAAAACAGTGGGGATTATAATATGTACAATAATCCTAGGGAGAAGTTTACTTGTTCTCCATATACTATTAATATTTTTATGAACTTTCTTTCATCAGTCAACATTATTATAATAAGTTTATTATAGCTGAAGTTAATTATTAGTTTTACTTCTCATGATGTAAGAAGGCATCCTGTGGTTATCATAAGATTTGTGGCGGGGTGATAGCTTCTGACAAAAGGAAACTTAAAAGTTTGAAATGCAGAGAATTGATGTTAGTGAGGAAAAAAGAGAATATTGTAAGATTTTCCACATATGTACTTGTGGCTGCCTGGTTATTCAAGTGATTTCAATGAATTAATCAGTTTCTTTAAATTTACCAGCCAATTTAATCTAACATCTGTTTTGACTACCTTTTTATCAGTAAAATTTGGCTGTGAGCATCCAAGTATAGTTTTTAACATTACAGAAATGGTTGAATGTCTTTTCAGTCTTAGATAGACTATAATCTATTTCTTTGTCTCATTTGCATTCCCCAATCCACTCAGTTAATTTAGCTTCTTTGCAAGCACGTGAACTTTTTCAGGCCATTACTGTACCATGGGATAACAGTGATGAAATATTTACCAAATTCTCTTCCCAAGATCTATTCTTCTAAAGTCTATCTAAATTCAATAACACTGCTGCTGCTGCTGCTGCTGCTGCTAAGTCGCTTCAGTTGTGTCCAACTCTGTGTGACCCCATAGATGGCAGCCCACCAGGCTCTGCCGCCCCCGGGATTCTCCAGGCAAGAACACTGGAGTGGGTTGCTAGTTCCTTCTCCAATGCATAAAAGTGAAAAGTGAAAGTGAAGTCGCTCAGTCGTGTCCGACTCTTAGCGACCCCATGGACTGCAGCCTACCAGGCTCCTCCGTCCATGGGATTTTCCAGGCAAGAGTACTGGAGTGGGGTGCCATCGCCTTCTCCGTCAATAACACTAATCACCATTAATTATAATGGCCTGCATCAGCAAAGGACCAACATAGTGAGGTAATAGTCGTAACTATCTTATATTGGAGGAGAAGGAGATGATAGAGGATGAGATGGTTGGGTGGCCTCACCGACTCGATGGACATGAGTTTGAGTAAGCTCCAGGAGCTGGTGATGGACAGGGAAGCCTGGTGTGCTGCAGTTGTGTGCAGTGCTTTTATGCACACAACTGAGTGACTGAACTGAACTGATCTTGTGTTGGACACCTGTTTATGCTTCATGCTTTGCCTGTCACAGGTATAACTAAGTACCTGGCACTCAGAAAAGTTAAATAACTTATTCAAGTTCTTACAGCTCACAAGTGCTTGAAGCCAGGATTCAAATCAAGGTTTATCTGACTCCAAATCCAATGGAAATTTTATTATCATACAGTGCTATCTATTTTATCTGAGTTCTTGTTGGTATAAGTTGATACCAGTGAATTATCTTAAGGGGAGGTAAGAGGTTAACATGAAGAAAGCTATCCAACTAATATTTTCCAAGAAGCTTCTTCAAACCTGGAAGCACAAGACCTGAGGTTTGTAGAAGAGCCTCTTAACCCTTCATGCAAAGAAAGAAAAAAACGATGGTGTGTGTCAATGAAGGTTCATCAAAGGTAATAAATGTACTACTCTATAGGGAGATATTGATAACAGGAGAAGCAATGCATGTGTGGAGGCAGGAAGTTTATGGGAAGTCTCTGCATCTTCTGTTAAATATTGCTCCTGCTACTGCCGCTACTGCTGCTAAGTCGCTTCAGTCATGTCTGACTCTGTACGACCCTGTAGACAGCAGCCCACCAGACTCCGCCATCCCTGGGATTCTCCAGGCAAGAACACTGGAGTGGGTTGCCATTTCCTTCTCCAATGCATAAAAGTAAAAAGTGAAAGTGAAGTCGCTCAGTTGTATCTGACTCTTAGCGACCCCATGGACTGCAGCCCACCAGGCTCCTCCATCCATGGGATTTTCCAGGCAAAAGTACTGGAGTGGGGTGCCATCCAAATATAAAACCACTCTAAAAAATAGAGTGTATTTTAAAAAATGCCTGATGGGTGATCTGTAGGTAGTCACCTAAAGAAGAACAGAGGTAGAACCAGGAAGACATTTTAGGAGTCTTACAATAATCCGAGTAAGAAATAATAATAGCTTGGCATTTGGTGGTAAGAAGAAATGTTTGGATTCTGGCATTGTTGTACTAATAAATGTAGCCTCTGACAGAGTAAGAGGTAGTAAAAGGTAATTACATGATCTGGGATCTGAACTACTGAAAGGTTAGGATTGCTATAAAGCAAGCTGGAAAGAAGACTATAGGTGGAACATACACAGTGGGGAGAGAGGTAAATGACTAGAAGTTAAGTTTTCCAACTGTTCCAGTTAAGATTTTTATGAGGCCAAGAGCAGAGAGCATATATGAAAGCAGAGAGTGACAAATCAATGATCGCTATTGAGAAAGGTATTTTGCATTGGATTGTGATGCAGAAGTCATTAGGGACGTGGCAGAAGTATTTTGCAGAGATGGAATAGTCTGGCACAACCTGATTGAAGCAAGTATAAGAGAGAATTGGAAGGTTGTGTGTGTGTATGTATGTGTGGTGTGTATGTGAGAGAGAGAAGTTTATGAGAAGGAATCAACTCTTGCAATTATGGAAGCTGAAAATATTCCAAGAAATGCAGTGAACTAAAGATCCAGGAGAACCTAGGGTGTCAGTCCACTCTGAATCCTATAGCCTGAAAATTAGGGAAGTTGATGGTACGTGTTCCAGGCTCAAAGTCGGCAGGCTCAAAACCCCCAAAGAGCAGATGTTTCTGTTTGAGTCTGAAGGCAAGGAAAGATTGCTACCTCAGCTCATGTAGTTAGGCAGAAAAAATTCCCCTTCACTCATGGGAGGGCCAGCAGTTTTGCTTTGTTCAGGCCTTCAACTGATTGGATGAGGGCCATCCCCATAAAGAAGGGCAATCCGTTTTGCTCAGACTAACAAGTTAAATGTTAATTTCATCCAAAAATGTCCTCACAGACATGCCAAAATAATGTTTGACCAAACATCTGGGCACCCTGTGGCCCAATCAAGTTGACATACAAAATTAACCATCACACCCTGCTTTGTGATTGTGTTCAAATATCTCTAGCATACACACAAAAGTGGAATTATATGTACCCACTTACTAAACACTCTAAAGTTATTTTCCCTATTAATATTCCCAACACTATTTCACAAGTTTATTTCAGATTTAATGTTTCTGTTTTGAGAGATGTTTATTAATTTAAAAAATTTTTCTATTGGGTTGGATACATTTATTTTACATTTTAAATAACAATTGTCTAAATTCTTGGGAAAGGGGTAGCAATGCATATTCTGATTGGCAGTGCATGATAAAACTGCTTTCATGCCTCCTCATGAGAAATTGATATCATCCTTCTTTTTAATTTTTCTTAACCTAGTGAATAAAAAGTGGTTTCCCATTGTTGCACTATTTTCATGTTTTTATTGCTAGAGAGGGTTATCTTTCTTTCACGTTTATTAGAAAAAATGATTTTTTTCTTTTGTGAGTGACCTGTTCATGTATAATATATAAACATCTAATTTAATTTATTTAAACATTAATACTCCAAGAGTACACATCGTTACTAGAAAGAGCTGTTGAAAAATAAGCTAAAGATATAAATAAGCTAAAACCAAAAAATAACTAGTGAGCCATCCTTGAATTTCCTTTTGATCATGACACATTAGCTTTTTGATGCATTACTGGCTTTGTTAGGCTTAGCACTTTCTTTTACACGCGCGCACACACACACACACACACATTATTCTACAATTTTTGAATTTCCAACTGGAGTCCACTTAACTTAGTAGTTCAGTGTTGCAATATTTTAAGATCTTTCTCAAACATTGGAACTATATATTCGTTGGATTCTGTTTTAAGGTGGATAAAAATTCCAAACATCACTTTCAACTGAAATAAACCTGACCCAAATGAAAACAATCTTTTTATGATATTCTGAAATCTATGGTTCACTTATAATATGTTTTCCCCTGGATATTGTAACCTCCATTCAAATGCATTTTTGAAGAATCACACAATGGGATGTTTTTAATATCTGAATTAGCAAAAAGGATTTATTTCAGCTAAAAGTGAAAACTACTCTCTGTCACTATTGACATATGCATTTGCAGCTCTAAGTAATTAGCCCTTACATATTACTCAAGTCCCTTTTGATGTAAATATCAAGTTGCTAAAAGGATGGATGTGTTGGTATATACAGCTAAGATATTATCAGTATTAGGCAGTGTATCTCACTGTCACTGGCCAGAGAGTAAAGCTCATTTCTAGAGGTTAATTATAAATTTTACACCTATAGTTAAGGTGTCAAAATCTGCCTTTTTCAGTCTTGAAGAAAGTGAGTCTTTTCCCTAAGGGTACATTGGTCAGCTTTATCATTACAAAGACTGCTTTCCTTTCCATATCCTGCAAAAGTTGAAGGAAAGTAAAAAAAAAAAAAGATTAAAAAAGAATGATTAAGTTTCCATATACCTATGTCTCTTACTATTTTAGGGCTTCTTTTTATGATAAAAAATTTTGATGACAACCATGGAAAGAATGGAGCTAAAATCAACAAACATATCTAAATCTCTCATTTTTAATATATGCAATTCTATCTACTTATGGTAAAGTGAAAGTGAAAGTGTTAGTTGCTTAATCATGTCCGACTCTTTGCGACCTCATGGACTGTAGCCCACCAGGCTCCTCTGTCCATGGAATTCTCAAGTCAAGAATACTAGAATGGGTAGCCATTCTCTTCTTCAAGGGATCCTCCTGACCGAGGCATCAATCCCAGGTTGCTTGCATTGCAGGCAGATTCTTTACCATCTGAGTCACCAGGGAAGCCCATGGTAAACTGGTAGACAGCATAAAAAAAAAATAAATATGTTTAATTTCCTGCTAATATAAAAGCTTTAGAGAAAGATATATCATTCAATTATATATTTTTAAATGTCAGTGATTTGAAATCTAAATATATGGTGAAAATGAATTATCTAAATAGGTTTCCAAAGAATCACTCTTAGGAAATATGCCTTCAAAATTATATTTTAAAAATATATCTAATATGTTTCAGTATATGATAGTATTTCTGAAGTTAGGAATTTGTTTTTACTTGAGAACGTTAGTCTTTGGAAAAGAAAACCCAGAACACTTTTTGTGTGGCTGCCTCTGTTCTTGATGTTTATTTTCACATTTTAACTTTGAAAAATATGCATTTACTGAGTAAGATATAAGCTTATATTTTACCTAGGTAAAACTATATTAATTTTATATAACTCATAGTAGGAAAATTGCAAATATTTGTCTTCATATTTGAAAGATAATTTACTAAATTACATTTTTTAGTTAGTTATTGCTGGATATTGAGCTCTGAAATATTTCAGTAAGAATTCTGATTATGGTGAAATGAATTTTTAAAAAATGAACAGCAAAATATATATGTAAAAATATACTTGAAAATATTTTAGGTAGAAATTCAGTTAATATTAAGAAAAGCAACTGTGACATTTATTTATTAAAATTTAGTTTTTATTAAAATATCAAAATCTGATGTTTATTAAAATACTAGAATCATATCTGGTACTTCTCTTGAAAAGAGTAATTATTATATGGTTAAGGACATTCCAAATTTCCTATATAAGTATATTAAAAAGTTAAATAACCTACCAACTGTAATCACTAACATTTTATAAATTAAAAATATTTTAATTAGCATAAATGCAGGAAAGATAATCTCAAACTGATAGATTTCTTGAGTTGTATTGACTTTTTGAAAAACTCTTTTCACATTTTTCCAGTTTCTAATAGAGCGGTAAGAACTTCCTCAGGAACTGATTCCAGGCCAAAGCCTGACATTTTAGCATCCATAATTGTCCCTTTTCTCTCATTGTCGTATTGCATTGTGTGTATATATACCTTCTTTATCCATTCATGTGTTGCTGGGCATTTAGGTTGCTTCCATGTCTTGGGTTTCCCTGGTGACTCAGTTGGTAAATAATCCTCCTGCAGTGCGGGAGACCTGGGTTTAACCCCTGCAGTAGGGGAAGATTCCCTGCAGTAGGGCATGACAAGCCACTCCAGTATTCTTGCCTGGAGAATCCTCATGGACAGAGAAGCCTGGAGGGCTACAATCCATGGGGTTGCAAAGAGTCAGACACAACTGAGCAACTAAGCACGTATATCTTGGCTATTATAAATAGCACTCCAACAAATATAGGGGTGTATGTTTCTTTTATAGATTTGTCTGAATATATGCCCAGGAACGGGATTGCTGGATCATATGCCAACTCTATTTTTAATTTTTTAAAGAACCTGCATAGTGTTCTCCATAGTGGCTGTACCAACTTACATTCCCACCAACAGTGTAGGAGGGTTCCCCTACACTGGGAGAATAGCATTGAAATATGTATACTATCATGTAAGAAACGAATTGCCAGTCTATGTTCGGTGCGGGATGCAGGATGTTTGGGGCTGGTGTATGGGGATGATCTGGAGGGATGATGTGGGGTGGGAGGGGGGGTTCATGTTTGGGAGTTCATGTACACCCATGACGGATTCATGTCAATGTATGACAAAACCAATACAGTACTGTAAAGTAAAATAAAGTAAAAATAAAAATTTAAAAAAAATTTAATAAAAAATTAAAAGGTGACCAAAAAAAAAAAAAAAAGAACCTGCATAGTGTTCTCCATAGTGGCTGTACCAACTTAAATTCCCACCAACAGTGTAGGAGGGTTCCCTTTTCTCCACAGCCTCTCCATTTGTTGTTTGTAGACATTTTAATGATGGCCATTCTGACTGGTGGAAGGTGGACCTCATTATAGTTTTGATTTTCATTTCAAAATAATTAGGGGTGTCGAGCATCTCTTCATGTGCCTGTTGGCTATTACAGTGTGGCCATTTATTATTAACTTGTTCTCCCACATAGTCTTCATATATTCAGTTTTATGATCTGATGCAGTTTGATTCTGTGTGTCTCTTTTCACTTCACTAGGTCAAACCACAAACCACAGGAGACACAGTTCTGCTTAGATTGAAGTGAAGTGAAGTGAAGTGAAGTCACTCAGTCATGTCCGGCTCTATGCGACCCCATGGACTGTAGCCTACCAGGCTCCTCTGTCCATGGGATTTTCCAGGCAATACTGCTGGAGTGGATTTCCTTCTCCAGGGGATCTTCCCAACCCAGGGATCGAACCTGGGTCTCCCGCATTGTAGACAAACGCTTTACCATCTGAGCCACCAGGGAAGTCCAGTTACTCTAAATCCCTCAGTTTATGTGAGTTCTTATAAACACTCGTCTATGTTTTTATAATGCCTTTAAACCTACATTTTAAAAGACAGAATTAATTTTGAGTGTTAATACTTTGCATGTAAAAATGTGTTATTTGTCTATATGTTAAACCTACTGCATTCTTGTTGACTTGTTATCAATAAAGATGACCTTTTTCTTACCAATATTTTATTTTACTATCCAATAGCTCTCATAAATTGAGAAAGTTGACTATCTTTTCAAATTACCTACAAACTGTCATTCTGACATTTTGCTGAGTTGCATGCTAGAGGATGAAGAAAGAAATGTTTTGGCTGATAACCCAGCTAGAAATTTCATACTCTGTACTTTCAGTTCCAGACCACATGGGAAAATACTTGATTGCATTTCTCACATCAGGGCCAAACTTTTGTATGTATAAAATCCCTTGATATTATACCAATTCAAGACTCAGATTTTGGATAATTGAGAACTGATAATCACTGGGCACTGAAAATTTCCTGTGAGATTCTTTGTTTCTCCTAGTAAAAGTGGGGCCAAACTAAATTTTTTAAAACTCTCTTTTCTACTTCAATAGTCTACTTTTCATAGTAACCTATGAATAAAATGTGGATAGATTGTTTTGGAATCGCAAAGTGATGGCTTCCATAGAGTAATGATTTTCTGTTCACATCGTCAGCCATGTCCACCCTTCTCTTGACATGCGTGACATGTCTACCCACCAACCGACAAAACGTCACCACAGGAGAATCAGTGGGTCTATTCTGACTCTTCCTCTGATCTACAAGATGACCTTCAGGAGAACGTTTATACCTTGCTGCATCTGGAGAAATCTGGTGCCTCTTTCTTCAAAAAGGGGAAGAAAGAACTTCCTTAAAAGCTAAATAGGGATTAACGAGACCTTGCCAGTGAAGTACTTCAAGAGTAAAGATAAACGGCCCCCTATGAGGGCAAACAATTATCTTTTCTAAACTAAATCACCTCTCCTATGAGAACCTCCACACATGTTAGTTGATTCAGACCTATCTAAATTGAAGAGGTCATCTGAGGATGACGGGTTTTCATTTTTTAATTTCTTCCTGGTAAGGAAAGACGTAAAAAGTTTCAGCCTTTTCAGTACATAGTCATTTATCTCAGTATAAATTAAATGGTTCCCATTGGAAGTAAATGAAAGAGTCAGATTTTTATCTTACTGTTTTAAAACAGGATATTTTTGTCAGAGAAAGTAGCATAGAGATCTTAAACTCTTTGCCCTTCATGAAGAAATGTGAATTTACTTTCATTTCTATTGGCATTTTACTGAGCAGACTCTCTCTTCACTTTAAACTGGAGGTCACAATTTGTTTTGAATTTCAGCTGGAAATAAGATAACAAATATTGCCTAAGGCTTTCTGGAATGCTTTTTATCTCTGAATTAGATTAGACCATAAGAAACTAGTGCAAATCCTTTATTATTTTGTTTTTAATCCTTAAAAAATTAAAAGCAATGCATATGGGCAAAGTACATTTTACAAGTTAGCATTATACCACAAGGGCTCCATATATATCTTTCCTATATTGCTCACAATTTATATGGGAAATAAACAGAAATCTTCTTTGACTAGTAAACTCTAACTTTTTAAAATCATAGATGTTTGCCATTCATAGGTTGCCTTTCTAAAAATCCTAAATATAGGGTTGGAAGGAATGTAAACTTTAGTGTTATTGGAGGGGAAAGAAGTTATATTTTTTCCTTTTCACTGGAAAAATTCATGTTGATTATTCCTCTGCACCTGCCTAATGGAGCTGAAGTAATTTGATTGTCATATTGTTGTAGATTGTTGCTTTGTGTAATGTATCGCCCCTGCTGTTTCATTTAAAAAAATTCTATACTCTTCCATTATTCAGTAAGGCCTAATGATTATTCCAACATTTGTACATACTGCATTGTTATTTTGATTTTAATTGACTTCACTTTTTAAATTAAGCACATTGGTTTTAACACTGTTGTTGACAAGCTTGGCTTTGTCATTATCAGCATTTGTTCCCATATATATTCCATACCTATTGACATTTTATTTAGACCCATTATGAACAATAAGAGCAATACATACATGCACTGAGTTTATCTAACATTAACTCATGGCACACATTATTGACTGCTTGGAGTAACTAAGGAGTCAGTTACTCTGTTTAAAGTTATCTTTTAAAATTAAATTAAGTCTTTAGTTTTCAAATTAGAAATTTCTGAATGTGTAATAATCTTCCAATGAAAAGAACACATGTTTTATTTCATCAGTTAAATATAATCACATGTAATAAGCACACATGGTGCTATTGCCAGTATTTAGTGAGACATATAAAATTAGAGTTTGTATAAATAAGAGAGAATTGTTTCATTTCTTTAAATTACTTAAAGATTTAGTAAAGATACACGTTTAAAAATATTAATTTACTTTAGACAGTATATTCTTTTAAGCAGGGCTTCCCAGGTGGCTCAGTGGTAAAGAATCTGCTTGCCAAGCAGGAGAGGCAGCACTGGATGGATAAGATCCCTTGAAGCAAGAAATGGCAAACCACTCCAGTATTCTTGCCTGGAGAATCCTATGAACAGAGGAGCCTGGCAGGCTGCAGTCCATGGGGGTCACAAGTAGACACGACTGAGCATGCACCATCCTCATCATCATCCATAGTATTCAGAAAAGAAAATAATACCCTTGCAAAATCCATCGAAATGTCTCCTTTGGATGATATCTCAGTCATTTATCACAAGATAATGAAAAGTGGGCCATAGAGAAACTAAGTCAAACTTTATTTAACTGAGATGTTAGAAATTGCTGAACTGAAAGGAAGAACTGGAAAGAGAACAAAATAATGGCAAATTTTTTTTTGTTTTGTTTTTATTTTTTATTTTTGTATTTATTTATTTTTTTACACGAACTCCCAAACATGAATCCCCCTCCCACCTCCCACCCCACATCTTCCCTCCAGATCATCCCCATACACCAGCCCCAAGCATCCTGCATCCTGCATTGAACATAGACAAAAGATGCATGATAATTTTTTTGTGGTTTTTACATCTTTGAACCCAAATCTGGCACAAATCTCTGGCTTTTAAAGCTCTATAAATGGTAGAGACATACCTTATTTTGGAAAGGGTTGACATGAGAACTCTTACTTCTACATTGCTGTTTTTGTCTTGTTAGTGGACATGAATGAATAAATGAATGAGTGCATGGTGAATGAATAGGTCACATGGGATTTATCTGACATGTGGTCATCGAGGGACCAGAGGACAATGATTTCAAACTGCGCCCCTCTGCCCTGTTTGGTGTAGTTTCATTGCTACAGTCCTGACTGTTGATGAACCTACTGCCTGGGATTTATGTTCAACTTCTCCTTATGCCTCCGTAGGCTGACCCAGCTCTATTAGCATAACTCCATTTCCAGTGATAGCATGAATAAAAGATGACTAGAGTGACCTCAGAAAGTGCCAAGATAGTACTGATGTAATGAGCCCAATAGCCACTGTTTTATGCACTGCCATACAATAGCAATCTTAATAAAATGTTAAACAGCATTATAATGCATGTTTCTTTGATGTCTCATTCACTTCACTTTTCCAGTCATTGATAATACTTTGGGTTTTCACCAATGATCCAAAAAAGACTCTCCTTTATTTTGGTAAACCTAAAACCAATGAGAAAAACACAAATAAAAGATTGCCTTCTGAGTCTTCTTAATTGCAGAAAATAATTTTTTCTTGCTTAGCAGTGGTTTCTGTTCAACAAGAATTATTATTGCTAATAGACTGGAGAAATTACTCTGACTCGAATGTCCCATTTTAACCTTCATAATTCTGCACTACAACCTCATCTTTTTGGCTTTCCACATTTTTCTCTGATGGTGAAAATCTAAAATAAAATCTTATCACTGAAAGCCCGTCAATACCAGCCTTGTGGTGTATTTTCTCCTTTCGCCTTGATATATTTTAAAGACTCATTGTACGTGGGAATCTTGAGGCAAATACTCTGATTATCTAGCTCTGAAAAGTCGAAGAAAAAGAACTGCAAATGTGCCTAGCAAAAGATCAAGGAATCTCCTCTTTCTGTAGCTTCTTGACCAAAAATAACACCAGTCAAACTGTTTAACACTCTTCTCCTCTCCTTAAACAGGGAGGAACTAAAAGAAAGATGGGAACATAGCAGACGTGTGTCTAAAGTCATATCGCACCTTGCCAGCAGTGCCCTTTATTATATTTTTCTTTAAAAGGAAAGGCACAACATGCTAATATTCAAACTTTGAACAACAAAGAGAAAATGGTGTGCTTTTTATGACTTCTTTCAATAGCAAATCACAGGTGCTCTTGTAATATTGCTCTTTGTTTTCTTGCTAGATCTGTTATTCAGATGATCTGGAAATATGACAATATGTTAATAACTAACACGGTACATCTTTGGGCCTTATAGGTAGATTAAAAATCATTTAGAAACAAGCAATGGTTGAAACACCTTAAATATACTGTACTCGACACATATGTTGTGTCACTTTGCATTTTGAAAGGTTGATGGTGAAGCAACAAATAGGAAAGTTTTTCAAGTATCTACTATGTTGCTTTGATGATATCATGTCTTATTGGAGCGTTGCAAAGCTAACATCACAGAAAATGATCAGATGTAATTTGACATGCCATTATGTAAGCAGGCGCTACTGTCAAAGATGTGAAATGGTAGTTTTCATATAGCAAGATGTAATGTTAATTAGACTACATTCTTTAGGGCTCTATCTTGGAGAAAAGAAATACTTTGATATCCATAGCCTCTCTAGGATCCTTGAGCAATGAGAAATTCATATTGCATTCTTATATCTACTGAAGACTCATGGATAACTTATTTAAGAAAATTCTAACAATGATACTTCATTTGTCTCCCTTCAACTTAATAGTGACTGCAACAAATGAAAGTTGATGACGTTTGTTTTTACTGTTTAGTCGGTAAGTCATTTCCAACTCTTTCATGACCCCATAGACTGTAGTCTCCCAGGCTTCTCTGTCCATGGCAAGAATATTATAGTGGGTTGCCATTTCTTCCTCTAGAAGATCTTCCCAACCCAGGGATTGAACCCTCATCTCCTGCATTAGAGGGAAGATTCTTTACCAAGGAGCCACCAAGGAAACCCTGATAAAGTTTCTTGTATGGGAAAAGGTGTAAGAAAATGGAGACTTGCCTAATCATAGTTAAGTTGGCATTTGATGTTAAAAAGGAGCTATAGAAAAGAGTCAGGTTTCTACCATACACAGTGCAATGGGGATCATTACCCTCCTTAGGGAAGGATCCTTGATGAGAACTAAGTAATTATGAACACAGCCCTACAAAATTCAACCTTGAGATTGCCAGAAAAAAATTGGCTGCTCCAAAAATTGAAGCAGATGTCAGATGCAAGCAGCTGTGGCCTGGGAAATTCAACAAAATTCCAATATTCAAATTGCTTCTCTAGATAAAAACTGCTTGATAGCACAGTTTCAGATTTGATCTGGACTGCCAGTGAACCATCTGCATAAAATGAAAGCAATCTGCTGACATTGTCAGTGCAGGTAGACGTCAGCGTCATTGGTCAGAAAAAGAACACTGCTAAAATGTTTTCGAGTGAGCTTGTTGGGAAAGTGGTGGAGTAGTTAACCCCCGTTTTTAGAATAGGGAACCCAGAATAAAAAGAGACAAAAAGTGTGTTGGCATCATTGCTTAAGCACTATTTGTTTTTGTTTTTTTAAAAAGCAAAGTAAGAAACTTAATTCTAATTTTAGGCTCAAAATGGAATATTCTGGTAGGGATTGAGTTGGGGTGAGAATATTTGGAAAATTACATTCCCAGCACCAAGGAAAAAATGATGATTCTTCTGTTACATTTGACCTTGTGAGTATAATGGAAATGCACAGAGAGTTGGCAAGCAAACTGTTAGGCAAATTGTGATCTTTAAAAATTCAGTATCACACGCAAAGAAATAAATCCCTAGAGGGTTAGAGAATACAATTTTTATTTTACCCAGCTATGTGTTGGAGAAAATAAACATATGTAGATGCTGAAAGGTTGCTCACAAATAGGTCAGCTCCTGGTGGAAGTCTTTCATAATTCAAGATACATCAGCCTTGGCGGTAGCTGAGAATAAGAGCGAGCAATCAAAAGTGACCCAAACAATGACACCAGAGTTCCAGATGGTATAGAAAAAAAGTCCATGATTTATGATTGCCGGTGCAGTAAATAAATCTAAAACAATAGGCGTGGATGGGGAGGCAGTCACAGCTGACCAAGAGAGCAGTTGTAATGCAACCCACAGAAAGCTTGGTGCCAGAAGTAATTGACATAGTCGTCAAATCAATTTCCTGGGGTGCAGACGCTCAAGCACTCAATCTGATTCTGTATGCTGCACGACACTCGGATTATACAGCTGCCTCTAATTCTGATAGCCTTAGCTCAATATGAATCCAATTCAAGGAACTGTCTGGAAGTGAACAGTAATTATTTAGGCTTCCTTTCTGCAGGTTTACTGTTCTCTAGTCAAATTACTCCATTTTGGGATTACATACATTTCATGTTAATTCTTTAACATTTCTATGACTTTTTTTTCTTTCTCTCCTCTATCACCAAACTCAATGCCTTCCCTGAAATCTGTGGTCTTTTCTCCTAGGGCACCTGGGTACTACTTCAGGATGGAAAAAGCCCACAAAGAATAAAATAGTCTTTCTATTGACTGTGGAATCAACCACTTGATGGCAAATATGCAGTACCCATGTGAAGGAGGACCTATATATCATCTATGTATCTATTTTTCTGTGTTTTAATTCAATGCAATAATAAGATTAATGATCTGCTGCTGCAAATAATTTCATTGGCATTCATTGAATGCCAATTATTCATCCAATGTTTATAGAATGTCTGTATCACATGAGATACACCATTAGACCCTGGGGTATCGAGAGAAGAAATAAAGTGGCAAAGAACTCAGAGCTGAGGAAACTGATGAGAGAGGTAAAGAGTCATGTGAGAAAAATTACAGAGAAATACAGAGGGCAGAGAGGAACATAGAGGAAGCCTCTATCCCAGTGGGGTGGGATGAGACTGGGGGAGTAAGAAGGGAGGGATTTTGGAGACACAAACATTTCCATTGAAATTTGAAGATAAGGAAAACTTTGCCAGGTTGAAAGAGGATCGCTAATACTTCAGGCAAACCCAACATCAAAAATAGCAAGGTATTTTCAGGGAGTTACATACTCAGTGTAGCTGCAACGTAGCATTTAGTAGTGAATAGAGTGGAGTGTTGAAGAGAGAAAAAGGGAGAGGTATGGACCAGATGGCAGAGAGCAAGGCTGGTCAGTCCTTCAGAGTATACAGAGCACATTTACCCATGATCTTTTACTCAATACCCACAAGAAGCTTATGAGAACATGCTTGCCCCTGTTTGAAAATAAGTGAGAAGGTTTCCTGGTGGCTCAGATGGAAAAGAATCTGCCTGCAAGGCAGGAGGCCTGGTTCAGGAAGATCTCCTAGAGAAGGAAATGGCAACCCACTCCAGTATTCTTGTCTGGAAAATTCCATGGACAGAGGAGCCTGGCAGGCTGCAAGTTCATGGGGTTGCAAAGAGTTGGACACGACTGAGTGACTAACTCTTTCACTTTCAAGGTTGAGAGAGATTTGGTCACTGACAAAAGTCACATAGCTGAGAATTAGGCCCAAGTCTATCTGCTTTAAAGACCACATTCTCAACACAGCATTCATTGCTAAACTTCTCAATCAAGGGGTTTCCCTGGATATGTGCCCAGTTACTGATGACAGTTTTCAAATTTTGGGAAAACACAAAGGTGGTATGATGGGTTGACAGCAATATGGAAAAGGGTGATGGAGAAAGAAAAAGCACAATAGAAAATAGCAGAAAAGGAGCAAGAGGAAAAGGATGTATATGAATTTCAAAACACTATAAGATAGAACAAGCTGACCAGTCCCCTTGGAAAGAAGATAATTCCAAGGGCACTGAAGACTCAACAAAATTTCTATTGTTGAAAAAGATCTTTGTAAGAACAGATTAGAAGATGATAAACCACATCATTAACAAGCTATTTGTTTGCTATTAACTTAACATTCTCTCTTTAGAAATAGAGAAAGCTGAAGGGTCAGAAAAAAGAGATAGTGAGTTGATTATGGGTGAAAACTGCCTGAGCTGTCATCAAGGGCAGAGATGAAAACAAAGAACCAGAATGTGACAAAAGCTGGTGGGATTAAAGAAGCAAGCAGTGAAGAGAGAAGAACAATGACTGAAGTAGGGATCCAGATACATTTCTGAGAAGCGAATGAGAAGAGAATAGTAGAGAAAATAGTACCACTAACAAAAAAAAAAAAAAGGCAAGAATTAAACTTGCATTTTAAAATAAAATCTATTCTATGTGTATATATAAAATGATACTGCATTATAGATGATTAGATAATAAATAGTAGTAAAAAAGAGAAAAGCTATTTCTTTCCCACTAATTAAAACAATAGCAGGTTTGATTTTGTGGTACATCCTTCCAGTCATTTTTTTTCTAGACAGTTTTGCATAACTATTTTCATAATGTGGAAAACATTAGTCTCATTTTTCTTCTAGTATTTTAGAATAAGTATTTGCAATGGTTTATAATCAATCTTTATAAATATTTTCTTTCAAACATGATTTAATGACTTTGGAAAATAGCATTCTGTTATTTCTTTGAGAATAAGTATTTTGGTTAATGAGTAATTTCCAGATGTATAGGATTACCTGTGTGCTATATTTTAATTTAAGATTTTCTTGTGGCTCCAGAAACAACTCCACTTTCAAAATTAAGAACTATTTAAGCATATCTAATTTTATAAATTTTAAAGAATGCAAGAAATAAACATTAACAGTATGCATAGGTGTCTTCTGTTTCAATCTAGTAATTTAAATAAAGAAGGAAATCAGTCTTTCTAGTATTTTTCAATTTTATTAAAACAATTCAGAGGCAGGTTGAAATATGTGATTCATTATCCACACACATGATTATGTATGGAATCAACCTACCTACAAGGTAAAATTGATGTGCCATGGGGGAATGCATTAGTATAGAAGTATTAATATTCTAATATTAATACAGACATGTAAAAATGCACAAGGCAGTATTTAGAGCACTTAATCCCCCATTCTGTCTAATAAAACATCTGGGATCCCTCTATCCTTTGGCATATTTCTGTGGTTATCGTATTCAAATATGCTGACACTCCAGTTGCATAAGAATTTGTAAATCTATGGTAGATGTCCTTGATTGAGTTAATTTTGTCTAGTTCTAAAACAATTTTCACTTATGATTATAATAAACTGTTGTCAAAATTAACTAAATATTATCTTACAGTCTCTTTATCAGTTAAATTATTTCAAGCTAGGTTTCAATGTAATATACATATTTTTTGACTCTAGCATGAATAATTTATTAGAGGAAGAGAATGGCAACCCTAACATTTTTAAATGTGTGAATGAGATGATGTTTTGAAAACCCCCGAAGGAGACAACCTATTAGTGAGAGAATTGTCCACTCACAGTGCTTGCACTGAAGTACACTACAAAGAAAGAAACTGTTCAAATTACAGTGGTATTCACTGGCAAAACAACTTCTAGAAAAGAAACATGGAACTACTTGGATCACTAGATTCACAGTTCCAGATGAAGAGACTCATTTGAAAAATGATGCCTTTAAAATGTGCCTTCTTCTCTGGAGAATTCCATCATCATGAAATGTTCACTGCAGTAATTTCCTTAACAAAATTTGTTCCTGTTACATGCCAACCACTGAGCAAACAAGAGAGAACAAAATAAACATAGTCTCTACACTTGTGGAGCTTTGATATCATGCATTTTCAAAAAGACAAAAACAGTCGAACGTATTTCATCATATGCTAAGAAAACATGTGAGCTGTAGTTTCTGACAAATATATGTACACATATGTATATGCATATAACAATATATAATTATATTTAGAAATATGTTTGTGTGTGTGCTAAGTTGCTTCAGTCTTGTCTGACTATTTGCTATGCTATGGACTGTGCCTATAGCCCACAAGACTCCTCTGTCCATGGGATTCTCCAGGCAAGAGTACTGGAGTGGGTTGCCATGCCCTCCTCCAGGGGATCTTCCTGACCCAGGGATATATATATATATATAAAACAATTTGCTGGATTGGTTGCAAAAGAGAGAAGATTAGCAATAGTTAAGTTTTTTTGTGTGTGTGAGAATAATGCCGAACAAGAACCCTAAACCTGGAAATATTTTGACCTTTCAAATTACACATTTAATTGCCCTAATTGCTTTTTTTTTTTTTTTGATACTGAAAATTTCTTTGAAGCAAGGATTTCTCTTTGACCTATAACATTTCCTACAATATTGGTAGTTATACTTTCTGTCCATCTCATCTTTCTCAATTTCAATATATTGATTCAATTCAAACAACACGTTTTTAAACTAATGAACTACACAAGAAGATGTTTGAAAACATTATTTTATTCATTTTAATTCCTATTACCTATTCCTCTCAAATGACTATCTTAAGTTCTAAAGCCCTAGGAGCAATGAAACATCTTTGATGTAAATGAGAATAATCTAGTAATTAACCCCAGGTTTTTCAGCACTAAATGTGAAAGCAAAACGAATCAGTGTTAATGATGAAGGAAATTCCAGACCTAATGACCCTAAGGTATCAGGTTTTTTTCTCTTAGTCAAGCAATGGATACATTATATTTAGTTCTTCAGTAAGATTTGTTTTGAAGGGAAGTTTTCTAAGTAGTTTTCATGAGTGAAGATCATGTTAGTGTTACTTTCAAAGCTCATGCTGAGAAATGATTTCTTATAATTTTTTTCTGCCCCATTGGCATAATACATTTATTTATGTGAGGTAGATGTATGTGTGCTCGGTTGCTTCAGTCATGTCTGACTCTTTTGTGACCCCATGGACTGTAGTCTGCCACACTCCTCTGTCCATGGGATTCCCTAGGCTAGAACACAGGAGTAGATTGCTGTGCCCACCTCCAGGGGATCGTCCCAGCACGGGGATGGAAACCATGTCTCTTAGTCTCCTGCACTGGACAGGTGGATTATTTACCACTAGTGCAACCTGGGAAGCCTGAGGTAGATGAGTAGCCTCTAACTCCCCCTGCCAGGACATGGTTTCAGAGAGCATCTCTCAACAAGGAGTAGTTGTTAAACACTTTATACTGATATACCTGCTGAATGTAATTGTCAAACAAGTTCACAACCCTCCTGTTGCTGAATAGGGTGCTTCAAAATAAGAATGCGAGAAAATTGGCTCTTCATTTGTGTTCCTTCCTACACTTAAGTGGAGTATCTCAAGATGTCACCCCCATTCAGTAACTCAATTTCATTAAACATAAGAATTGACTCAATGGTACAATTATTCAAATATAAAATTCAAGAAAAGGAAAGATATATCTATTTGAATGCAGAGTTCCAAAGAATGTCAAGGAGAGATAAGCAAGTCTTCCTCAGTGATCACTGCAAAGAAATAGAGGAAAACAATAGAATGGGAAAGCCTAGAGATCACTTCAAGAAAATTAGAGATGCCAAAGGAATATTTCATGCAAAGATGGGCACAATAAAGGACAGAAATGGTATGGACCTAACAGAAGCAAAAGATATTAAGAAGAGGTGGCAAGAATACACAGAAAAACTATACAAAAAAGATCTTTCAGTTCAGTTCAGTCGCTCAGTCATATCCGACTCTTTGCAACCCCATGAACTGCAGCATGCCAGGCCTCCTTGTCCATCACAAACTCCCAGAGTTCACTCAAACTCACGTCCATCAAGGCAGTGATGCCATTCAGCCATCTCATCCTCTGTCGTCCCCTTCTCCTCCTGCCCCCAGTCCCTCCCAGCATCAGAGTCTTTTCCAATGAGTCAACCCTTCACATGAGGTAGCCAAAGTATTAGAGTTTCAGCTTCAGCATCAGTCCTTCCAAAGAACACCTAGGACTGATTTCCTTTTGAATGGACTGGTTGAATCTCCTTGCAGTTCAGGGCACTCTCAAGAGTCTTCTCCAACAACATAGTTCAAAAGCATCAATTCTTCAGCACTCAGCTTTCTTCACAGTCCAACTCTCACATCCATACATGACCACTGGAAAAACCATAGCCTTGACTAGACAGACCTTTGCTGGCAAAGTAATGTCTCTGCTTTTCAATATGCTATCTAGGTTGGTCATAACTTTCCTTCCAAGGAGTAAGCATCTTTTAACTTCATGGCTGCAGTCACCATCTGCAGTGATTTTGGAGCCCCCAAAATAAAGTCTGACACTGTTTCCACTGTTTCCCCATCTATTTCTCATGAAGTGATGGGACCAGATGCCATGATCTTAGTTTTCTGAATGTTGAACTTTAAGCCAACTTTTTCATTCTCCTCTTTCACTTTCATCAAGAGGCTTCTTAGTTCCTGCTTTCTGCCGCAAGGGTGGTGTCATTGGCATATCTGAGGTTATTGATATTTCTCCCAGCAATCTTGATTCCAGCTTGTCTTCTACCCATGTAATCACGATGGTGTGATCACTCACCTTGAGCCAGACATCCTGGAATGAGAAGTCAAGTGGGCCTTAAGAAGCATCACTGTGAACAAAGCTAGTGGAGGTGATGGAATTCCAGCTGAGCTATTTGAAATCCTAACCGATGATGTTATGAAAGTGCTGCACTCAATATCCCAGCAAATTTGGAAAACTCAGCAGTGGCCACAGGACCAGAAAAGGTCAGTTTTCATTCCAGTCCCAGAGAAAGACAATGCCAAAGAATGTTCAAACTACTGCACAATTGCACTCATCTCACACACTAACAAAGTAATGATCAAAATTCTCCAAGCCAGGCTTCAGCAGTATGTGAACTATAAACTTCCAGATGTTCAAGCTGGATTTAGAAAAGGCAGAGGAACCAGAGATCAAATTGCCAACATCTGCTGGATCATCAAAAAAGCAAGAGAGTTCCAGAAAAAGTCTAGTTCTGCTTTATTGACTATACCAAATCCTTTGACTGTGTGGATCACAACAGACTGTGGAAAATTCTGAAAGAGATGGGAATACCAGACCACCTGACCTGCCTCCTGAGAAATCTGTATGCAGGTCAAGAAGCAACAGTTGGAACTGGACATGGAACAACAGACTGAAGGAGTATGCCAAGGCTGTATATTGTCACCCTTCTTATTTAACTTCTATGCAGAGTACATCATGCAAAATGCCAGGCTGAATGAAGCACAAGCTTGAATGAAGATTGCTGGGAGAAATATCAATAACCTCAGATATGCAGATTACAGCACGCTTATGGCAGAAAGTGGAGAAGAACTAAAGAGCCTCTTGATGAAAGTGAAAGAGGAGAGTGAAAAAGTCAACATTTTCACATTCAGAAATTAGAAATTAGAAAGGTTCCTTGGAAGAAAAGCTACGACCATCCTAGACAGCATATTAAAAAACAGAGACATTACTTTGCCAACAAAGGTCCATCCAATCAAAGCTATGGTTTTTCCAGTAGTCTTCTATGGATGTGAGAGTTGGACTATAAAGAAATCTGAGAGATGAAGAATTGATGCTTTTGGACTGTGGTGTTGGAGAAGACTCTTGAAAGTCCCTTGGATAGCAAGAAGATTCAACCAGTCCATCCTAAAGGAAATCAGTCCTGAATGTTCATTGGAGGGGCTGATGCTGAAGCTGAAACTCCAATACTTTGGCCATCTGATGAGAAGAGCTGACTCATTGGAAAAGACCCTGATGCTGGAAAAGATTGAAGGCAGGATGAGAAGGGGACAACAGAGAATGAGATGGCTGGATGGTATCACGGNAGCTGAAACTCCAATACTTTGGCCATCTGATGAGAAGAGCTGACTCATTGGAAAAGACCCTGATGCTGGAAAAGATTGAAGGCAGGATGAGAAGGGGACAACAGAGAATGAGATGGCTGGATGGTATCACGGACTCAATGGATATGAGTTTAAGTAAACTCAAGGATGAACAGGGAAGCCTGGTGTCCTGCAGTCCATGGGGTCGCAAAGAGTTGGACATGACTGAGCAACTGAACTGAACTGTACTGAAGATAAAATCTCTGACCTTGAACAATTTTGACATTTCCATTGAGAATTTTTTTGGGAGGGAGGGGCTTATGTAGGTATTTTGGGGGAGAGACTTATGTAAAATTATTAGTATGTAATAATTCTGTAAAAGGGTGGCTTCCCTACTAGCTGAGATGGTTAAAAATTTGCCTACAATACAGGAGACCCTGGTTCAATCTCTGGGTCAGGGAGATCCCTGGAGAATGACTACCCATTGCAGTGCTCTTGCCTGGAGAATCCCAGGGACAGAGCAGCCTGGTGGGCTACAGTTCATAGAGTTGCAAAGAGTCAGACATGACTGAGCAAGTAACACTTTCACTTTTATGTAAGTAGAATTTTTCACTCCCCAAACTGAAACAGTTCACTTTTATTATCCTAGTCTTCTGAATTGGCTCCCATTCTCTTTCTCTTCCACCTTTTCATTCTCTTTCTCTTTGGTACTTTACGGTTGCCATAGCTGATGGATAGCATTTTCTGCAGCATCCATATCCCTCTCTAAGCCCATTACGGTCTTTGCTGGCAGCAGCACTATGTGACCAATATGTGCTTTCATGATGTGTGTCCCGCCTGTGCCCTCACAGCCCTTCTTGTAAAGGATGCAATTGGGTTAGAATAGTTTTCCCTCATGAATAGAAATAAGATGGCTCTATGCTTTCTGATTGTGATCCACACAGTCAAAGGCTTTGGCATAGTCAATAAAGCAGAAATAGATGTTTTTCTGGAAATGGGAAAGATTGAAGGTGGGAGGAGAAGGGGATGACAGAGGATGAGATGATTGGATGGTATCACTGACTTATTGGATATGAGTTTGAGTTAACTCCAGGAGTTGGTGATGGACAGAGAGCCCTGGCATGATACAGTCCATTGGTTGCAGAGTCAGACATGACTGAGTGACTGAACTGAACGGATGCTATTTTTCCATATCAATGTGAATCATTTGAACAAAGTTTTAGTTTCTTTTAATTTTTTATTAGTTGGACATGACTTAGCTACTAAACACAATAACAAAGTTAAAGCTATTTTCATTATTTTCAATGTTAGCTCTAGAGTTGTATCATGCACTCGGCTTCTCAAATTCTAATTGTAGTAATGTTATACAATTTTTTTTAAAGTAACACACTCAGAAAAAAAGAAATCAGTCTATCATGCCCAACTCTTCATGACCCCATGGAAAATAGCTTGGTAGGCTCCTCTTTCCATTATTATTATTATTACTTGTATTTTTCTCCAGGCAAACATACTGGAGTGGGTAGCCGTTCCCTTCTCCAATTCCAGGGTCAAACTCAGGTCAACTCAGGTCTCCCTCAAAACAGGCATAATTTATTACCATCTGAGTCACCAGGGAAGCCCACTTATACACATATATATTTGTCTTAGAATGAGTTATTTAAAATGGGAAAATAATGTTTTACTGTAGGGCTTCCCTGGTGGCTCAGAGGTTAAAGCGTCTGCCTCCAATGCTGGAGACCTGGGTACGATCCCTGGGTCGGGAAGATCCCCTGGAGAAGGAAATGGCAATCCACTCCAGTATTCTTGCCTGGAGAATCCCATGGACGGAGAAGCCTAGTAGGTTACAGTCCACAGGGTCGCAAAGAGTCGGACACGACTGAGCGACTTCACCTTCACCTGTACTATATTTATCCTATATAAAAATGAAAATTTTAGATATATAGCAAATAATAATGAGTAAATAGTTTGTAAATAAAAATACAACTGATTGGAGTTGATTTCCATGTCAAAATTATAATTTGAAGTAGCAATAATGTTTTCGAAAACAAGACCTTTATTTGGGATTATTTTATCTGAATATATTTAAAATAATTTAAAGTTTTGTTATCCTTTATGAATAATTTGCTCCTTATCTTTTATAGTCCATTAATGATGAGTCAGGCGTTTACAACACAATTGTAATGAAATTGAATATCAGAATTACTTTCTTATTGAAAGTAATTCACTAACTCACTGATGAAATTATCTTGTATATGTTATATTGCAATTAAAAAATCTAGTTAGTTTCAAGTATCTGAAGCTTAACATCAAATATGTACTAATCAAATTTTTAATTCAACAAAATAATTTTGGCTAGTAACTATGTCTTA
This sequence comes from Oreotragus oreotragus, assembly GCA_006410675.1. Classification (NCBI taxonomy): domain Eukaryota; kingdom Metazoa; phylum Chordata; class Mammalia; order Artiodactyla; family Bovidae; genus Oreotragus; species Oreotragus oreotragus. The sequence continues at coordinate 566,609 of SJYX01005508.1, forward strand.
TTATCTTTACTGGGTGTTAATAATAAAATCTTAATAAAGAATTTCTTTCTGGACTATATAGTTTTCAATATAGTGGAAATAATCAACAAACAGAAAATAATCAAGTTTTTTAATGAGAAAATTTAGGCTACACACAAAATGGTATGTATACTAGATGGAAGAAACAGATATTTTTATATTATGTTTAAAACTTGGTGTAAGGAGATATGATAAGTTGAATAAATTATATGTATAAGTGCCATCATCATGCACTGCATAATATACTCTCAACAGATGGAGACATTTTCCAAAGTGCAACTGTATTAATATTCAGTGAGACTCTAGAACTCAACTGGCTCATTATTTTTTGAGCAAATTATGCATGACTGAACTGCTGAGTTGGAGAAGACTCTTGAGAGTCCCTTGGACTGCAAGGAGATCCAACCAGTCCATTCTGAAGGAGATCAACCCTGAGATTTCTTTGGAAGGAATGATGCTAAAGCTGAAACTCCAGTACTCTGGCCACCTCATGAGAAGAGTTGACTCATTGGAAAAGACTCTGATGCTGGGAAGGATTGGGAGCAGGAGGAGAAGGGGATGACCGAGGATGAGATGGCTCGATGGCATCACTGACTGGATGGACGTGAATCTGAGTGAACTCCGGGAGTTGGTGATGGACAGGGAGGCCAGGCTGTTGCGATTCATGGGGTTGCAGAGTCAGACACGACTGAGCAACTGAACTGAACTGAACTGAATAGTTTAATAATTTTATGTTAGCGAAAGCACAGAATAATCTAAGATTTATTTTGATAATAGATTCAGCATTTGAATTAAAATAGTACTTATTAGCATGGCATTAATATTTACCAACATAGATGTAAATATATTTTTCCCCTTAGGGATTATGTTTTCTCATGTTGAGATATCTAAATTCTGATTTTTCTTAGTGTTTAAACTGTGAGATTGATCTTTTGTTGTTGCTGTTTGCTTGTCCTTGTTTCTTTTATTTTTTGGTTCATGTTAATCTGCTCAAGTATCTCTCATCTTCTTAATGAGAAAACAAGATAAATTATATTTTCATCAATGAAATCAGATTTTAAAGTCCTTATAGCAAATGTACATGCATATTGACCCTCTTTCTTCTTAATAATGATCATATAATACCTATAGATCCTTTGTGCAAAAACTCACTCTACTTTTTTTCTGAAAGAAAAGTGATGGTTTCTAATAGCTATAACTTTTTCTTTGATTTCATCTTTCATTTTTTAAATGAAATTATGCTACCCCCTTCTCAGAACTTCTTGATCTACACACCCAAAAGAATGGGCAACAACTGACTTATACCTTCTTTAAGAGCTTACAATGACTAATTTTCAATTTTATATGCTGAATGTAGTCTTTTTATAGATTATTCAACACTTAGTTATTATCTAAATGATTTTACCTTTGACAGCAATGGATTTAATTTGCCTGAACCAATCAGTTCAGTTCAGTCGCTAAGTCATGTCCAACTCTTTGTTACCCCATGAATCGCAGCACGCCAGTCCTCCCTGTTCATCACCATCTCTCGGAGTTCACTCAGACTCACGTCCATCTAGTCCATGATGCCATCCAGCCATCTCATCCTCGGTCGTGCCCTTCTCCTCCTGGCCACAATCCCTTCCAGCATCAATCAGAGTCTTTTCCAATGAGTCAACTCTTCGCATGAGGTGGCCAAAGTACTGGAGTTTCAGCTTTAGCATCATTCCTTCCAAAGAAATCTCAGGGTTGATCTCCTTCACAATGGACTGGTTGGATCTCCTTGCAGTCCAAGGGACTCTCAAGAGTCTTCTCCAACACTACAGTTCAAAAGCATCAATTCTTCGGTGCTCAGCCTACTTCACAGTCCAACTCTCATATCGATACATGACCACAGGAAAGACCATAGCCTTGACTAGACGGACCTTAGTCAGCAAAGTAATGTCTCTGCTTTTGAATATACTATCTAGGTTCGTCATAACTTTTCTTCCAAGGAGTAAGTGTCTTCTAATTTCATGGCTGCAGTCACCATCTGCAGTGATTTTGGAGCCCAAAAAATAAAGTCTGACACTGTTTCCCCATCTATTTCCTATGAAGTGATGGGACTGGATCCCACGATCTTCATTTTCTGAACGTTGACCTTTAAGCCAACTTTTTTGCTCTCCTCTTTCCCTTTCATCAAGAGGCTTTTAAGCTCCTCTTCACTTTCTGCCGTAAGGGTGGTGTCATCTGCATGTCTGAGGTTATTGATATTTCTCCCAGCAATCTTGATTCCAGCTTGTGTTTCTTTCAGTCCAGCGTTTCTCATGATGTACTCTGCATATAAGTTAAANTCCTCTTTCACTTTCATCAAGAGGATTTTTAGGTCCTCTGCACTTTCTGCCATAAGGGTGGTGTCATCTGCATATCTGAGGTTATTGATATTTCTCCCAGCAATCTTGATTCCAGCTTGTGTTTCTTCCAGTCCAGCGTTTCTCATGATGTACTCTGCATATAAGTTAAATAAGCAGGGTGACAATATACAGCCTTGACATACTCCTTTTCCTATCTGGAACCAGTCTGTTGTTCCATGTCTAGTTCTAACTGTTGCTTCCTGATCTGCATACAGATTTCTCAAGAGGCTGTTACCATTTCAGCTGGATCATTCTGAAGACAGAAAAGCAGTGTGGCTGGGGGAGCTCTGAGGACCTGGCTCTGAATTTCAGGAGTATTAAGAGTGAATTCAACTCAGGAACCAGGAAGCAGCCATCCCTAGCTAAAACACCGGTGAGATTGAGGGGAAACTTCACAGGGAGGCAGGTTTCACAGGCCTATCCTATGTGGTAGAAGAAGGCTAGGACTTAAGATGCTCACTAATGGGCTGAATTGTGTTCCCCTAAAATTCATATGTCAATGTGCTGACTCCCAGTATAGCATAATGTGACCTTACCTGAAGATAACGTCTTTATACAGGTAATCAAATTAAAATGAAGTTATTAGGAAGGGCCTTGGTTCAATATGTGCATGTGTGCTAATTCACTTCAGTCATGTCTGACTCTTTGTGGCCCTATGGACTGTAGCCTGCCAGGCTCCTCTTGTCTCCAGGCAAGAATCCCAGAGTGGGTTGCCATGCCCTCCTCCCAGGGATATTCCCTACCCAGAAATCAAACCCCTCTCTCTTATGTCTGCTGCATTGGCAAATGAGTTATTTACCACTAGCACCACATGGAAAGCCCAGTTCAATATGACTAGCCTTAAAAAAAGAGGAAATTTAGAAAGAAAAATGCATAAGCAGAGAATACCAGGTGAACATGAAGTCGGCCATCTAGAAGCCTAGACGAGAGACCTGGAATAGATACATCCTTCTCTCATAGTTCTTAGGAGGAACCAACTCAGCCAATATTTTGATTTTGGACTTGAAGTCTCCAGAGCTGTGAAACAATACATTTCTGTTGTTTAGGTACCGTTTGTGGTACTTTGTTGCAGCACTCCTAAAGGAAATAATGACTTTACAAGGACATATGGATATTAGGTCACTGGATCAAGCCCTCACTCCAGCCAATCTTCTTGAGTGCTGAGAAATAAAAATGAAGAGATTTTGGATAAAGAAAAAATAAATAAATTCAAATTAAACTTTGTGATTGGCCCTTCCACTATTGCAAATTTCTGAGCTTTGCAAGATGGTATCAACATTTCTAATGTGCTTTGCAAGTACACTTGTAGAGATTTCCTGCTAGATAAGGTAAGTGCAAAGTATCAAAGTATCTAGTACTACCTCCTGCTGAGAAAGTATTCCCAATTCAGTTTAACTTTACAGGTCATGGAGCCTGGCTGGTCCCTGGCTGAAAGTCATCATGGAGAAGCTAAAAATTAAGATTTTGTCCTTTCACCCTCATTTTATTGTTGTTCAGTTGCTAAGTTGTGTCCAATTCTTTGCAACCCCATGGACTGCAGCATGCCAGGCTTTCCTGTCCTTCAATATCTCCAGGAGTTTGCTCAAATTCATGTCCATTGAGTCAGTGATGCTATCTAACCATCTCTTCCTCTGCCGCTCCCTTCTCCTTTTGCCTTCAATCTTTCCAACATCAGGGTCTTTTCCAATGAGTCATATCTTCACATCAGGTTGCCAAAGTATTGGTGTTTCAGCTTCACCATCAGTCCTTCCAAAGAATATTCAGGGTTGATTTCCTTTAGGATTGACTGCTTTAATCTCCTTGTTGGCCAAAGCATTCTTATGAGTCTTCTCCAGCACCACAACTTGAAAGCATCATTTCTTCAGCACTCAGCTGTCTTTATGGTCCAACTCACATCTGTACATGACTACTGGAAAAAACATGGGTTTGACTATATGGACTTTTATAGGCAAAGTGATGTCTCTGCTTTTTAATATGCTGTCTAATTTTGTCATAGCTTTCCTTCCAAGGAACAAGTGTCTTTCAATTTCATGGCTGCAGTCACAGTCCACACTGATTCTGGAGCCCAAGAAAATAAAATCTGTCACTGCTTCCACTGTTTCCCCTTTTATCTGACATGAAGGGATGAGACCTTCATTTTATTCTTTAGTTACTGTTATTATTATTATTATCTCTACCTGCAAGACGATTTAAGGTTTCCACAGGAAATTAACAAAAGTGTAAGTGAAGGTTGCTCAGTCGTGTCTGACTCTTTGCAACCCCATGAACTGTATAGCCCACCAGCCTCCTCTGTTCATGAGATTCTCCAGGTAAAAATACTGGAGTGGGTTGCCATGCCCTTCTCCAGGAGATCTTGCAGACCCAGGGATAGAACCCAGGTCTCCTGCTTTGCAGGCAGATTCTTCACAGTCTGAGCCACCAGGGAATCTAAAGCTTGAGACATGTAATATTGCCACTTTAAAATTGGAATATACTTATTTCATGACTTCTTTGACAATCTCAGAGAGATTGACTTGCCTCGATGTATTTTGGGATCAGAAATATAATAAAGAATAAAGTTTTAGCCTTGAATAACAAATGGCCATAGGATTTAATCTGCCTAATACACTGCATTATCCAAAAAGTTCCGGGGTTGGGGAGAATCTATACCAGCCCTCAAGGATCTAGGAGACTAACAAAAAGCAGGAACTGGTATTGGGAAGGGGTCTTATGGACCAGCTCACTTCTTAGGCCACACAGTACTAGGAGTAAGCCAGCCTTTCTAGATTATTCAAAAGGCACTATAATATATATTTAAAAAACAGGAATGAATTCCATTAGAAAAGATTGTCTTTAAAGTGACTCTATTATTGGGAGACAATTAGATTAGACATGCTTCTCTACCCTCTCCACAAAACAATGGCAATGGTCTTTCCAGGAAGCCAGATTGACTCTGTCAGCCTCCTGCAGGCATGGCAGCTGTTTAAACTCACAGCCAGTTTTTAAAGAAGAGTTATAAGATACTCCGTGTTGCCTGTGATCAATAAAGAGATGAGTCACATCCCTGGAATGACTGGGCCCAGATTGAAGCACATCGCAAGAAGCGTGAAACACCATTTAAAGCAAAGACGAGTGTCCCCACTGCTCACTGAAACCACTTACTTCTGGTTACAAGTGTTCATCTTAAGGAGACCTGCTGAGGTCAAAGGCAGTTCTACAAAAACTTCTGTTTGCACTGGTCGACAAGGGGGAGGATAACAATCTGCCTGAAGTATAAAAGGTTACAAAATGGTCCCTGGATCTAAATTTGGCCAGTATCGTTCAGCTGAGCTACCCAGCATCCACATGATATGCCCATGAAGGCTTGATGCTCCAGCACCAGTCCACCCTCCATGGAAAAGACTATAACTGTATAGATGTGCTGTGCATTTCAACCAACATTTTCGCAAACAAATCAGACCAGAGCATGCATTTCAAAAGCACCCAACGTGTTGATGTTTTTGCGTCTGAACAGTGGGAAGGGTTGAACGTGGATGAATGGAAAGATAGAAGAATACAATGAAGCCATCAGCTTCCAGTGTGGCAAATCCAAACCCCTTCCTTAGCAGAGTAAAGCAAACATATATGGGGATAAAAGCAGCAAAAAAAAATTGCATTTCAGAAATGACTTATCAAAAAACTGCAGATATGAGGAATTTGATTATGAAACAGAAAATAATGCTGTGAAAGTGCTGTACTCAATATGCCAGCAAATTTGGAAAACTCAGCAGTGGCCGCAGGACTGGGAAAGGTCAGTTTTCATTCCAAACCCAAAGAAAGGCAATGCCAAAGAATGCTCAAACTACTGCACAATTGCACTCATCTCACATGCTAGTAAAGTAATGCTCAAAATTCTCCAGGCCAGCCTTCAGCAATACGTGAACCATGAACTTCTAGATGTTCAAGCTGGTTTTAGAAAAGGCAGAGGAATGAGAGATCAAATTGCCAACATCTGCTGGATCATCAAAAAAGCAA
>SJYX01005508.1:575212-586676 GCA_006410675.1 Oreotragus oreotragus
CTCAATGGACATGGGTTTGGGTGGATTCCGGGAGTTGGTGATGGACAGGGAGGCCTGGTGTGCTGCAATTGATGGAGTCGCAGAGTCGGACATGACTGAGCAACTGAACTGAACCGAACATAAAGTAAATAGGCCAAGTAAACACACATTTGCCAGAAATTATGATGGTCATGCCAAGATGACTCTGCAGCCGTGGTTCCAGACCTGGTCTAATCACCTAAAAGGAAATAAAAATGATTCACTAACCCTGAATCCTTATCTGAATTTTCTTCCAATCACTTTGATCTGCTGCTGCTGTTGCTGTCTCTTCAGTTGTGTCCAACTCTGTGTGACCCCATAGATGGCCTCCCACCAGGCTCCCCCATCCCTGGGATTCTCCAGGCAAGAACACTGGAGTAGGTTGCCATTTCCTTCTCCAATGCATGAAAGGGAAAAGTGAAAGTGAAATCATTCAGTCATGTCCAACTCTTATCGACCTCATGGACTGCAGCCTACCAGGCTCCTCTGTCCGTGGGATTTTCCAGGCAAGAGTACCGGAGTGGGGTGCCATTGCCTTCTTCAACTTTGATCTGAGAGATGATCAAATAATTAATCACTGAGAGAAATAATTAAAAAATAAAAGGTCTAACAAATTGTCCTTTTTCCTGTTTAATGAGAATGATTATGAAACATTCAATCTGAACATTAAATTTTTAAAAAAGAAATACCTGGGTTTTTTTAATTCAAGAAAGATAAATTTAGAAAATAAAAAAAGATTGAATTAAAGTAATGGATAAATAACCTGTTTCCATATTCAGCAATCAACACTGATATAAACTTCCATTTTTTTCATATGAACAGAAAATCTAGTGTATATGGTATTATTTGTGTAACACACATTACCATTTGTATTTTTGCTTTTTACTTAATGTTATATTATTAGTATTTTAATGTTGTCTTTCTACCCACTATTTTTTAATAGCTACAGAGAGAGCATCCCTTTAATAGATATATTTAATTTCCCTCATATCATATTGACTAGCTATCTTTTCTTTCCTTACTGTTTTTCCCATTAATATTCATACTATTGATAAATTTCATAATAATAAACACATATACAGTTAACCCTTGAACAATATGGGTTAGAACTGCATGAGTCCACTTATATATAAATTTTTTGCACTAAATAAGTACTAGAGTACTACACAATCCAAGCTTGGTTGAAGTCATGAAGGATCAACTGTGAAGTTATGTGTAAATTGCCAATATGCAGAGGGTCATCACCCCTCACCCTTAAGTTTGTTGCTCATGGATCAGCTGAATACTGATCAGTATGTGAGAAATATTTTATATATTAATTAACTTAACCCAAGGGAGGGGAACTTGTGAAGTGGGTGCTTTTATCCCCATTTTCCAGATGAAGAAACTGAGAAACAAAGCATTCACCAGCTACTGTAGGAGAATAAGGTTTCTGACCCAGGCAATCTGGCTCTGAGTCCATGTTTTTGATCATTACTGTATATAGACTATGTGTAGATATAATTTTTTTTTTTTTTCCTTTTCTTTAGGATTTTTTTTTTGGGGGGAGGGTGTGCACTCCAAAATCACTGCAGATGGTGACTGCAGCCATGAAGTTAAAAGATGCTTACTCCTTGGAAGAAAAGTTATGACCAACCTAGATAGTATATTCAAAAGCAGAGACATTACTTTGCCGACTAAGGTCCGCCTAGTCAAGGCTATGGTTTTTCCTGTGGTCATGTATGGATGTGAGAGTTGGACTGTGAAGAAGGCTGAGCACCGAAGAATTGATGCTTTTGAGCTGTGGTGTTGGAGAAGACTCTTGAGAGTCCCTTGGACTGCAAGGAGATCCAACCAGTCCATCCTAAAGGAGATCAACCCTGGGATTTCTTTGGAAGGAATGATGCTAAAACTGAAACTCCAGTACTTTGGCCACCTCATGCGAAGAGTTGACTCACTGGAAAAGACTCTGATGCTGGGAGGGATTGAGGGCAGGAGGAGAAGGGGACGACCGAGGATGAGATGGCTGGATGGCATCACGGACTCGATGGACATGAGTCTGAGTGAACTCCGAAGGATGGTGATGGACAGGGAGGCCTGGCGTGCTGCGATTCATGGGGTAGCAGAGTCGGACATGACTGAGCAACTGAACTGAACTGAGGATTGTTTTTAAGATAGATTTTTCTGAGAAGTATAATAAATAGATAAGAATGAATGAACATTTCAAAATTCTCAAAGTATGGTTGCTGAATTGCTTCCTCAATTGTTACAAATATTGTACCATCATTTTCCCTTAAATCTCCGTGCTGTGAAATCATGTATTCAGTTCTAGAGATTCAAGACTCTGTGTGTGTGTGTACTCAGTCCTGTCTGATTCTTTGTGACCCCTTAGATTGTAGCCCACAAATCTCCTCTGTCCATGGGATTTTCCAGTCATGAATACTGGAGTGGGTTGCCATTTCCTACTCCATGGGATTTTCCCAGCCCAGGGATGGAATCCACGTCTCCACATCTCCTGCACTGCAGGTGGATTCTTTATAACCAGCACCACTGGGGAGATTCAAGACTATCCTATCTTTCTTGTATTTTCTTTTGATCAACAAGAAATGACTCCCCAACTTTTCTATCAGATATTTTTCTAACAATTTACTATACTCATCTAACTTTAATGCCATCAAGTTAAACTATTTTTTGTTATTGTGTTGTTTTTTGACATTTGCCTAGTTTGTATTTGTCCAGTCTTTTACTTTAACCCCCCGGTGTTTTTTTTTTTTTTTTATCCTCCAAAGCCAGATTCTTAGTTTCAAATATTTGCAGAGAGGCTTAACTTAAGAGTTAACACAGCTATAAGGTGACTACATTATTCCAGGTGGTGTTAGTGGTAAAGAATCTGCCTGTCAATGCAGCAATCCACAAAAGACGTGGGTTTAGTCCATGGGTCAGGAAGATCCTCTGGAGGAAGAAATGGCAACCCACTCCAGTATTCTTGCCTGGAAAATTCCATGGACAGAGGAGCCTGGCGGGGCTATAGCCCATGGGGTCACAGAAGAGTCGGACATGACTGAGTAACTAAGCACACACTTATTATTCAAGAGGGGTTTAGTTGCAAACAACTGCAACCTGTCTCTTATACACATCTGTCTTTTACTTTAACCCCCCGGTGTTTTTTTTTTTTTTTTTCTCTGCCACTTGTAAGCAGGAAATTATTGAATTGATTTTAAAGGGCCTACAAACTCATATTGTTTTTCCACCATTTTTATACCACTATACCTCTGATATCACTGAGGATATCATCTATGTATTTATAATTAAAATTGATCTACAAATTGATGAAGTTCCTTCTAATCTTGTCATTTTGGATAGCTGAGTCTTATTTCATTTTGGATATTGAGTCCCTTGGACTGCAAGGAGATCAAATAAGTCAATCCTAAAGGAAATCAGTCCTGAATATTCATTGGAAGGACTGATGCTGAAGCTGAAACTTCAATACTTTGGCTACCTGATGCAAAGAGCTAACTCATTTGAAAAGACCTTGATGCTGGGAAAGATTGAAGGCAGGAGGAGAAGGGGAGGACAGAGGATGAGATGGTTGGATGGCATCACTGACTCAGTGGGCATGAGTTTGAGCAAGCTCCAGGAGGTGGTGATGAACAGGGAAGCTTGGGGTGCTGCCGTCCATGGGAATGCAAAGAGTTGGACACGACTGAGTGGCTGAACCGAACTGAGAGTTCTATTTATTTCTTAAAATTAATTTGAAAAGTTTTCTGATTTTCTATGTTCTGGGAAGTTTAAATGCCATGAGGGTAATCAACTCCCTGAGAATCTGAAAGAACTCAAAGTAAAACTTTCTGGACCTGGAAAAACTGAAGGAGAGGAGAACATAGTACATTTTTTAATAATGAATTTCGATGTATTTCATAGTTAACGTGTCAATTCAGATTTTAAAAATTCTTCTTGAAGCAATTTTACAAATCTGTATCTTCAATAAATTGCTTATTTAACTGAAATTAAATATGCATTTACATAAATTTTAAATAATACTCTTTCATAGTGAAAAAAAAGGAACCTCTGCATTTCTGGTTATATCTACTTTCAGCTTTCTAACGCAGTGTATCTATGGTTACTCATCCTACCTCTCAGTTGTTAGCCCACTGTATTGAGTTTTTCAGAGCACTGGGACTTTAGTTCATATATTTCAATATTTCTTGTCTTTTATTTATTTATAAATGTCATTAATTTTTGCTTTGATCTGTGGTAATGCTGTTTGTTTTTTTTTTTTCCTCCCTAGTAGTATGGTACTCTTGCTTTTCTGAGCCTCCTGAGTTGAAAATTCTTCTTTGTTCTTTCTTAGTAAATAACAAAGCATCAGCTACATTCCACAAATATTGATGTATTATGTGATTATAATTATTGTATTTAAAACAGTTTAATGTGGTTCTTTAAAGTCAGTTCACAAACTTGGTGACACTCTCTTCAAAAGGTGGAGTCTCATTTGCCTCCTGTTAGGTGTGGCTGTTCTCAGGGAGTCACTTAAAATGAACAGAATAAGCAGGGAGAGGGGGTAACTTCTAGACACAGGTCATAAAAGCTTCCTACTCTCCCTCAGAATATTCCCTCTCAGGGTTATCAGCAGTCGTGTTGAAAGCAGCCCTGTGGAAAAGGCAATGTGGCAAGAAACCAAGGCTTCCTGCCAACAGCTATGTGAGTGACCATCTTGAAAGTGGGTCTTTCAGGTCCAGAAAAGCCTTTGATGACAGCAACCTGGGCTCCCACCTTGACCGCAGCCTCATTAGAAACCTTTTGCTAGAACCACCTAGATACGCTGCTTCTGAATTCTGATCCTCAGAAACTGTGAAATAATACATCTTTATTGTTTTAAGTCTCTAAATTGGGGGGAGGGTAAGCAATACATCAAAAATAAATCACAGCTGTTAATTTCTGTTTTGACATTAGAGTTTTTCTGACATACACAGCATTGGATATATTTTTATCATGGTTCTCGTTGTAAGTCTTTTTCTAATGCTTTCTTGAAAAGAGAGTAAAGTTTACACAATTTCAACTATTTAAGATTTATTAAGTTTTCTATCCCATGGATGGAGGAGACTGGCAGCTACAGTCCATGAGGTTGCAAATAGTTGGACACAATTTACACTTACACTTAGCAACTAATACTTTCACTTTTCACTTTCAAGTTTTCTATGGCTTAATACATAATCAAATTTGTAAATATTATGTGGGTGCTGAAAAAAGTAATGTGCATCTATGTTTATGATGCAGTCTGATAAATTATGTTATTCAACCCCTATGGAAACTCATTTATATTTTATTTACTTCAAAAACTGAGATTGCAATGATAAAATCTCTTGTACATATGCTATTTCATTTCATTCCATTTTGATTTTGAACAAATTTTGATCAAATTAATGTTTTTGTGGAAAAGTTTCTTAGTAGTTATATATTCATTTTAAATTGAATTTGTTAAAATTCAATTTAAGAGAAACTTAAAGAAACTTTTGAAAAATTAGTGTAATGAATTACACTTTTCTATCTCTGTTTTAAAGCTGTCTCTTATAAATATCATTTAATTACTATAGTTGATCTGAGAGTGGTTGACTTTTAATTGGAGGATTTAATCAATTCATTTTTGCTTTTATAATCATTTAGTTCTAAGCTTTCCTTTTTTCTTTAATTGTTCATGGATATCTTTTCTTCTGTCTTTTTATACATGAATCATTTTTTGCCTTTGTTGCTAGCCATTTTGCTTAAATTAATCAATGTTTTTGAGGGTCTCTATGCTAGTAATAATTTAAATAGCTACCTTTAAATTTTTCATAAGCCTTCCTTAACTTACATTTATCTAAATATCAAAGACCAAAAATAAAGTGTTCATTTTTGGTTCTCTTTATGTGAGAGCAATAGTTTAGTACACTTCCACTTTCCTTCATCTATTAATCTATTTGAAGTTTTAGATCAAGAATATTATATTTGTTCCATGACATGGAACCAGACTGCACAATGAGGTGAAGTTTTAAAGAGTTTTTCTCCCTTATAATGAGTGTCACTTTTTTTATAGTTCAACATTTTGTTTTAGACTTCTGAAATTTGATCTTTTATTTTTCCCATCAAGGATTTTCTAAAAGATATTATGAAAATCTGTATTAGAGATTGCCAATGAGAGTCCATTTCTCATTTTCAACACAACACCTAAAGACTATTTCAGAACTCCTCTACTCTTCTGTATCACATTTACACTCATTCTTAGTAGATAAACCCTCCTCTTATTTCACATACACACACACAAGAAATCATCAGACAGGAATGATTTCTATTTCCTGTGAACACATTAGTCTCTTTGTTTTCTTAGTTGCTTTTTATTCTATCCTTAAATAAAGTTACATTTTCTTTATCTTCTGTAAAAAAATTAAAAAGTGAATTCCTCTCAGCATATATATGTGTATAGTAAAGCGTCTGCCTACAATGTGGGAGACCTGGGTTCAATCCCTGGGTCGGGAAGATCCCCTGGAGAGGGAAATGGCAACCTACTCCAGAACTCTTGCCTGGAAAATCCCATGGACTGAGGAGCCTAGTAGGCTATAGTCCATGGGGTCGCAAAGAGTCAGACACGACTGAGCGACTTCACTTCACTTCACTTCACTTCACTTCAGTACACATATCAAAATAATACATTTTTAATATCCAGTGTCAAACTGGATTTTGACATGATGTTTTATTGTGTTTTGGTTTATATAGTTTCACTGTAAAATGAAAAATGAGTGGATCCTCTCAAATGTGAACATGGCTTGAATATTAGATAAAGTTAAGGAATTTTGCTGGAATTATGTCATTACATTTATGGTTTGCTTTAAAAGTCCTCTTTTTAGACATGCATGTTGAAATACTTATTAATAAAGTATATGATCTTGGTTTTTTTTTTTTTTAAGATGTGTATAAGAGACAGGAAAATAATCATAAATGTTGAAATACTTATTAATAAAGTATATGATCTTGGTAAAAAAAAAAAAATGATTTATAAACCACAACTCCCTATCTTCAACCCCTCCCACCCAACCTTATGTCTTTTTTTGTTTAACCTGAACCCAACTATTAACAACGTCGACTCACTACCCATACACCTCAAGTAGTACGATAAAAAAGAAAAAATATGTACTAATTTTAAAAGGTTGTATTCAATTTTTATTAGTGAACTTGTTATTAAATTTGATAATATAGGGATGTTAATATATTTATGTATGTTTTAACTAGAATTTTAGTGACGGTCAAAAAATGATATTTTGAAGAAAAGATACAAAGATTAGTAAACCACTTGTTCAAACTGAGAGACCTTTTAGAAAAAGTCCTTAATGATGTCCATCATACAAAGTCTGTCAGACCAATTGTAATTATTATAATTATAATCTAATTATAAACAATAACAAAGTCAAGTCAAATCAGAGAGTCAGTACAGACTGAAAAACGCTGGGGTACTTGGCGTCGTGTGGTCCGAAGGGACAGGTAGTGGTTGAGGGTCTCAGGTGGGTTTCCCATGTCCATTGAGTCAGGGATGCCATCAAACCATCTCATCCTCTGTCATCCCCTTCTCCTCCTGCCCTCAATCTTTCCCGGCATTAGGGTCTTTTCAAACGAGTCAGCACTTTGCATCATGTAAGCCAAATATGAAAATGTGTCTGTTGTCTTCGTCATTTGATCTGGATATTCCTAAACCCAGGAAAATTTTACACTGGCATTTGGTTTACGTGTATAAAGTTACTTTTGACTTGATAAAAATCTCCTGTGATTTAGAAATAACAGGGACAAGCTCTTGATTATTGCTTTGAACAATTGTCCCACTCTGAATTGTTAAGTCAGGTCTTCTAATTCACTAAAGCATATGCATTGTGACCTAGAGTAGTTGTTGGAGTTAGAAAAGTGCATTTACTCCTGTTCATAATCTCCGCTTGCTGAGCTAAAGCAAGTTGACATTTTTTCCTGTGATGCTACTAAGACTTTCTTCTGTTGACCCACAAATCTCAACACTTGAGTTGACTAGACCAACACAAAGAGTGGAATAGTTTTATGAGAAGCAACAGCACACTCTACTTCTTCCTTATCTTATTCCATAAAATCTTAGAAACCATAAGGTTTTTATTTTTCTCACTGTCCTATACTATGTGTGTGTGTGTGTGTGTGTGTGTGTGTGTTTGTGTATTGTTGATGGTGGCCTTATAAACCTAGTCCTAGTGGATCTGCTGGAGGAGGAGAAGAAGATAAATACCTGGACTGATAGGTCGAGTCTGAGAAACTCATAGCCAATAGAAGGTTAGGAAGACATAGTGACTAAATGTAATGTGGTTTCCTGAAATTGACTCCAGAACCAGGAAAAAAGGTGTTGAATAAAAACTAAGGAAATCTAAATAAAGTAAATCTAAATCTAAAAAAATCTAAATAAAGTTGAGTTAACAATAATGCATCAGTTTTGGTTCATTCATTGTGTCAGGTGTACCACACCAATTTAATATGTTAATAGGGACACTAAGTGCAGGGAATATGACCCACCCTAAGTTTTTCTGTAAATTTAACACTGCTATAAAAATTAAGTTTATCTCTTAAAATGTCACCTATTTAAATAATTTTGATTCAAAAATGTAAAAATAAAATTGCCTTACATACAAAACAAAGATGCCCTTTTAGTCTCTGGAAGTACTTTCTGCAGAATCAGTGAGGAAGTTTATCTCAATCTGTCAGCAGTGTTACCTCCCCTCCAAATCTCTACCTAAATATTCAACTATTATTTACCAAATAACTTTAATTTCAATAAGATAAAATGTTTCTAATGACTATATAAATACTTTATCCTCCATAATCATAATTGCTTAAAATCTTTCTAAACAGAGTCTAGATAGCAATTTCATAACTGTGGTTCCCAATTCCATGTTGGATTTCAGGCACTACTGCTAATGTCTGCTGATTAGACCTGCCTTTCCATTTCCCAACCCTAGCACTGATGATGTTTATGGCAATAATTTAGCAGGTGTGTGCATCAAGTCATGAAATAAGGTTGCTTCTTGATCGGCAACAAAATCCCGACAGTACGAACAATCATGGCATTGATTTTAATCGTAGCATTTCCAAATAGATTTTTCCAGAAAGAAGAGAGCAGGTGAAGAATTTCAACTGTTAAAAAAGAAACACTTTGTGAAATGCAGTCAGAAATCCAAGCTGAATACCATTACCAGACTCTCCAGGCAGGGCCTTTGTAATGCTCATTTATAAGACTTTGTTTTTTAAGAATATCATCTTATGTTTCTGGGTCAGGAAGACCCCCTGGAGAAGAAAATGGCAACCCACTCCAGTATTCTCACTTAGGAACATCCCATGGACAACGGAGCCTGGTGGGTTATAGTCCATGGGGTTGCAAAAGAGTAGGACAGGACTTAGTGACTAAAAATCAAAAAGCAGTGGTTCAAAGAGAGGACAATGCTGTCTTTCCTGAAAGAAAATTATCATGGAAAAATTCACTGCTGTTTTAGGATGCTTACAGATGTTTATCACTTAACTTAAACCTACCGGTAATGCCTTCACAATCTGTGACCAAATCTCATAGAAAAGAAATCTTTAGATAGCCTCTTCATTCATTTGCCTGGAGATAGCAAATTCTTTTTAATGAATCATAGAGGTCACTCTCATAAGAGTTTGTAAGACCAGCATCCACTACAAATTGTTAATAATTTACTTCCTGTTACTGGCAAGTATGGCTGTAGGGTATAGAGTTCTAATCTGAGTTTCTCTGTTAGGAAATGTTGTGAAAGATCTGCTCATAAACATGATCAAATTGGCTTCTTGCCACTATATTTTAAGTCCTCAGAAGATAATCTTGCCTGTTGTTTATTTTACAAAAGCAACTTTAGATGTTCAATATCACTGGGGTGTTCCTAAAGTTCATTCGGGTCTTTTGATACTGTCTTACCGATAAACCTGCATGAATTTCTGGGCCAACTCAGTATTGCCAAGTGGACTTCCCTGGTGGCTCAAACGGTAAAGAATCTCCCTGTAATGCAGGAGACCCAGGTTTGACCCCTGGGTTGGAAAGACCCCCTGGAGAAGGAAATGGCAACTCACTTCAGCATTCTTGCCTGGTGAATTCCATGGACAGAGGAGCTTGGCAGGCTACAGTCGCAAAGAGTCAGACATGACTGAGCAAACAACACACACACACACACACACAATATTACCACCTGAGAGAAAAAGCTGTCTCTTCAACATATTGATTCATGAAGTCGAAATAAAATTTTGTTTCCATAAGGAATCTGAGTCTGTTCCTCAATTTATTTGGCTGAGTTTCATTTCAAATTTCTTACTATTAACTATGGAGAAAAGAGAGACTTTGGGGACCAGAAGGTAAGGAAAGAGGAGAAGGAAAGAGGGAGGAAAAATAGGAAGTAGGGGAGGGAAAAGGGAAGGTGATGTAGAGAGAGGCAGGAAGGGAGAAGTGTAGACCATGGAAGGCAAGCTGAGAGGGAGTGATCATCTTAAAATTGAGAGTCATTTCCTAGGCAGATTGATAAGAAGTCTAGGGGTCCCCAAGGAGAGAGGGGTCTAGCATTCTCAAGGAGGAAGGACAAAGTTTTTTCTTCCCTCTACATTCCTTAGGATTATATATACTGCCTGAGGACAGTCTCTGGATTAAACCTTGTGGCTAATTCTGTTATCTTAAAATGTAAATTATGGGAGTACATCTGGTGAGGTCTTTACCTCCAGACATTCTTTGAATTCATTAGAGAGTATATAACTCCATTGCTAACACTAGCAAGCTGGTACTCTTTCTACACCCTTCTGATGTCTATGTCAGAAGCTTTCTCTATCTCCTTTATACTTTAATAAAACTTTATTACACAAAATTTCTGAGCGATTAAGCCTTGTCTCTGGCCCCGGATTGAATTCTTCTCCGGAGGCCAAGGATCCCAGCATCTTTGCATGGTTCAGCAACAACCTTTCAAAATCATTACCCAATAAACTTATTTGCAAAGTTATTCAAACCAAGAACTAATATTCTTGCTCATAGAATTGATCTATTTCAGCCTCAGAAATATACATGGTACCATTTACTCCTGTGACATAAATTCATTAAAAAATGATGAACTTATAAGATTCCAGACACAGACTTCAGATTCAAATATTTCGGATTTCAAATGCTCTAGCTGATTCTGAATGCTTATTTATTTTTTATTTGCAAATATATGGCCACCATATATACAATCTTTTTTCAGCAGGATATGGGAGGGAAATCCTTGCCTTTAAAAATAGTGTTAGAATTTAGAGAACTTGTCTAGACAATAGATTTTAAAAGTCACAAGAGATTACATGAAATCTTCTAACTTCTCTTTCTTAAGAATGTTTACCAATGAAATTGGTTATAAAACCTGTCCTTAATCAGATTTACAAATTCAATGAAGCTAAATGATAACTGGAT
>SJYX01005509.1:0-15019 GCA_006410675.1 Oreotragus oreotragus
GACTGTTAGCGACCCCATGGACTGCAGCCCACCAGGCTACTCCCATCCATTGGGTTTTCCAGGCAAGAGTACTGGGGTGGGGTGCCATTGCCTTCCCCGGAGTAATAAAGCAATACTCAGTTAATGCAATAGAAGACCTGAAAGTAGTCAGAAGGGACACAGAACAGGTAGGGCAACTCAGAAAGCAAATTATAAAACGTTAGATTCAAGCCTGTGTAAGTCATTAATTACATTAAATATTAGTGGGTGAAGTGCTGGCAGAAGGCATACTTGTCAAATTAGAAAATCTAACTTTGTGTCATTTTTAAAAGGCATTTGCAAAATATAAAAGGGAAACTCAGCTGGTCCCCATATGGCAGGGGTATGTAGTGGGATCACCCATATAACTCGTTTTCAAAGGAGGAATAATAAAAATATAATAGGTAATTTTGTTAAGTGTTTATTAAAGGGCTAGATTAAGCATTTTATGCAGTTTATGTCAACTATTAGTGTCCAGGAGACATTTTTGTGAACATTTTCAGGAGCATTCCCTCCAAAGGGTGGTGCTGGTGGGTGCATAGTGATAACAAGAGTTAGCATCACACTGTAGGAGAGCTTTCTGGGCACATTTGCTCCTAAATCCAGGAGGTGATGTTTTGGGTTATAAATAAAAAGTCTGCAGAAATCAGTCTGATATTTAGTCAAGCAAAACAAATCTTTTTTTTCCCACCCTGAGGCTACCAACCCTTACTTTCAAACTCCATCTAAATTTGAGATCTGGAAGCAAGGAAATCTGAATGACCTCACACTGACTTTGCAGTCAAGAATGGAAGGAGAATAAGCTTTAGAGTTGGGGATTTTAACCTGGCTCTGCTCTTGCCAGCGATGTGACTCTGAGCAAGTCAGTTTACCCACCTAAACTCGACTTCTTCAGCAAGGTGTATGTAGGGGAATAATCCTGCCTTTCTCAGGTTGAGTTAGGATTAAGTGACATACTGTGAAGAAAAGCTCTTCTCTTTTCTACGTGGAATTCTCCTCCTCCAGTGCCCCATGTGCATATACCAGCATCCCAAATCTCAGATCACCTTGTCCAACTTTTTGTTTTGCAGATGAGAAAACAGGCACAGAGAGGCTATGGGATAGCTGTGTGATCTTGGGCAAATTGCTGAATCTCTCTGGTCTTAGTTTTTTCATCTATAAAACAGAGATTGTAAGAGCAGCCTCACTGAATTTGGGGAAAGATTGAATGGGAAAAAAAAAATGAATGTGAAGGCCTTGGCACTTGGTAGCCATATGATGCATGGTAGCTGCTACTGGTTTTTAAATGGATATTGTTATCATTTTGTGTAATGTGAGAAGTCATCCTACTCTGGGTTATTAAGAGCTGGCAGGCTGCAGCCATCTGGTCACAAACCCTGGAGTTGGTGGCTTATCCTGGGAAGACCTTCCTCATGGGGTCAGGGAGAGTTCAGTGAACTCGCAAAGAAGCGTGATTTTAGACGCTCCAAGGTACATCCACCCATCTCCTCTCCACTCCCTCTGCCTGTTATTAAACTGGTAGTTTTTACAACATCTATAAAGAACTTTCCTACCCAATTACCCCAGACAATAGGCTGAAAAGCAGTTTCGACTATGAAAACTTCGTGTTGGGTTCATTTAGATTGTTTTGCTGTGTCAAATCCTCACTTGAGTTCAAAAGTTCAGCTGAACCATGAACTTTGTAATTTCACAGCAGGCAGTTCTACAAATACAGTGGGAAGTGAAAAAGCATACAATATTTAAGGTGGGCTTGCTGTTTTGTATGTAATCTGGTTAGGAATGAATGTACGTAAAATAGCCCTTAATTTACAGTGTATGGTAACACATCAAGAAGAAAAGTAAATAAAACTAAACCAAACTATTCCTTGAATTACCTGACCTCCGAGGCTTCCGAGGGAAAGCACATTTGTGACTAATCATTAGTGGACAAACTCAAGCCAGCTAATCTTCTTAATAAATTGTGAAGTCTTGTATACCTCTTGGTTTTAGTGGTGGCTTTTCTGCCTGTCTGGAACAGGCAGCATATGCAAACAAAAGGGTCATGACTTTATGTATTTGTTAAAGTTAAAATCCATGTTCTCATGTAACTCAGGCTTGATTTGACCTGGTTACACAAGTGGAGGTGGAGCGAAAGTTTCACAGGAATGAGAATAATGCTGTGCTTTCACTTGTCTATTAATAAACACACACACACACACACACACACAAGTTCAAGAACCCCTCATTTTGTAAGACTTGTATTTGTGCAGCGTACATACAGAGCAGAGCAAACAAGATAACTCACTTAGGCTGTCTTTCAGCCTGTTTCCACTGCGTCCTCCATACTGTGGAACATGATTTCATGTTGCATCAACGTTTTCTTCATTTGTTACGAGGAAGTGGGTGGCTCATTGGTTTTTATGGTGTAGCATGTAAACGTGAAGAGACAGCTTCAGGCAGACAGCTTGGGGCAGGGGGGTCAGTACGAGCAAGGTGTGTTTTTCTACAGCAGCTGTTTATTCCCCTTTATTTACCAAGGGGTTGGTCTGTGGGGTCACGAGCGGAAAGCTATGCTCGGTCATTTGTGGAAGCAGAGAGGAAAAGAGGAGGTGAGAAGGTCACGTCCTATGACAGATGGCTCCTCATGAGTTTAATGGGACCGGCTTTTTGAAAGCAGTTTCCCTTTTCACTGACTTTTATCTTCAAGTTGCCGGGATTCTATCTCTAGCCAGCTCAGAACACTGTTTAGAAAAATTCCCCGGCGGGAATGGTCCGATGTTCTGCTGCTGCCCTCCTCCGTGTCTCCATACCGGAAGGTTCTGGTCCACTTAAGAGTTAGTGAAACTTTTTGTTCTTTCCAGACATAAATCATCACATAAAATTTCATGCCTCCAGCTAAGAACCAGGATAACAAAGGGTGAGAGAGTGGAACGGAGACTGTGAATCTGGTTGACCTAGTTAAAGGTGGTCTGTCTTCCTGGGGTTATGAAGATGGAAGGAGAAGCAAGGGTCACTGCCTTTGTGGCTGGATGAACTGGGCTGCCCAGATTTTACAGCCTGGTTTCTGGTTGACTTGCCCTCCACAGTGGGACTGCGTGTCTCCTGATGAGGCCAGCACAGGAAGGAGTTGGTGGCATTCTTTTCAAGGGCTTGTAAGATAGTGAATAGCGACAGGGGGTTTTGTTCCTTCAGAAAGCATTTATGGAGAACGCCCTTCAGGGGAACGGCGGGGACCGGTCAGGCAGAGGTCGGTTGGGGAAGAGAAAGAGACTTCTGGGGGGAGATGCTAGAAGGTGCAAGCAGGGGATGGGGGCTGCGTCTGGTCTGCACCCCCTGGTTATGTCTGTACAACAGTAAGAAGGGAATAAGGATTCCCAAGGGACGAGAGCGTGCGTGGCGTTGACCCAAGAATAAAATGGAGAATGGGAAAACAGGAAAGAAGCGAGATTTCTGAAGCAGTCAGGCTGAGGAGGTCTGCACAAGCTTAGGAAGGGCTGAATTTAGGGTATAAAGGCAGTGGAGGCGATGGGAAAAGGAAGATGGCATTTCAGATGCAAAAATGTCCAACTTTCAGCTCACTGCTCTGTCCTGTGATTTAGCTGCCTGGTTGGATCTCACTCTGCATTAGTTTTTAGGACCTTCAACAGCTGTTCAGGGGTCGCCATAACCAATAGTTACTTGTCATCTCGGTATCAGTATCTTTATGCATATATTTATCTCTGATCCTTAAATAGTCCTGAAAGATATGTGCTAGGATCTGTAGCTTATGACTGAGGAAATTGAGTTCTCAGTGTTAAATGTCTTAACAAGTGTACCCAGTAGACAGCAGCAAGGATGGTCTGGGAGCCAGCTCTCCTGATGTGAGGCTTCAAAGAGAGAAGGATGCCACTTGAGTCCTTGGATGGTGAGGACATAAATAGCTGCCTTTGTGGACGGCCATGACCCACCAGGAAGACTGCTTGGGTCTGTGCTTCCGTGCTCTGGGATGGGTTTGGGAAGACAGCAGCAAGGATGGTCTGGGAGCCAGCTCTCCTGATGTGAGGCTTCAAAGAGAGAAGGATGCCACTTGAGTCCTTGGATGGTGAGGACATAAATAGCTGCCTTTGTGGACGGCCATGACCCACCAGGAAGACTGCTTGGGTCTGTGCTTCCGTGCTCTGGGATGGGTTTGGGAAGCCCAAGAGATGTCCTGGGGTGACCTCCTTGGCCAGGTGCATCTCAGCTGTTTTTCTGTAGCCACAACAGGACGAGGTTTTGAGTGTATTCCTGTCCAGCAGGACTTGTTTAAAAAAAAGAGAGAATAAAGTTCTTTTGAAATGGATTCATTAAGTCCAGGATAATTTGTGAGACTTGTCAGTGAGAAGAGAAAAAGTTAAAACCAAGCTCAGTTTTGCTATGTGCATCCCACATCTACTTCATTCTCAGTGGTGCTGAAGGCGGCTCAGTAGCTGCCTTTGGATCGTGTGATCCATATTCTGCCGCCCCCCCCACCCCCGCCCCCCAGAGCTGATTGGAGGGGAAGGTTGCTGAGCTCTGAACCTGGCTGCAAAAATAAGCTATCCCATTTGGGAGGATTTGGCTTCGGGAAACTGAGTGACTGAGTGAGTGTGCAAGGGAAATTGAAAATGAAAAGGCAGGATTTAGAGGAGTTGAGAGGAAGGAGAAGCCGGGGTCTAGATAATGAGAACAGCATGGTCAAAATCATGAAGGTGACAAGGCTTTTCCACTCGGTTTGGGGGACAGTCGCCACTTTCCCCAGAGTGGAAGGTGGTGCAGGGGAGGGGTAGGGAATGGAGAGGAGGGCACCCAGCTCACCAGGCAGGACTGGGGGAGACCCTCAGTTGCCAGGCTAAGCTCTCTGGGCTGTAGGTTACGGGGAGCTACTGAAAATGAAGTGTGAGGGAGGGAGGCAGGAAGGATATTTTCAGAATATGAACCTTGTAGCAGTGTGTCGAATGGATGGAAGGATATGAATCTGGTAACTAATTAATGTCAGACAATAATCAAATGTTATAATCATGGTTTGGCTGCCTCTTCAGCTGACAACAAGGATGATCATTATATGAATAACTCATGTCTCTGCTGCCTCCTCTGTTCTCAAACTGATTGCTGGTTTCTGCTCATTCACCTCATATTATTTGAGATATATTCTATTCTAGAAGTGTGCCTGTCCCTGTCCCTCTGTTTTAGTACCGGCAGCCTTCTGCTTCCTATAGTTATTTATACGTCTGCCTCCACCACTACGGCACCTCCCGGAGAAATCCAGATTTCCAATTTGAGTCTGTTTCCTAGAGCATGCCTGGACTAAGATGACTGGAGCCAAGGAGATCTCTATCAAAGAAATAGCAACCCTGCCTCCTAGTTCCTGAACTTGGCTTCCAGGGTGGAATCTATTATTAAATAAATAAGGTATTAACCAAATCAAACAACTTTTAATGACCCAGAAAAAATAATTCAATTCACAGAGCAAAATAAAGAGCAGAGCAGACAACTCAGCAACCCGACTCTCAGTGGAGTCCGAGAACACTGGTAGCAATGTGATTTCACAGTTAATCTTGCAAGAATCCCGTGCAGTTTCCTGGGGGAGATGGACATCTGCCCTCCAGATTTGGTGTACGTGTGCTCACAGACGATAAAGAGAGCTAGAGGTCACCCTTCTTCCTTTCGTTGAGGATGAATTGGTGCTAGGCCCTGAGGATGCGAAGACAAGGAGACCTCTCTCAGTCCTTGGGGTGGGGGACTGCAGATAAGACAGTTAATTCGGGGTGAACAGGGGTCCCACAGAGGCCAGTTCAGAGGAAGGAGCCATCAGTTTTGCTGTTAGGAAAATACCAGGATCCAGGAAGGCTGCCTAGGGGAGATCAGTTTTGAACTAGGCCTTGGAGGATGGGAAAGTCAGGTGGAATGGAGTAAAGAGAAGTGTATTTTAGGCAGGGAACCCTGTAAGAACAAAGACACGGAGGGGCTCAGGGTGTTTTTATTTGGTGGTGGTTTTGCTTTCACTTTTATTGGAGTATAGTTGCTTTACAGTGTGCTGTGTTAGTTTTTACTGTACAGCATAGTGCATGTTTTTAAGCAGAGGTGCTATTGGCATTTTGGCCAGGACTGTTATAGGATGCTGCCCGCTCCCTAGTTTTACTGCACACAGCTTACATCCCTTCCCTACGAAGCACCCCAGAGTGACAGTCAAAGCTTTCCAAGCATTTCCCAAGGCCCCAAGAAAGGAGTGGGTAAGGGTGTGTTCAGGGTTCGGTGCCTCCCTGCCTGAGAACCACTGGAGGGAGTGCTTGAGACTTGATTGGTGGTGTGTGGGGCACCATATTTTATGGATTCTTGTTTAAGGAGGGTTGGGCCTTTGCCTTAGAGGGTGGCAATCAGTGCAAATTCTGGACAAGGGGAAGACCTGGTCAGAAGGATCTGGTTTTATAAAGATCATTCTGACCTCAAGGGTGAGGGTAGATTAAAAGAGGCAGAAGCTGAGATGTCCAAAGTAGTTACTTCCTTCCCTCCTTCCCTCCCTCTCTCTCTTCTCCCTTCTTTCCTTGTGGATGTAGTTTTAGCAATGCACAGTTTAGTAAGTTAATTGTTTTCTGCTTTTCTTTCCATTCACTTATAAATTTCAAGGAATGGAGCCCCTCTCCCAGGACCTGCCATGTTGCCTGGAAAACTGCTTTTCTGAAGTGGTTGTAAATCATCTCAACAGCCCCATACCCAGCCTTGTGTACCTATTATATGGATGACAAAACTGAGGCTCAGAGGTCTGCATTTAAATCCTAGGCTCTTAGTTACTATAGTGACTGAGGTGTTCTTGTTGGCATTTCCCTATTAATTTAAAAGAAACCAAAACACCCAGTGTGGTACCCAGGGAAACATCTCTGAAAGATGGGAATTGGTTCTTTTGCTTTGCTCTTCTTTCCGTCAGCTTTTCGGGATCCTGGAAGCTGTCTCTTGTAAGCCTCAGCCCTGGGCCACCATGCTTTAGTGATCACCATTGCCTGATGTAAGAGGCCTTCAGTTCCCCTTGGGGAAAATTACTTTACTGAAAATCACTCACTGCCCTCAACATCTTTAGCCAAGATGTTCTCATTTTCTTGGAGCCAGAATAAGCTGGCAGGGTGCTAGAGTCAACGCCGGCTGGGACCCACGTGTTCTTCCGCTGGCCAGGGAGTGACAGACGAGGCAGCAGCATCCTTCAACCCAGACTTTCTCCCGGCCTGATTTATTGCTCCCGTCTCTTGCTCTGGCTTTTGGCTAAGATTTCCTTCCAAAATCTTTGCTGCCGATCCAGGACTGTCCATGTGTGTTTTCGCTTTGCTGCTGTTGACAGAGAGCCTTGGGTAGATGCCTGACACCACCCACTCTGGCCTTATCTGCAGGAGCCATCTTTAATTTGTCAGAACCCAGGTCTACTCATAGGCTCGGGTCCAAAGCCACTTCCGCCCCTTCCCCTGCTCCAGCCACAGGTGACTCAGTAGCCGGCTTTAGAGGCTTGAGGACACAGCCCAACCTCTTTGAATTCTGACCCAGGGCTCCTAGTACACTCTCTGGTCAGTTGCATCAGAGATCCCTTTTGTAGAAAAATTAAAAAAAATTTTTAATGCAATAATGTTTTCTCAAGAGAACCAAAGTAACCATTTATTTTGGCTCCACAAGATCAATTCAAGGAAATCTCTTCCCTCTTCTTTAAACTGTCCCTGGAGTCGGCTAGGTTTGTGTGCTCCACCATTCACCCAGGGCAAAACCCCTTCCATCTAGCTCCTCTGGATCGCATTTGCCAAAGTGGGAAAGCACTCAAGCAAAATATCTTCCCCAGAATTAGTGAAAGAGTCCTTTTAAGGATAGTTAATAAAAATCAGGCATCTCTTTTAGTGTGATTTTTCATCTCAGAAGCCAAAGTATAGCCTTGCTTTTAAGACATGCAAGCAGCAGAAGGCCTGCGCTGGGTGGGTTGAAGCTTTCCTCCCAGACACCTGGAGCTCTGGAGTCCCCACTTGGAGCAGCTTGTCTGTGTGGATGTCTGACTCTCGCTTTCCCACATAGTTCACATTTTCCTGTCATCTGAGTGTCACTCCAGCTTCATTGTACGAAACTAGTATTTTTATTTTTGACCTTTGGAATTTTTTTTTTTCCTAGCGCCTAGGGACAGTAAAGCTGGACTGAGTCTTTATGAAAAGAAAAAAAAAAAAAATTCTCTTGTGTTTCTCCAAACTGCAGACTGTCTAAGACTGGTCTCAGGATCTGCTTGTATCAGCAACTGCCACTCAATCCCTGTTCTTTAGGCTGGTGGGGAGGGCAGGGATGTGTGGTTTGGAAGAATTCTCAAGATGATTCCAATAAATACCATACCAGCTCCCTTGAGACGCTCAGGTCTAAATAGAGGTGCAACTGTTTGGCTCCTTTGAGTAAACTCATAGGGCTTTCCGAAGTTTCAGCTCTGAAACCTCAATCAAACCACTTTATAGTCTTGCTTTGGTCACAATGGTTGAACTGGTTATGTATGGATGTTTGAATATGGCTTTATTTCATGGTTTTCAGTCTTTCTGAGAATTCTATAAACTTTTGCACAGGTCCTACAGTTTCTGCTTCATTGGGCTTCAATTCCTTGGGTTAACTCTGGCAAACTGTTAAGCATTTGGAGTGTCCGGTTCTTCATCTGTGCAATGGGAGGGCGTGTACCTGGCTGTGCTGCGGGGACTAGGTTCGTCGCCTTGTGCAGTGGAGTACAGCAGGGCCCTCGATAAGTGACTGCTACAGCGGCAGTGATATTGACAACTGAGAATAAAACAACCTGACTTTTCTTCTCTGTAACACATCCCAGTCTCTACGGGCAAGGTATTCCAAGATGCCTCAAACTGTGAAGACAAGGATGACCATCGAAGCTATTTATCGAGCTTCTACTGTGAGCCATGGTGTGGGGTTGGGTACCTGCGTGTACTCGCTCATCTCACTGTTTTGAGGTGACACTGCTAGTCCCGTGTCCGCTGAGCACATTGAGTCTGAAGAGGCTGTTAATATGTCAGTCAAGGTTCTTGCTTGCAAGTAACAGATTGATTTAAGCAGAAAATGCTCTCAGGCAGCCCACAGAATTGCTGGGAAGGTTAGGGAACAGGCGTAGAAAACAGGCTCAGAACACATGCTCTGAGGACTACAGCCAAACCCACATTGCAGAACTGTTCACCAAAGCCACTAGCCCGGGACCGTGGGAGCGGCCACCACCACTGTAGCCGTTTGGAAGTTGAATGTTGCTGTCACTGCTGCTGCAACAGAAAGAATTTGTTTGTTTGTTTGTTTAAATATTTGGCTGTGTTAAACAAATATTTAAAATTTTGTTTAAATATCGGGGCTTCCCAGGTGGCGCTAGTTGTAAAGAACCTGCCTACCGAGGCAGGAGACAGCGGTTCGATCCCTGGGTCAGAAAGATCCTCTGGCGGAGGGCATGGCAACCCACTCCAGTATTCTTGGCTGGAGAATCCCATGGACAGAGGAGCCTGGCGGGCTACAGTCCATGGAGTCATGAAGAGCTGGACACAACTGAGCAACTAAGCACGCATGGGTCTTCCTTGCAGCATGTGGGCTTAGTTGCCCTGGGGCATGTGGGCTCTTAAGCTGCCTGACCAGGGATCGAGCCTGCGTCCCCTGCAGTGGAAGGCAGACTCTTAACCACTGAACCACCGGGGAAGTCCCACAAAGAACTTTCCTCATCTTGCTTCATGAGTCCCGGGCTCCCAATTCTAAGCTAGGGTACCTGCTTATCCTAGTTTGGACCATATCCTCCTGCTCTGCTGCAAGGGAGTCTGGGAAAATAAGTATCTGGCTTTAGGGGAAGGGAATATTCTGTTCCAAGGCTCATTTGGTGAGGAATTCCCCCAAATGTAGAAAGGAAAGCAAACACTAGGGTAGCCCCACACCATTAAATGTCTACCGCTTTGAGAAATTGGGATTTTTCACCAATCTGCACACACCCAAACCCCCCTTACTGTAACCTTCTGTGGGTTGTGTGAAATCCTTATTTTCCTTCTCCAAGTCAGATATTTCACTGGTTGCCAAACTGCCAAACCAGACCCCAAGTTCTTTCCCTCAACAGGTATTTACTTCAGTTCAGTCGCTCAGTCGTGTCCGACTCTTTGCGACCCCATGAACTGCAGCACACCAGGCCTCCCTGTCCATCACCAACTCCTGGAGGCCACCCAAACCCATGTCCACTGAGTCGGTGATGCCATCCAACCATCTCATCCTCTGTTGTCCCTGTCTCCTCCTGCCTTCAACCCTCAAAAGCATCAGGGTCTTTTCCAATGAGTCTGCTCTTCGCATGAGGTGGCCAAAGTATTGGAGTTTCAGCTTCAACATCAGTTCTTCCAGGGAACACCCAGGACTGATTTCCTTTAGGATGGACTGGTTGGATCTCCTTGCAGTCCAAGGGACCCTCAAGAGTCTTCTCCAACACCACAGTTCAAAAGCATCAGTTCTTTGGCACTCAGCTTTCTTTGTAGTCCAGCTCTCACATCCATACATATTTACTTAGTTCTATGTAAATATTGGTGTTCATAATAACAAAATACATATTAATAGTGCTAAGAAAACCTTGGTACTCAAATACATGAGAGGCACTGGAGGCTGAGGATCCCTGAAAGCACAGTCTTTGACCTACAGGGTCATTTGATGTTCGGTTGGAAAACATTCCTAAGCTGGTCTGATCCTCCTCTTTACCTGGAGAGGAGAAAAATGCATGTGAGAAACCACCCGTAGTCACAGGTGGATTGTATGACTCAGTACCCTTCCCCTGGCCTATAATCTCATAGAAAACTCTGAGGGAGAAAAGCAGGGCTCCTTCAAAAATAAAATCAAACCAACAGATAAAGCCAAATTTGGTACAACCTTTCTAGGGTCAGTTGGACAACATGTGTCAAGAGCTTAAAAAATGTATTTAATTTTTTTTGTTTTGGAGGATAATTGCTTTACAACATTGTGTTGGTTTCTGCCATACTTCAACATAAATCAGCCACAGGTATACATCTGGCCACTCCCTCCTGAATCTCCCCCATCCTCATCCCACTCCTCTAGGTTGCCACAGAGCACTGGATTGAGCTGCCTGCATCACAAGTAAATTCCTACTTGCTGTCTATTTTGCATGTGGTAATGTATATGTTTCTATGCTGTTCTCTCAGTTCATTGCACCCTCTCCTTCCCCCCACTGTGCTCACAAGTCTGTTCTCCACGTCTGCATATTCATTGCTGCCCTGAAAATA
The DNA here is from genome assembly GCA_006410675.1 of Oreotragus oreotragus. Taxonomy (NCBI): domain Eukaryota; kingdom Metazoa; phylum Chordata; class Mammalia; order Artiodactyla; family Bovidae; genus Oreotragus; species Oreotragus oreotragus. The sequence goes on from SJYX01005509.1 coordinate 11,244, forward strand.
GGTTTATCAGTACCATCTTTTTAGATTCTATATGCATACATTAATATATGTCCATCGACAGATGAATACAGAAATTGTGGTACATATACACAATGGAATATTACTGAGCTATAAAATAGAATGCATTTGTATCAGTCCTGATGAGGTAGATGAACCTAGAGCCTGTTATACAGAGTGAAGTAAGTAAAAAAGAGACAAAAATGTATTTTTGATTCTCTAAGTTCATTTAGAAATCAAGCCTGGGGAAATGTAGACAGAGGTGTGAAAAAAACTTATATTCTGGGATATTCATATGAAATAGGGTAATTTATGCTAGAAAAGTATTGATCCTGATTTTTTAAAATACGTGTCTATACTGACATATGTTCATACAAAAATCCAATTAAGAAATACAGCAATATGTCAATTGTGAGATGTTTAAAATTTTTTTGTACTATTTTTGAGATTTCCAGAACATTCTTCAGTAAAGGTATACTTTTTCTATAATTAGAAAACAATTTGTATTACTTAAAAAATTCCATCAGATCATCTTCAAAGAAACCAAAGAGAAAAAAAGGTAAACCAATTTTCAGGGGGGCTGGGCTGCTCTATCCCTAGGGGCCATCTGGGTATAGGGCAAATTAAAACCTTAAAGTTTAAAGTCAATCAGTTTGTCTTCATGGGCCCTAAATGGGGAAAACTTCAGTCATTTCCCTTGCCTGGCACTCTTGTGGTCAGAGAATGAAATCCAATCGTGGGGTCAGCTGGGTTTATACATTCCATGGCAAACCAATTTGGCCATGTCTCTGCATTTCCCAAAAGTTCTCTGACTTCCTAGACAGGAATTGTGAACACAGGGAGACCTTTATGCTGGTTCCTGCAGCACATCTGGTTTACAGCGTGTGCCAGATAGGCCCCCTTTCATCCGGAGAGAGGGGCAGGAGGGGACACAGGAGCCTCTGTAGGTCCACGGAACTTCCCCAGTGGAGGCTCTGGTTTTTGGTGAGGTGTTTCAAGTTAAGCTGTAAGTGTATAGTGTTGGAATCCCAGTGTCCTTTAACTTTAGGGGAATATGCTTTTTATTAGATACTGCCCACCTGGCATTTAGGTTCGTTGCTCAGCCCAGAGATGTTTTGGGCAAGCTGTTGGTTGGCTTGTGACACCATCATGCATTACGTGAATATTTATTAAGCATCTAGACAGAATGCTGACTTTCTAACCTTAATAGCCTCAGTCTGTTGGTGGGTCTATACCTAGCCTCTGGTCACACCAGACTTTCCATCACCTTGAACATGCTAGTAGTAGTGTCAGCCGCTCAGTCGTGTTCGACTCTTTGTGACCTCATGGACTGTGGCTTGCCAGGCTCCTCTGTCCATGGGATTCTCTAGGCAAGAGTACTGGAGTGGGTGGCCATTTCCCTAAACACTCTCCATGTTTACAAGCCTGAGAGTAGTGAAAGGAAACAGAATGGCTGAGAAGAGAAGGCCCAGATGGTTGAGTGGCCAGTACCAACAAGGCAAGGGAAATAAAACAAGAGTGGGGCGGAAGTGCAGGTGCCACTGCAGCCGTGTTGGGCTGTGGTGAGTCCACATCAAGTGTCTCTCCAGGAATGTCTCTGCCCACTACTGTTCTTAAAGATTCTCCTTTCATTCCTTGCAGAAACTTGGGGAAAGGAAGCCAGACACATTCTCCCCATTCCCTAGTTACCACCAAACTCTTTTCTCTTACCCCAAAGGCCTGAATATTTATACTGAGCACTTTCCTAGACAACCAGCCCAATGGGACCTGACCAACCCTCGTGTCACATAACAGGACATTTCTCTTTGTCCAGAAACCAACCAACCAGAAGCCTAATCACTGAAATGCTCACAGTTCTCTAGAAGAGTGAACACTATTTACAGTGACTCCAAGATTTCTCAAGAACTTAACATGAAAATAGAGAAAATGGTGCTTTGAAAAGTTGTTGGCTTACATGCTTTGTGCCATTCTTCAATTAAAAAAAAAAAAAAACAAATTTGTGTATACTTTAGATACAGGATCTCTCAGGGTCCAGGCAGGAAGCATGGTTCCAGTTAGGAGACTTAGGGAGATGACCACCTATAGAAGGGTAATCAGAGTTGAGGGAGCCCATGAGGAAAGTTGAGGCAGCAGTGGGCATTCATCACCACTTCTGGGCCTAAAGGGGGAGGAAGAGGAACCAGTGTTAGTGGAGATCAGGGAATGTAAGAGACTTCTTGGAGGGAGCTGGTGGGAGCCACAGACTCAGAGGGGTGGAATCTCTACCAGATCCAGGGTTCTAATGCGGAACAGGAGCAGGGAAGAAATACCCTGACCTCTTTCTCCTCTCACTTGCTAATTTCCATTGACCAAACCCAACCAGAAGCCACATGGTCTGAGGGAGAGTTCAGAGGAAGAAGATAATACAGTCCCTAGGGACCAGCCTCCTAGTACACAGAATAGAGCAGAAGAAATTAGACAGTGGAATGAGTAGGGCAGGGCACAGGTACTAAAGCTCTCTTACACCCAGAATACAGAATTATTCAGAGCATCGTTTTCCATCACTCTTGCTAAATGTCATTTTATTGGTCAAACCTCCCAAGAGCTGTGGGTTTTTTTTTTCCCTCCCACAAATACTTTCTGAAAGTCATGGCTGGTTATCCCTGTAACAATATATTTTCATTTATTGAAAAATATTTATTGGGTATGTATGTACCAGACACCATTGGAAAAGGGCCCACATTTGCCCCCCACCCATCTTTCACATTCATGGGGATCATTTCACCTCCAATTTTTTCAGCAAATAATCCTTTCTGTTTGGACCAGTATTTATATAACCACATCAGCTTTATTTTTTTTGGTAAATCTCAGTTTTGTTTGACTTGATAGTCTGTCCTGGACAACTGAACCCCAGGCATCTCTGAATCTAACAGAAATTTGACAGGTTTTTTTCCCTCAAGTAGAACTCAGGTTGTTGGTAGTCCTATATATATATATTTTAATGAGGAGACAGTACTTTTGGTTTTGTTAAGAACTTTCAAAATAAAACTAAAATGGAATAATAAAAATAAATATAAAATAAAAATTAAGTCCTTTTTTAGAGTCTACATCAGCAGATTTCACGTTTTTTGACTGCAGCCCACAATCAAAAATACTTATTGTATCCCAGCCTAGTTTCATGAAACAATAAGCACCATTACCTTGTTTGAAGCATCCCATTACTTTCTTTTCTAGCCTATCCTATTTCTTTAAAAAATGCCAATAGTAGCCCACTAATTGATTTTATAGTGTATTAGTGGGTTGCACGCTGCAGTTTGGAAAACATTGGCTTGCATAATCTCTTGAAGCTTTTTTCAAAACAGACCCAGCACTGGAATCTGTATTTCAAGGGTAATTAAGATGTCCTAAATGTCTATTTCTTTCAGCCATCATCAGATGTGCCAATTTCACCATTTTTCTTTGATTTTAAGAGCTGCAAGCTGGTCTGAGCAGCAGCTCTCTGCTATCTGTGGGAGAGTCCTGTGTTTACTGTCAGTTTGGCTTTCTGGGAAAGATTGAAGGCAGGAGGAGAAGGGAATGACAGAGGAAGAGATGATTGGCTGGCATCACTGACTTGATAGACATGAATTTGAGCAAACTCTGGAAGTTGGTGATGGACAGGGATGCCTGATGTGCTGCAGTCCATGGGATCACAAAGAGTTGGATACAACTGAGTGACTGAATTGAACTGGCTTGTGATTGGAAGTGATTGGCAATGGGGATGAGCAGCTGTGGCTTACCAAATCATTTTTCTAAACACA
>SJYX01005509.1:16211-32677 GCA_006410675.1 Oreotragus oreotragus
AAAAAAAAAAAAAAACTAATTTGTGTATACTTTAGATACAGGATCTCTCAGGGTCCAGGCAGGAAGCATGGTTCCAATTAGGAGACTTAGGGAGATGACCACCTATAGAAGGGTAATCAGAGTTGAGGGAGCCCATGAGGAAAGTTGAGGCAGCAGTGGGCATTCATCACCACTTCTGGGCCTAAAGGGGGAGGAAGAGGAACCAGTGTTAGTGGAGATCAGGGAATGTAAGAGACTTCTTGGAGGGAGCTGGTGGGAGCCACAGACTCAGAGGGGTGGAATCTCTACCAGATCCAGGGTTCTAATGCGGAACAGGAGCAGGGAAGAAATACCCTGACCTCTTTCTCCTCTCACTTGCTGATTTCCATTGACCAAACCCAACCAGAAGCCACATGGTCTGAGGGAGAGTTCAGAGGAAGAAGATAATACAGTCCCTAGGGACCAGCCTCCTAGTACACAGAATAGAGCAGAAGAAAGTAGACAGTGGAATGAGTAGGGCAGGGCACAGGTACTAAAGCTCTCTTACACCCAGAATACAGAATTATTCAGAGCATCGTTTTCCATCACTCTTGCTAAATGTCATTTTATTGGTCAAACCTCCCAAGAGCTGTGGGTTTTTTTTTTCCCTCCCACAAATACTTTCTGAAAGTCATGGCTGGTTATCCCTGTAACAATATATTTTCATTTATTGAAAAATATTTATTGGGTATGTATGTACCAGACACCATTGGAAAAGGGCCCACATTTGCCCCCCACCCATCTTTCACATTCATGGGGATCATTTCACCTCCAGTTTTTTCAACAAATAATCCTTTCTGTTTGGACCAGTATTTATATAACCACATCAGCTTTATTTTTTTTGGGTAAATCTCAGTTTTGTTTGACTTGATAGTCTGTCCTGGACAACTGAACCCCAGGCATCTCTGAATCTAACAGAAATTTGACAGGTTTTTTTCCCTCAAGTAGAACTCAAGTTGTTGGTAGTCCTATATATATATATTTTAATGAGGAGACAGTACTTTTGGTTTTGTTAAGAACTTTCAAAATAAAACTAAAATGAAATAATAAAAATAAATATAAAATAAAAATTAAGTCCTTTTTTAGAGTCTACATCAGCAGATTTCACGTTTTTTGACTGCAGCCCACAATCAAAAATACTTATTGTATCCCAGCCTAGTTTCATGAAACAATAAGCACCATTACCTTGTTTGAAGCATCCCATTACTTTCTTTTCTAGCCTATCCTATTTCTTTAAAAAATGCCAATAGTAGCCCACTAATTGATTTTATAGTGTATTAGTGGGTTGCACGCTGCAGTTTGGAAAACATTGGCTTGCATAATCTCTTGAAGCTTTTTTCAAAACAGACCCAGCACTGGAATCTGTATTTCAAGGGTAATTAAGATGTCCTAAATGTCTATTTCTTTCAGCCATCATCAGATGTGCCAATTTCACCATTTTTCTTTGATTTTAAGAGCTGCAAGCTGGTCTGAGCAGCAGCTCTCTGCTATCTGTGGGAGAGTCCTGTGTTTACTGTCAGTTTGGCTTTCTGGGAAAGATTGAAGGCAGGAGGAGAAGGGAATGACAGAGGAAGAGATGATTGGCTGGCATCACTGACTTGATAGACATGAATTTGAGCAAACTCTGGAAGTTGGTGATGGACAGGGATGCCTGATGTGCTGCAGTCCATGGGATCACAAAGAGTTGGATACAACTGAGTGACTGAATTGAACTGGCTTGTGATTGGAAGTGATTGGCAATGGGGATGAGCAGCTGTGGCTTACCAAATCATTTTTCTAAACACAACCAGTGTTTTTGCTTGTTTATTTTAACCTGAAGAAATCTGTTTGACCTGCAGTTTGGGGGAGAAAGACTTTATTGCAAAGATAGTACAAGTGGTCCAGGGTGGGCACCTGACTCATTGCTGAGGGATTGAGGGGATTTCAATGGGAATGGAGTGCTCTTCCACCACCAAGACGACATGGGAGGCGGCCAGGGGGTGAAAGTCAGTACTGCTGTTCATCAGGCACTTAGGTGTGTTGCGTGTATGTGCATGCTCAGTCATGTTCACTTTTGAAACGTGGACTCTAGCGTGCCAGGTTCCTCTGTCCATGGAATTTTCAGGCAAGAATACTGGAGTAGGTAGCCATTTCCTCCTCCAGGGGTTCTTCCCAACCCAGGGATCAAACCTGCATCTCCTCCATTGGCAGGCAGATTCTTTACCATTTGAGCCACCTGACATTTAGATGTGTTAAGGCCATTCTATACATTCTCTCATTTAGTTCTTATAACAATCCAGTGAGTAGGTATTATTTTCTTCATTCTAGGGTGGAGGGAGTGTTATTGCCATTTAGACAGGAGGAAGCAGAAGTTCAGAGAGGTTTCATAATTTCTTAAAGCTTCCACAGGTAATGTAGAAGGCCGAGCTAGAAATCAATTTTATCTCTTACTTGTAATAGTATAATAATTCTTTTGTCTTTAGTCTTGGAAAGAGGAGTAGGTAAAGAAAATCCTTTTGCCCTGGAGCGTTAGATATGTGGTTTAGGGGTGGAAGTTCGCATCCAGTATCTGGGATTGCCTTGGGAAGGATGCCATTTTTTGTGACTTGATTTCTTGGTTAAAATTTAGAATTCCAGGTGTAACACAAAGAAATAATTGGAAATTAGAGGGCAGCCAATGTTATCATTCAGCTTGATAGTAAAAACAGCACACTTCTAAGAGTTATTTAGACTGTCTTTGTCATTCATACCATGGGCTCTATGAAAATTTTTTTAAAAGAACATCCAGTTCCAAATAATGTAATTTGAAATACATTTGATTTGTGAACTGGTGAAGTCATGGATTTAATGTATACAAAGTATGATGGCATGTCTGATTGTTCCCCACCCTGCCCCCCCCGGCCAATGATAATTCATTATTCATTTACGTAGCTGGGAACAGAAAATTGGGACCTATGGAAAGAAAGCAACATCATACAGTAATAGAGTAGATTCAGAAAAAAGGGGGAGAGGGCTCCTTCAGAATTTTCCCAGAGACTGGTGTTGAGACTTTCAGAAAGAAAGATGTAGTAACAGACTTGATCGTTTGAGAAGCAAGAAGGAGTCAGCATACATATTAAGGATACTGGGACTTTTAGCCAATTTACAGACTAAATAATGTTAACGTCTTTTAGGCTAAAATAATGTTAACATCTTATAGGCTACAGTAGCGTCAGCAGGCATTGTAAAGAGCTTCTCCTTCGAGAGTTTGCTTAAAAGAGCCAAAGCAACAGTTTATAGTCGAGAGCAGAGATCAAATACATCTTTTGGTACTTGGGCCTTTTCAGTTTCTCTATGTGATATTGTTACAGTTATGTTTAAGTGAATTAACTAGACATTTCTAAGCCCAGTGGATATTTGTCTGTTCTATATAAACATCAGTGAAGTATCTCTCTGGGTTTTAGCTTTCCAGGACTTAAATTGTCCATGAAATAACTGTTTTACTCATTACATTAACCAAAAAAAAAAAAAACAAAAAACAAAAAAACGCAAGGCAGATCTGTTGATAGTTATAACTTGAGATGAGAGTTAGGATAGGGCTCCTTTTGACATGCTGCTAAGTCGCTTCAGTCGTGTCTGACTCTGTGCGACCCCATAGACGGCAGCCCACCAGGCTCCCCCGTGCCTGGGATTCTCCAGGCAAGAACACTGGAGTGGGTTGCCATTTCCTTCTCCAAGACATGAAAGTGAAAAATGAAAGTGAAGTCACTTAGTCGTGTCCGACCCTCAGCGACCCCATGGACTGCAGCCTTCCAGGCTCCTCCATTCATGGGATTTTCCAGGCAAGAGTACTGGAGTGGGGTGCCACTGCCTTCTCCACCTTTTGACATATGTCCCCCCAATTTAAACATGGGTAGTAAAATTACCTAAACAATAGAAGATAAAGAAATCACATAATGCTTATATAGATAATACAAGTTCCAAGTTTGTGGATCCACAGAGTCAAATGCTTATAGTGGCCTGGGAAGTTACTTGTATCCTCAAAAATCTAGTGGCTCTGGAAACTTCTTATGTGTTGCTACTCAGATGCCCAAAAGATTTGTGATCAAAGGGTCAGGGCCATGGTTCTGTGCAGACACTGCCTCTGAAAATGACTCATAATGCCTTTCTGATTAGTTTTTGGCTTTGAAAACAAAGATATTTCCATTAGATTTGACCCATTGAGGAGAAAGAGAGATGGTAAGCATCCCTTTAGTGTCCAGCCCAGACTTTATGTCTTGGGGATGGACCATCTCGATTCTCTTTTTAAGCTGCTGTTTGGAAGCCAGAGATCGATATTCTATTCTCACCAAAGTTAATATTAAGGGTTAGGTACGCTTAATAAAATTACTGTGGATGGTGACTGCAGTCATGAAATCAAAAGATGATTGCTTCTTGGCAGGAAAGCTATGACAAACCTAGACAGTGTGTTGAAAAAGCAGAGACATCACTCTGCCAGCATATAGTCAAGGCTGTGGTCTTCCCAGTAGTCATGTACAGGTGTGAGAGCTCGACCATAAAGAAGGCAGAGTGCCAAAGAATTGATGCCTTCAAACTGTGGTGCTCCTGACAGTCCCTTGGACAGCAAGGAGATCACACAAGTCAATCTTAAGGGACATCCACCCTACATACTTGCTGGAAGGACTGATGGTAAAGCTGAAGCTCAAGTATTTTGGTCATCTAATGTGAACAGCTGACTCCTTGGAAAAGTCCTTGACGCTGGGATAGATTGAGGGCAGAAGGAGAAGAGGGCATTAGAGGATGAGATGGCTGGATGGCATTACCAACTCAATGGACATGAACTTGGGCAAACTTTGGGGGATGGCGAGGGATAAGGAGGCCTGGCATGCTGTAGTCCATGGGGTCACAAAGAGTTGGACACGACTGAGTGACTGAACATCAACATTCCCTGGGTAAGCCATATTATCTGAAAGATGGGCTCTGGATTCTCCAAATAGGTTCCATTTTCTTCCCTATCTTGGTTCATGTGTGGGGAAAAGGACAGAAAATCAGGTTTGGGGTCAACATGAAGAAATGCTATGTAGATTCAAACACAAGAGTGATTAGAAGAGCCAACTCCCATTAAACAGGATTTGCTCTCTTCCAACTGGACATGCATAGGAATTGGTTTTTTAAAAAAGTATTAACTTATTTTTTTTCCTTCAAGCTTAGCCAGAGACCTCATGGAGGTCTAAACTCAAGCCAAGCTTGATCTGTTTTAATTCAACCACTGTTGATTTATGGCTTAGCAAAAAATGTCTGAGAATTTTTTTAAGCTAAATTTTTTTTTTTTTACCCTAACTTGACTCTCTCACATCTCAAATACAGTTGAGGGATATTTCTCAGACTTTCAAAAGACAAAGCCATCTTTGGAATGGAAAGGAGCTCTCAGAGCTTCAAATCCCAGTAAAGGATCCTGTGATCGTTTTTATACAAGTAAGAACAAATATATTGGAAGGGCATATGACACTTTAAGTATGTTCGTTTGATTCCTCTTGAATAGAGACTAGAATAGAATCAACCCAAGACTAAAGGGGAGATGCCGGCCGGGGGGAGGGGGCACTGGGCTGGGAACATTCTCAGAGTTGGTGCCAGCAGGAGGGAAACAAAAATTCCTCTTCTTTCTTTTACCCCTTCCCTGTTCTTACCACCTCCCCTATTCCGAAAACAGCCTCCCCTAAACATTGTCCAGATAGAAAACCCATAGTGGGTTTTCTTCCCTTCCCAGCTCTGGAATGGGTGTCATTACATGATGTGAGTAGGAATCAGGCTAATAAGCAGTTACCAACTGTGAGGAGAAAACCAGCACCAGGTCACTCGTCTGTTCCAGCTCTAACATTTTACGGGCCTAACCCAGTTTACAAGGAGCCATCGTTTCTCTGCCTCCAGTAGCACGCAGCCTGTGCTGCCTGGCTTAACCATTCACCAGCTATGAGTTTCTCCCTGTGTGAGCATCCATCTTTCCTGTAAGATTGTAAGCTCAGTGAGAGCAGGAACTGATCATCTATTTTGTCTCCCTTCCCACAGCTGTGACCTTCAACCAAACATTCACACAAGTCCAGTGACCATCGGAGTCTTCGGCCTCAAAGAACGCACAGAAGGAACAAAGGTAAAAGATGTCTTTCTTCCTAATGCTGAGGCCGAGCTAAGCATTTAAGTGCTGATAATTGTATTGCATTCTTTGTGGGGAATCTTTGAGAAGCAGGAGAGGGCATTCTCTGCCATCCTGTATTTGTGCAGTGTGTGTTTCTCTATCAAATGTAGCTCCATGAAAAAAATGCTTATACAGCAGCTCTGCTCATGAAGGTTGATATATGTCCAGTTCTTAAGCTGCCTTGGCCCAGACCTAGTACTGATTTCCCTTCTGATGCTTTAAATTCCTTTCATGGTCTTCGTGTTTCAGTTTCATGACAATTAACTCCTCAGAGACCTGCACCACATCTGTGCTGTGTGTTAGCTTTCTTGCCTCAAACATCATCCTGGTTGCATATCAAGTAATGGATTAATGGGCAAGAAATAGGCCCGGTCATGAAAACAAATGAAATAATGGACCAGAATCATGCTGAAGTAGTAAGAAAAAAAAAAATTGTGCAGTGTGTGTTTCTCTATCAAATGTAGCTCCATGAAAAAAATGCTTATACAGCAGCTCTGCTCATGAAGGTTGATATATGTCCAGTTCTTAAGCTGCCTTGGCCCAGACCTAGTACTGATTTCCCTTCTGATGCTTTAAATTCCTTTCATGGTCTTCGTGTTTCAGTTTCATGACAATTAACTCCTCAGAGACCTGCACCACATCTGTGCTGTGTGTTAGCTTTCTTGCCTCAAACATCATCCTGGTTGCATATCAAGTAATGGATTAATGGGCAAGAAATAGGCCCGGTCATGAAAACAAATGAAATAATGGACCAGAATCATGCTGAAGTAGTAAGAAAAAAAAAAACAAAACCGTCCAATTCTTGGCATATAGACTTTTGGCCAAAACATGATGCCAGTTTCAAAAGTGAATTTATAAGGACAAAATAGCTGACGTTTACTGAGCATTTATACTGTTCCATGTACTATGCAAAGCACTCCGTAGCTAATTGTCTCATTTAGCACTGAGAACAATTCTAGGAGTTGTTACTGTTGATGATTAGGCACTATTGTCGTTAAATGTGTGCCACCAGTATTCAGTGTGACTCATGTGGTCCTTACATGGGTTGATGATATTGTGTGTGTTTATCTTGTACTATGTGAAAATTTTGTAATGTTTATTATATATCTCATTGGCGTTTTTTTTTTTTTAATGTTAGTTGCTGAAAGAAAAAGGTCCCTAAAACTAGTTGCATAAAGAACAAAAACATTTATCTCTCTTTCATGTAAAAATCCAGGAAGCAGGTTTCAGATTGGTTGGTGGCTACACTCCACATGGCTGTTTAGAGACCTTGGCTTCTTCTGTATTTTTTTCCCCCGTCATTTCCTAGCTATGGCCTAGAGTGAAGATATGAGACCAGTAATGACATATCATTTCTACTTAACTTTGGATAAGACTTAGTTGTATAGGCTATAACTTCATATGACTTCAAAGAAAACTAGGAATTATATCTGCTGGCCAGCCAGGTGTTTGGCTACAGTTCTATCACTTTGAACAAGGGATGAATAAAATTCAGTAAGTAGCTCACTATGTCCATCACGGACTTCAGTAAACACACTCACTGTAAGCAATTAGAGAGCTAGGTCTCTGTCTTATTCACATTTGTCCCGATGGCAGGATAAAACACCTGCTACAGAAATAGCAAACACTTGACTCATGTGCCAGATTGCCTGACTCTGGTGCCAAAGGCAGACATCACTAATCAATCATGAAACTCTTTCCTGATAACCTGGTTATGCCCCCAGAATCTTCTGCAACACAGTGTCTCTGGAAGCCACTAGCAGTCAATAGGAACTGGCACATGATTTGAACCCTCTTAGTCATTCCTGATTGTAGGTGTTCACCTACTGAATAAAAAGAAGAGAGAACCATACTAGCTTTCCCCTTACTTCTTGAAAGCAGATATGTTAGTTTCTTGTGGTGTTTTAAAGTATGTCTCCAAATTCTTTAACATGCCTTTCTCCGAAAGGTGGAGTTTAATTCCCCTCTCCTTGAATGTGGGCCACTGGTGACTTACTTCTAACAAACCAAAAAAGGCAGATGGATGCTATATGGCTTCTGAGACTATCATAAAGGGATACTTTCTACTCCTGGGTTGGGTATTTTCTCACTTTCAACTGCTCACTCTGGGGAAAGCCAACTACCATGTTGCAAGGACACTCAAGAATCTGTGTGGAGAGGTCCATGTAGAGAGGAACCTCTGGCCAACAACTGTTATCAATGTGTCAACTGTGTGAGTGAGCCACCTTGAAATGGGATCCTCCAGCTCCAGTCACTATCTGACTGCAGCCTCATGAGAGACCCTAAGCCAGAATTGGCCAAATGAGCTACTCCCAAATTTCTGACCTACAGAAACTATAAGCGATGATAAATGGTTATTGTTTTAAGGCACTAAGTTTTAGGGTGCTGTTATATAACAAATAATATGGACTGATAGATAAATGAAGAAGGAATGAATAAAATAATTACCTACTCAGAATGGGAACTTGTGCAATGTTGGGAAAACTAAGACCAGGAGGGACTGGGCTTGAAAATTAGATCATGGCAGGGATGGAGGAGCAGGTTAGTGGAGGCCCTAGTTCCTGGGGTTTGATGGGAGCTGAGGCAGGAAGATGGAGCAAGCTACCTCTCGTAGATTGGAAGGCAGGGGGCATTAGGGTCATACAGCAGGGTGGGCGCTCACCCTTGATCAAGGTGGCCTGGACAAGGACAGGTGACCAGATGCCAGGAGTTGTCTTAATAGTATCTGTAATGTCTGAGGGTGCTAATGGGGGAGCAGAGGGATGAAGATTTTATAATTGTTTTTTTGGTTGTTGGAGTGTTGTTTCAGTGACAGCAACTCCTTACTTGGACTAAATCAGGAAGGGGCTCATCTTTATGATACATCTAGAAGGATGCTGAAGGAGGAATCAATAGATTCACAAGAAATGGGAACTTAACAGTTATTCTGTGGTTTTCCCAGCTAGGTAGAACACAGGAGCGACAATAGCTTGAATTTCTTCATTTTGATCTGTGAAGAGACTCCAAGATACTCCCAAATCATACTCATGTCCTCCCTTCCCACATGGCCTTGTCACAGTCACCCTAAGTGCTTCTTACGTCTGTAGTCCCCCTAATGCTGTCCCAAGATCCCGTCTGTCCACACAGCGCGGCTGCAAAATGCCCCTGCCTCTCCCTTCTGCACAGTCGAGGTTTCCAATCTGATCATCCCTTAGACTCTGCCTGCATCTGTGTGCCCTAGTGCATGGTTTAAATGTGCACAGAATTTACATACAATTAATGCTGCTTTAATTTTTTTAAGTGAAAAGGACAATGATATGATTATGCTGGAAAGGAAAGAGTGTGTGCATGTGTGCAAGTGTGCATGTGCATGTGTGTGTGTTGGGGAGCTGAAGGGGGATGCTAAATCATCCTCCATAGTAGAAAGCCAATAGATAATCTCTAACTTGAGTCAAGAAAGCATACTATAAGCATGCTGTTTATAAAAATGCAATAAAATATGAAACATAGTTGAAAAGATAAAAAGGAGTTGCCTCTGGGAGCAAGAATTGAGAATGGGGAGAGGTGGACCTTTTTATTATAAACATAGTAATATTATACTATTTGTCTTTTAAATCAGTGTGATTCCAATTTTGTGTGACTATACAACACACACATATATATACACAAGTGTATATAAAGATATGTATATATCTATATACACATTATATATAACAATATATATCATATAAATATTACATTGTTTACCTACATCTTTGCACATTAATATAGAAGAAAGCATATAAAAGTCAACTATGCTTTTTCTTGGGAGGGGAAGATTAGGATTGTAGATTAGTTTTAGCCTTAGTTTTGGCTGTCATCTCTATTTTCTGAACTAACTGTAAGGAAGGTATATTGGTTTATCATCATAATTCTTTTAAGAGGGAGAGAAAGAAAAGACAGGAAAAGACACCTTTTGGGGATGTAAGAGATCTGGGTTCATCCCCAGCTGCACCACTAATTCCCTGTGAACTTAAGCAAATGACCACCTCTTTGGGCCCCTGTTGATGCAGCTATAAAAGCAGAATTGAACTGAACTCTGAATAATAGCAATGCTCAGAGCTACCATTATCTAGGACTTATTATGTTGGCAACCCTGTGCTAAATGCTTTCTTTACACCAGTGGGTCTCAAACTTCTTTGGGCTTGAGAATCACCTGGAGGGCTCTTTGGAACACAGGTCACTGGGCCCACCCTCAGGATTTCTGATTCAGTGGTCCTGGGCTGAGGCATGATAATTTGCATTTCTAACAAGCTGCCAGATGATGTTGATCCTTCTGATCTGGGGACCACGCTTTGATGACCATTGACTTATATTAATTCATTTAAGATTTGCAAAGACTCTGTATGATATTCTATCCCCAGTTGTTTAGATGGGAACACAGGTGTTGGAGAGGTCAAATAGATAAGGTCAGAGCTATGATTTGAACCCAAGACTATTTAAACCCGAGTTCTTCCTCTGACCATTGAACATACAGCTTTCAGATGCCTATGTTTGCAGCTTACAAATGACAAAACCCTAGAGTGTCACCCACAGTGAAGTAAGTGAGAAAGAGAAAAACGAATATTGTATATAACACATATAGGTGGAATCTAGAAAAATGGTACAGATGATCTTATTTGCGAAGCAGAAATAGAGACACAGATGTAGAGATCAAATGTATGGATATCAAGGGGAAACAAGGTGGATGGGATGAATCGTGAGATTGGGATTGAAATATATATACTGCTGCTGCTGCTGCTAAGTTGCTTCAGTCGTGTCCGACTCTGTGCGACCCCATAGACGGCAGCCCACCAGGCTCCCCCGTCCCTGGGATTCTCCAGGCAAGAACACTGGAGTGGGGTGCCATTGCCTTCTCCAATATATACACTACCATGTGTGAAATAGATAACTAATGAGAATCTACCTTATAGCTCAGGGAACTCTACTCGGTGCTCCATGGTGACCTAAATGGGAAGGAAATCCAAAAAAGAGAAGGATGTATACATATGCCTGATTTACTTGGCTGTACAGCAGAAACTGACACAGCAGTGTAAAGGAACTATATTCCAATTAAAAAACAAATGACAAAACCCACACAGCCAAGACCAAGCCAAAACTCTCCAGAAGATCCCAGGGTGATCCTGAGTATGTGCAGCTTCTGCTGTTGGTGGATGAGTGGGTGCTGAACCGAAGAGCACCCAAGGGAGAATGAGGGACTGTGGAATGACTGGGCCTGAGCAGGCTAGCAAAGGGATTAAGATCTCCTTAAGGCATCCCCTCACAACTGACTTGAACTTTCTTTTCCCTTATCCTACCATTTATTTGGCATTTTCTGGCTCCTTAATCCACAGTCATCTGGGTGGTTAAAAAAAAGTGGAAATGAGCTTTCTTCAGTGTTGACATTTCTTTCAAATTCATGACGATTGTGGTGTCCCCAGGAATGGTTATTTTCGTCCCTTTCTCCCTAGCGTGAATTCTCAAGTAAGTAGCAAATGATTTCAAATGCATGCCGACCACAGTGGACAGCTGCCAGCAGAGAAGTGAAAATAAACTGGTGACAGGAAGTGTCACAGTTCACAGAAAGGGCAGGGAGGATATACTGGAGCAAGCCTATGACACTTCTGGTTCCACATGCTGAAAGGCTTACCCAGACCGGCTGCATAGCCACAAATCTCCTAGTCATTCATTAAGTAAGGGAAGCGCTCTCAGAAGCATTGCTCTCCTCTCCTAACACCCTTTGTCTTTTAATTTCCAAACTCCGGGTTCATTCCTATGTCAAGCAAGCCTGGTGTCTCTCTAAACAAGTCCTTCATTCGTGATGGGACACATTGCAGCAAACTAATGCTTTCTAAATGTTTTAACAGGCTGAGGAGGTTTCCAAGCTTTAGGATCACAAGATGGATATATGATCAGTGTGAACTTACAAAATAGCATCAGAAACAGCATGAGGGATGGTGGAAACAAAAGGAAATCATGTGGTATTTTGCCCAGCAAAGGGATGACAAGGCAAGAAGGAAAGCTACAGGGATGAAAAATTACACTAAAAGTTAGCCACAAGATAAAATAAGAGTTGAGGTCAAATATATCAATCAATGTAAAGAAGCTTAATTTGCTCGTTTAAAGAAAAAAGTCTTCCAATTTGACTAACAAAGCAAAATCCCTCATTCTGCTCTACACAAGAGACACACTTAAAACAAGAGATCCCAAAAGGTTAAAAATAAAAGGATAGATAGAAATATTAAGACAAATGCAAAATAAAACCTAAAATTAGAGTTGTAGTCTTGATACCTAAGAAGATGAAATTTGAACCAAAAAGCATCACAGGAGATACGGAAGGAGACTATAAGATGCTAAAGGCAATAATTCACAGTGAAGATAATATTGGTTGTTTATATTTATGCACTTAACAATTGGAGATGCAGGAGAAACACAGAAATCTACCAGTAATAGGTGATTTAACTACATCTCTCTTACCCAACACAAATCAAGTAAACAGTAAGGATAAAGGAGATTGAAACATATAATAAGGTAGGTCTTATAAATCTATGTAGAAATCAGAACCTCATTAGTAGAGAAAATACCATCTTCTGTGTGACCATACCTTGAGATACAAAGAACATCACCATAAACTCCAAAGAGCAGAAAGAGTACTCTCTGATCACAATGCAGAGTTGTTATTTAGTTGCTAAGTTGTTTCCGACTCTTTGTGACCGCATGGACTGTAGCCTGCCAGGTTCATGGGATTTCTCAGGCAAGAATATTGCAGTGGGTTGCCGTTTCCTTCTCTAGGGGATCTTCCTGATCCAGGGATCAAAGCCAGGGCTCCTGCATTGCAGGCAGATTCTTTACCACTGTGCCACCAGGGAAACCCCATTATTAACAAATAAAAAACCGGAACGACCACACCATCCGAAAATTAAAACAAAAAGCATGTTAATAAGTAGCTGTTGTTCAGAGGTAGACGTGCACAATGCTATCACAGAATTTCTTGAAAATAACAATAATGGAAACAAATAATCAAGTCTATGGTATTCAACTAAAACAGTTGATAGAGGTAAAAGTTTAGCGTTAAAAATGTGTATCAATGTAATGGAAAAAAAATGAATCAAGCACCCACTCAGAAAACTAGAAAAGAATAAGTAAAAAGAATCCAGAAAAATTGAATTAATGAAGATGAGAACAGAAATTAATGAATTAGTGAAGTGAAAGTGAAGTCGCTCAGTTGTGTCCGACTCTTTGCGACCCCATGGTCTGTAGCCTACCAGGCTCCTCCATCCATGGGATTTTCCAGGCAAGAATACTGGAGTGGGGTGCCATTTCCTTCAAGTGGGAAAAAAAAAAATTCTCAGAGCTGAAGCAGTCAATAAAATATACAAACTACCAGCTAAACTAATTAAGAAAATAAATGGTAGAAAGCATAGACACACTATATAGGAAGTAGTAGCAGTGGGTGGGTAGGGAAAATCATCAAAACAGAGGAATCTAAAATAAAAATGTAAGAGATTTTTTTCACTCTATGAAAAATTATTTGAAAACCTAGATGAAATGGATAATTTTCTAAAAAGGATTGTAGTTTACTTAATCCCAGAGGGGACAGTCTTAACAGACCAATTACCACAGAATAGAAAAAATGATGAAAGAACTTCGTATAAAAAAAAAACATTAGTTCCAAATGGCTTCACAGGGGATTCCACCAAACCTTAAAAAAAGGAAAAAGAAAACTTTAGATACTTTAAGCATTATAAGAATAATAACTGCAGTGGATTGAAACATGGGAAATATGTTCATTTCTGTGAGTTTATAATATATATGCCAATGATACTAACAACAACAAAACCTATTTGTCACCTTTGGTGATTAGAATCTTTATTTTGAAAGTTGGCTGTAAAAAGGGAAAGAATAATCTGTTATCTTTCTTTTCCTATGTAGAGTGTATATCATGATGATTTCTCTTTGTAGAAACATTTTCAGTTAAAAAATGAAAACTACTGGTAGGTTTAATTTTTAAAATTTTTATTTTTACTTTATTTTGCTTTACAATACTGTATTGGTTTTGCCATACATTGACATGACGTCAGGATTGGGAACTCATGTACTGGTAGGTTTAGAATATCACCATTTTGTAACCTCTAACAAAATATGTGAATCTGGACTATGATTATTACAGGCTGCTCACTTCTCAAAGGGACAGATAAGAGACATTACATGTTTTTCGATGGAAGGCCACTGCATTACCCATAATGTATTCTTGGCACAAAATCAAACCTGAATCTGACCAAACCTCTAGAACTACTAATCTACAAGAAACACACAGTCCTGAGGAGCTTGTATAGTAATAACCCAGGAATACAATCAGCAAAACCCAAACTGTGTAACTTCTACAGGACAAATGATTCAATTTCCTAAACAAAAAAATTGCAAAAGGGAAGGAGAGATGGTGGGAGAATCTGTCCATTAAAAGAAATGGAAGCATCATTAACCAATCCAATGATGCAGTTTGGATCCTGAGTCAAACAAATGATGTAAAATTTAAAGGACAATTGGGGGAAGTTTGGATACCGAATCATAATATGATGATATAAAACATTTATTGTTAATTTGTTAAGGTGCAATAATGGTATTATAATTTAATTTTTTTTTACTTTATATTGGAAGTTGATTTACAATGTTATGTTCGTTCCAGGTATACAGTAAAGTGATTTAGTTATACATGTATCTATTCTTTTTCCGTTTCTTTTCCCACACAGGTTGTTACAAAATTAAGTAGACTTCCCTGTGCTATAGAGTAGGTCCTTGTTTATTTCTATTTTATACATAATAGTGTGTATATGTTGATCCCAACCTCCTAATTTATCCCTCTTCCCACCTCTTCCTTAAGTAACCATAAATTTGTTTTCTAAGTCTGTGAGATTGTTTGTGAGTAAACTCATTTGTATCATTTTTTTTAGATTCCACATATAAATGATATGATATTCTCTGTCTAATTTCACTTAGTATGATAATCTGTAGGTCCATCCAAGTTGCTGCAAATGGCATTATTTCATTCTTTAAAAAAATTTATTGGAGGATAATTGCTTTATTATATTGTGCTGGTTTCTGTCATGCATCAACATGAGTCAGCCACTGGTACACATATGTCCCCTCCCTCTTGAACCTGCCTCCCATCTCCCACCCATCCCACCCCTCTAGGCTGTTGCAGAGCACTGGTTGAACTCCCTGTGTCACCCAGCAAATTCCTACTGGCCCTCTGTTTTACATATGGTAACGTATATGTTTCCATGCTCCTCTCTCCATTTGTTCCACCTTCTCCTTTCCCTCTCTGAGTCCACAAGTCAGCTCTCTATGTCCACATCTCCATTGCTGCCCTGCAAATAGGTCCATCAGTACCATCTTTTTAAATTCCATGTATATATATATGTGTGTATAATATGTATATTAATATATGGTATTTATTTTTCTGACTTCTCTCTGCTCAATAGGCTCTAGGTATATCCACCTCATTAGCACTGACTCAAATGTTCCCTTTTGTGGCTGAGTAATATTCTATTGCATATATGTACCACAACTTATTTATCCATTCATCTGTCAATGGGCATTAGGGTGCTTCCATGTCTTGGCTATTGTAAATAGTGCTGCAATGAACATTGGGGTGCAAGTATCTTTTTAGAGCATGTTTTTATCCAGATATGCCCAGGAGTGGGATTGCTAAATCATATGGTAGCTCTATTTTCAGTTGTTTAAGACACCTCCATACTATTCTCCATAGTGGCTGTACCAATTTACATTCCCACCAACAGAGTAAAAGAGTTCCCTTTTCTCCACACCTTCTCCAGCATTTATTGTTTGTAGACTTTTTTTGTTTTTTAAACTTTTTATTTTATATTGGAGTATAGTTAATGAGCAATTTTGTGATAGTTGCAGATGCACAGTGAAGTGATGTTTGTAGACTTTTTGACATGTCCAGTTAGAACTGGCTCCAAATAGGAAAAGGAGTACATCAAGGCTGTATATTGTCACCCTGCTTATTTAACTTCTATGCAGAGTACATCATGAGAAACGCTGGACTGGAAGAAACATAAGCTGGAATTAAGATTGCCGGGAGAAATATCAATAACCTCAGATATGCAGATGACACCACCCTTATGGCAGAAAGTGAAGAGGAACTAAAAAGCCTCTTGATGAAAGTGAAAGAGGAGAGTGAAAAAGTTGACTTAAATAGCTCAACATTCAGAAAACGAAGATCATGGCATCCAGTCCCATCACTTCATGGGAAATAGATGGGGAAACAGTGGAAACA
>SJYX01005509.1:43846-69205 GCA_006410675.1 Oreotragus oreotragus
TTTTAGTTTTTTTTTTTTTTTTTTTTTTGGTTTTCAACAATTTTATTGTAATATGCCTGAGTGTTTTGCTTGTGTCTATGAGTGTGTGTATGTGTGGTTTTTATTTTTTCACATTCGTCCTCTTTGAGGGTTGTAATTCTTCTACCATTTATATGTAATATCTTTTGTAAGATTCTTGGCCCTTTGTCATCAAACATGCTTCTACTTTAATCTCTTTCTCATTTCCTCTTGATATTCCAATTACATGTATGTAAGGTTTTTCACTTTCCTCTCCATATTTTCTCTATCTTTCATCCATTTATCTCTTCCCAGTTCAATTTGTATATTTTCTTTCAACAGGTCTTCCAGTTTATTAATTTTTTCATCAGCTGTCATTTCTCAAAACATCTACTAAGTTCATATTTTAATGATTATATTCTCAGTCCTATAATTTTTATTTTATTTTCAATTATGTTTTTATGACTTCTCTCTTGTTATATATTTACTTGAACTTAGAAATTATAGATATATTTAAGTCTCTGCTAGTAATTTCGATTTGTGCATCTCACATGGATCTACTTCCATTTCTCATTTTATTCTTTTCAGTTTTCAGTGAATTATTGTTTTTCACTCTAATATATTGTTATGCCCAAGTTGCGAAATCTCCCAATGACCACCAGGGAGCCGATATCCGATGCAAAAGCAAGAGAGTTTTTATTACCAAGCTCAAGCTGGGGCTCCCACCGTTACCGACACAGCGGCTAAGGAGAGGAGCCTCGAACTCTGGGTTTCATTGCTTATATAGGGTATTCTCGCATGAAAAATTCGAAAAATGGGAGTTTCCGGGTTGGGAGTACCTTCTGTGGAAGGGTTAGGTGTTGAGTTCTGATTGGTTTTCATTTCCTGGGCTTAATTTGAATTTCCTGGGCAGGTCATAAGTCCTGAACGTAAAGTCAGGAGATCCTGATCTGGGTTCTGATTGGCTCGCAGATGGTGGGGTGAGGTCAGGGGATTTCCAAAGACTCTTTCCTCAGAACTCTAAAANTTCTGTGGAAGGGTTAGGTGTTGAGTTCTGATTGGTTTTCATTTCCTGGGCTTAATTTGAATTTCCTGGGCAGGTCATAAGTCCTGAACGTAAAGTCAGGAGATCCTGATCTGGGTTCTGATTGGCTCGCAGATGGTGGGGTGAGGTCAGGGGATTTCCAAAGACTCTTTCCTCAGAACTCTAAAATGGAGTCTTTTTTAACAAAATGGGGTGGCTTAGATTCTTCAATATTATATTTTTTTGGAGAAAGAAATGGCAACCCACTCAGTATTCTTGTCTGGAAAAATCCATGGACAGAGAAGCTGGCAGACTACAGTCCATGGGGTTGCAAAGAGTTGGACATGACTGAGCTACTATCACTCATTACTCACTTATATTATATTTAGTTATCATTATTGCATAAAAATTATAGTAAAAATGATTTTTGGATTAAATTATATTTTTCCTAATAGGATTTACATTTTCTTCTTCCTAGCAGTATATTGGGTTTCCCAGGAGGTGCTAGTAGTAAAGAACCCAAAAGACACAGGTTTGGTCACTGGATTGTGAAGATCCCCTGAAGGAGGAAATGTTACCCCACTCCAGCATTCTTGCCTGGGAAATCCCATGGACAGAGGAGCCTGGACTATAATCCATGGGGTCCCAAAGAGTTGGATACAACTAAGCATCTGAGCACAGCCTCTATATTAGGTGTAAATCACCTTAACTCAATTAGTAATTGAAGTGATTAGAAATCTGGCTTTAGTTTTGATGAGTATTCTATTTCTGTTTCACATTATTTCTAGGATTTAGTCAGTCTTCTTGGCCTTTGACCATCATATGGCTTTCAGAACTGGTGATAAATCAAGGAGGAAAATGCTCCCAAATCTTTATTCACCCTTCTGAGCATTGCTTATTTTAAAATTTTTGATCCTGAAAATTATCACTGCCTTGATAAGCTTGTTAGGGGAAGCACACTGATTGAAACCATCCACCCTGGCCAGACACCATAGTAACTATTTGCATGAGTTGTTTTATGACAGGAGATCCTGGTAAGGAACATGGAACTGATAAGCCACTACCAACGAGAAGAGTTCCGGAAAGGTGGAAAAGAGCCACCGCGTGTCCGTCCACTTCCCAGAATCCCTCTGGCTAGCATCCATCTTGGCTGAGCGATGTATGTGCCACCAGGAAAGACTCTGAATTAGAATGATTGGACAAAGACCACCTGGAAACTAATCCCATCACCATAAAACCACGCGGCAGAGCAGTTCTCCTGGGTTCCCTTATCCTACTGCTCTCCATCCGGGTGCACTTTCCCAATAAAATCTCTTGCTTTGTCAGCACATGTGTTTCCTCGGATAATTCATTTTCGAGTGTTAGACAAGAGCCAGTTTCGGGCCCTGGAAGGGGTCCGCCTTCCTGCAACAAGCTTGCTAGTAATTTCAAAGTGATTTTTTACATAAATAATTCACACAGTTTTATTGTTTTTCAATAGGAGAGTTGGTTCAGGACAATATTCCCTCATTTTTGGAAAGAGAATGCTTAAAACTTTTGTGTGGAGTCTCATTTTACCTTCAAATTCATAAAATATTTTTATTATTTGCAAATAATATCTATACATACCTATGTTTGTGTGTTTGTGTAACTCTGTAACCCTATGGACTATAGCCTGCCAGGCTCCTCTATCCATGGGATTCTCCAGGCAAGAATACTAGAGTTGGTTGCCATTTCCTCCTCCAGGGGTTCTTTCTGACCCAAGTGTCAAACCCAAATCTCCTGCAATGCAGACAGATTCTTTACCACTGAGCCACCAGGAAAGCCCATATGCAGTATATGTATATATACTACATGTATACATGTATATACTACATGTATATACATGTTTATATATATATACTTATGCTCTTTATATAGTAACATTAATGACTAGAAAGATGCTACCATTTAATCCTGTGGCTTCCTTTCCTCACAAATACACCAATACATATCTCCAGGAATCAAAATATCCCATTTCCTGAAGTCAGTAAATTAAATGAAGAGTTAAGTTAGCGATGAGTGTGTTTATCTCAAAGTTTTGCATACCAGTTTTATGGTTTGAAGCTGAGTACTATAGAAATGATAATGGATTAGATTAGATTATCCTTTGTAAATATTACCTTTCCACGTCTTTTGTTAACTCAGTTGTCTACTTCTGCCTAATTATTCACATCTTAGGACTAACTCAGGGAGGAAAGAAGATCCAGAATTCAGAGGCTGGAAGAGAGAAACAGAATATAAATAAAAATTGTATTCAATTAAACTATACACTATGATAAATGACATTAGAGAGTTGTAGACTCTTGCAAGATATAATCTACTTCATTTGACATAATTTATGAAATTAATTTAGCACTAGATGTTGGCACATGAATAACAGTGTCATTTATTGCATGCTTAGAAGTTCCCTCTGAAAATGAAAGGGAAAACTGGGCAAAACAAATGATCTAATATGGCATTTTCCAAAATGTAAGTCAGGTGTTTCCAAAGTATGGAATTAAATAATAATATTAAATCACAGAAGAGTTACTTCTTTTTGAATTTTTTTTCAATGTTGATTATCTCAAGAAAAAAATCTTGGTTTAATTTTTGTCATCTGAATCTAACTGCCAGTCCCTCCTCTGAACAAAGAAAGTACAGACTTCCAGCTCTGAGCATTTGGTAGGCTGAAGTATCTAGCTAGAAATTAATGGCATTGACCTTTCCTGTTTTGTTTTTATTGCATTTGTCTGTTATGTTACATTTTATTTATCACACATAGTACAAGTTTTCCTTTGGTGGCAGTGTTGTTGTTGTTTCACTTTTAAAGATAGTACATTAGGTAAAAAGTGAGTGGATAGAACATTAATAGATTGAATTATATAAAATTATCAGTATTCAACCATTGTGAGACATGAAAATGTCAATATTATGTTGCTCAAGCTAATATAATATTATAGGTATTATAATACTATAATATTATAAACATGTTATACTATAGGTAAGAAACAATTTGTGACAATGTTATGGGAATGTCTGAAATCTGGGAATACCAATATCATAATGAGTCCTAGCAGTGGACAAGAAGAGCTTTTTTGACCTCTTCTTCATGCGTTCAAATCATTTTTTAACAAGAAGAGTAATGCTCACTTTGATTCTAGCCTTGGAGCCAGCAATGACCCATATACTTTCATTCTCTAATCTAGCATATTAATTCAACAGATATTAAAAAGAACTAGCCAAATTAGAGGTTGAACTTTGTGCCATGAGCCATGAGCCCAAACACAATTTCAATAGATAGTTGGCTGGCATATCCAAAACTTTGAGATTATTGAGTGTTACTTTATAATACAAAAGGCATAATATCCTAATTAAAACCACCATGTGAACTGTGCAAAGACCAGAGAAAAAATAAATTTGTTAGCAAAGTTTATCATCAATTATCAAACTTCCACAAGTAAAACCCTATTTCTATTATAATTCATCTGCTTAGTCTTATTGTTAGATGAGTTATGTCAAGAAGTTGTAGAACTTCTTGATTCAACAACCAAAAAGCCTGGCACAGAATACAAATGAAAATAATTCAGAGCTATCAATATATAATCTCTGAAAGTGAGAATTCAGTGCTAAGATTCAAAAAGTGATGAGATTAAAAATAAAATTATAAATGCATTCCAAAGACATGAGAAAATGAAACTGGAAGAGAACTTGAGAAGAAGTTTCTTAGGAGGGAAATAATTAACTCTTCTATCACTAGACCATCTTTTCTTGTCCATAGAATTCACCCTGTCCTTTCCCCCATGGCCATGAAAATTGATGCAGTGTTACATACACATTTTAAATGTAAAATGAAGGAAGAAAATAAATAACCAAGGCCACAGTTTCCAAACCAACAGGAAAGAGAAAATGGAACATCATAAAACTATACAAGCAAAGAGAAAAATCAATAAAATTCAGTGCAGCACATCTTCTCGCTTACTTCTGAGCACACAAAGTCTGCTCATCTGGAATGCGCCAGGGATATGGTATGTGTTATGAATCTTTCAAGTCTTCAGAAATATGATCTATCATTAGAAGCACTGAAAAATACCAGTTGGTTTCACTAATTCTGTTCTTTGTTTTCTTCCAAACTTGGATACTGACCACCCTGGGGGCTTTGGATCCATCTTAGAGTCAACAGAACACTTGAGAGAAAAGGTAGATTAAGAATAGTGTTCTTCACAAAAATTGTTTGGTCTCGCTCTCTTAATCCTTATGCAATTTTCTTAATGGTAAAAGAGTTTATCCAGTGCCATTTTTATACCAGGATATTAAGGTAACACCACCTCACTCCATCCTTGGTGATTGAATATTTTCATGATCCAAAGTTACTCAGAAGAGTAATTCTCGGGATTAATTTTCCATCAGATTCATCCAGGAAGCTTTTTTTTTTAATTAATGTAAATTTCTAAGCACCATCTTCAGCCTGAAGGTGAATGTGAATTTTTATATGAATTTTATATGAATTTCTTGGAATTTATGTGAATGAGCATTTTTAAAAAATAGGATATTCTGATATAACTAGGTGATCCTAGTGGTAAAGAACTTGTCTGTCAAAGCAGGAGACATAAGGGACACAGGTTTGATCCTGGGACCATAAAGGTCCCCTGGAAGAGGGCATGGCAACCCACTCCAGTATTCTTGCCTGCAGAATCCCATCGACAGAGGAGCCCGGCTGATGACAGTCCATAGGGCTGCAAGGAGTCAGACATGACTGAAGCAATGTAGCACGCATGCACACATGATATAACCAGTCATAGAATGACATTTGAACACCATTATATAAAGGTACTCATCTCTTTCCTTTGTCTTTATAACAGGCAAGATTTAATAGCATTCTTCTCTACCTTTAGATAAAAAAAAAACTCCATAAAACCTTCCTCCATACCCCCCAAAATGTGTGAAAATACTTCATGTCAATTAGTCTTAACGTTATCAAATATTTTAGAATATCTGATTCATTTCCTTTGAATGTTTTTCTAAATCCTAATGTCATGTGTTAAGTTCCTTTATAGATATTGTGCTATATAAGTAATCCCTACTAGTGAAGGCTGGCTAGCCCTTACTGGCATCATATTTCTCCTAGTCTGAATATATAGCAGGAAAACTAGAAACATATTTCTACTATTGAGTCTAATAGACTGACAAAAACCTGTTTTAAAATTCTTAGCCATTGAGCATTATGAAAAAAGGCAATATTCCAAATTTCCCAAGTGACTCATTATAAGCATTTCCCCGTGTTACTTAGAGGCATTATAGTGAATTCCAATAATATTCTCGTGTTTGGATCAAGACCCTAACAGAGTTTGCTGCAATGTTTTCTGCTGCCTGCAATTTTGTCTAGTAAAGATGCTCTAGTGGGATGCTCTGTTTTGTAGTCCAAGGGAAAGTTACCAAATCTTTCCATGGTTAAGTGTTTGATCAAACTTACTGCTTTCACAGCCCCCTCCTATTTTATCCTTCCTTATGCATAGATCATGATGGATTCAAGGTTGCAAATCATGTTTTCACTATACCCCCACGTTATATCCTTGGCTAGGTAGAAAATGGTATGGACTGTTCTACACTCATCTCTGCTAGTAATAACCTGTATAGCAGTGTCAGTCACTTACCTCTCTGGTCCTTAACATGTTTAACTGTCAATAGATGGCATGGGTAAAAGGACAAGTAGTTTTTAATTATTCCTTTAGATATACAGAATAATGTATCAAACACTCCTGAAATGGAACATCAGCAAACCAATAAGAATTTCTTTCATATCCCAAACCCTTTCTGTCCATTAGAATAGCAGCAGAGGTATTCATAATCTATCTTGAATTATTGTATACCATTATCTTGTTTTTAGAGTTTTTAAACCTGCATTTCTATCTTTTAAAGTATGTATATTGTTAGCTTTATATATTTAACATTTTGTATAGTTTCATAATATATATTCTTAAAAGACTGGTTTCTATCCATCAGTATCACTGTATCAGTAGAGTCCAAAAGGTAAATATTCATTCCCCTGTTGATAAATATTTGGGTTGTGTCCAAATACTGCCACAAAAATTTTTATACGCCTCTCTTGGTGGCCAAGTATTTATTATAAAACAAGTTTTAGAATCTTAGAATATACTTATCTTCAAATTTACCAAATAATGCCAAGCTACTTCTAAAAACGGTTCAATTCAGTTCAGTCACTCAGTCATGTCCAACTCTTTGTGACCCCATGAATTGCAGCATGCCAGGCCTTCCTGTCCATCACCAACTCCCGGAGTTCACTCAAACTCATGTCCATCGACTCGATGATGCCATCCAGCCATCTCATTTACTGTTGTCCCCTTCTCCTCCTGCCCCCAATCCCTCCCAGCATCAGGGTCTTTTGCAATGAGTCAACTCTTCGCATGAGATGGCCAAAGTATTGGAGTTTCAGCTTTAGCATCGGTCCTTCCAATGAACACCCAGAACTGATCTCCTTTGGAATGGACTGGTTGGATCTCCTTGCAGTCCAAGGGACTCTCAAGAGTCTTCTCCAACACCACAGTTCAAAAGCATCAATTCTTCTGTACTCAGCTTTCTTTATAGTCCAACTCTTACATCCATACATGACTACTGGAAAAAGTATAGCTTTGACTAGATGGACCTTTGCTGGCAAAGTAATATTTCTGCTTTGTAATACACTGTCTAGGTTTGTCATAGCTTTTCTTTCAAGGAGCAAGCATCTTTTAATTTCTTGGCTGCAGTCACCATCTGCAGTGATTTTGGAGCCCAAGAAAATAAAATCTATCTCTGTTTCCATGGTTTCCCCATCTATTTGCCATGAAGTGATGAGACTGGATGCCATGAAGTGATGAGACTGGATGCCATGATCTTAGTTTTCTGACTGATGAGTTTTAAGCCAGCTTTTCCACCCTCCTCTTTCACTTTCATCAAGAGGCTCTTTCGTTCCTCTTCACCTTCTGCCATAAGGGTGGTGTCATCTGCATATCTGAGGTTATTGATATTTCTCCCAGCAATCTTGATTCCAGCTTATGCTTCATCTAGTTTGGCATTTTGCATGATGTATCTTGCATATAAGTTAAATAAGCAGGGTAACAGTATACAGTCTTGTCATACTCCATTCCAAATTTTGAACCAGTCTGTTGTTCCATGTCTGGTTCTAATTGTTGCTTCTTGGCCTGCATACAGTTTTCTCAGGAGGCAGGTCAGGTGGTGGTAGTCCCATCTCTTTAAGAATTTTCCACAGTTTGTTGTGATACACAGTCAAAGACTTTAACTTAGTCAGTGAACAGAAATAGATGTTTTTCTGGAATTCTGCTTTTTCTATGATCCGATGGATGTTGTCAATTTGATCTTTGGTTCCTCCGCCTTTTTTAAATCCAGCTTGAACATCTGGAAGTTAGTTTAGTTGAAACCCACTGCTATTATACAGAAACCTGATTATGTTATAGTAAAATGTGGAAAGAACAGAAGCATTCTATAATCCAAAAATTAAATCTCTGTTTCATGACCCTATGCCCCTTGGCTGTGATTCTCAAAGAGTTTTTCACATTTTTTTGCCTTTCCTTTAGGTGAGACAAGAAAGCTAGAGAGAGGTTGGATTTAAGTATTCTACTTTCTCCAGGTCAATTAGGTTCTGGTGAAATTTAAGTTGGTTAAGTAAAGCTATGGTTAAATTGTGTCTTTTGAGGAGTGAGTTAACTCCTTTGTCTAGAATGCTCTAGTGTATTTCAGAATGCTTACTTTCTCTTCCACCAGAAGTATGAGTGGTATCTTCTCCAGTCTTCATCCTGAGGTAAAACTGGTAGAACTTCGGGAGGTAAAATGCACAAAACTGTGCCTTCCTCCTGGAGAAGGCAATGGCACCTCACTCCAGTACTCTTGCCTGGAAAATCCCATGGACGGAGGAGCCAGATAGACTGCAATCCATGGCGTTGCTAAGAGTCGGGTACAACTGAGCGACTTCACTTTCACTTTTCACTTCCATGCATTGGAGAAGGAAATGGCAACCCACTCCAGTGTTCTTGCCTGGAGAATCCCAGGGACGGGGAAGCCTGGTGGGCTGCCGTCTATGGGGTCGCACAGAGTCGGACACGACTAAAGCGACTTAGCAGCAGCAGCAGCAGTCCATATGTTACCTCTAGTAATCCATCAGTCACATTTTAGGTGCTCTTATGAGTACTGACTCCAGAATCAGGGTTCTGCTTGGGCTTATGCTCTAGGCAAGCAAAAGGTAATATGATTTTTGGTACTTAATTCTTTTTCCAATTTTTAGGACACCAGTTTAACCTATGACATTTGGTGGATCCATGTGTTATCTGATGGATCTAAAGAGAGGTGTTGATTTTCAGTTTGTTCAAATTTTTACTTGTGAGAACAGGAGTGATAGCTTCTAAGATATTTATATGTTTGACCAGAAACCACATGCTTTATTTCTTCACAAATTTCTTTTTTTTTTCTTTTTTATATTCCTTTGGAGTTTTACCTAAGAAATTTTATAACATCTATGCTGAGAATGCATTCCTTGAGAGAGAATTTGCATTTGCTTCTGCTAGACCCTTGAGAGAACACTAGCCCAGGCATATTTTACATAATTTCTTGACTCAGGACTTTTAGATACTGTAGGCCTTAATTCTCAACTTGTGTGAAGGCTAATATGTAGTTAAGAACTTTTAGAGCAAACGTTTAAATTTTTATCTCATCTAAGACTCAAGGCCAGAATTTACAAGGCTCTTTGCTTTTTCCCTTCGCATAGTGTATATTTTCCCAATTCCTTTTTTTTTTTTTTTTTTTCCTGAGGAAGTATCTTGTTAAGAATACCCTTCCTCTTCTCCTCCACAAGATTGTTAAAAGAAAAGTTATAGCTTCTTGGAAATCTACAAATTCATTTTATGAAATCTTCCATTTTATTTCTTGTATTGTGTTGGCCGAAAGTTCTTTTTTTTTTTTTTTGCATAAATTGGTATGGAAAACCTGAGCAATCTTTTTGGCCAATCTAATATTTCTGTCCACCTTTTTCTGCTCCTGAACAACTTCTATTTTACTGAGTACTAAAATACAGATTTAAGTTTTTCTTTTAATTTTCCATTTTTTTGTGTGAAAGGAATCCATTTGGGGTACCTTGCCTACAACATTGCCGGGAATAGAAATTTGGTTCACTTTTTATTTGTTNTTCTGTCCACCTTTTTCTGCTCCTGAACAACTTCTATTTTACTGAGTACTAAAATACAGATTTAAGTTTTTCTTTTAATTTTCCATTTTTTTGTGTGAAAGGAATCCATTTGGGGTACCTTGCCTACAACATTGCCGGGAATAGAAATTTGGTTCACTTTTTATTTGTTTTATGCACTAGGATTTAAATACATACATTTACATATATATATTAATATATATGATATATCTTTCCACAACTACAAAAAAATGTTAAAAAGCATTAAATTAGAAAATCTCCATGAGTGTTTCTTCTTCTAAATTCAGCATTGTGGTTAAAAATATGAACTTTAGTGTCAGAATTACTGAGATTGATTTCCACTTCTGCTAATAATTAGTGACCTTAGGCTAGTTACTGAAGCCTTCTGTGTTTTAATTTCTTCATATTTAAAATGAATATAATAGTATCACCTTCCTCATAGGGTCAATAGGAGGTTTAATGAGCCAACATATGCAAAAACACCTGAAACTGTGACTGTCACATAGCAAGTATTCATTCAATAAACCTCTACTGCTGCTGCTGCTGCTAAGTCGCTTCAGTCATGTCTGACTCTGTGTGACCCCAGAGATGGCAGCCCACCAGTCTCCTGCGTCCCTGGGATTCTCCAGGCAGGAACATTGGAGTGGGTTGCCATTTCCTTCTCCAATGCATGAAAGTGAAAGTGAAGTCACTCAGTCATGTCCGACCCTCAGCGACCCCATGGACTGCAGCCTTCCAGGCTCCTCTGTCCATAGGATTTTCCAGGCTGTATTTTTATTGTCTTTATTATTGTTGTTGCCTTATTATCATTCCTGGTTAGTTTTATGGACTGAAAGTTTCTGTCCCCCTAAAATTCATGTGCTGATGCAGTAACCCCCAATGTGATGATGTTTGCATATGGGAGGTAATTAAGTTTAGATAAAGTCAGAGAGCGGTGCCTTCATGATGCAATTTGTACCCTTATAAGAGCACACTCTCCCTCCCCATCTCACCAGGAGCATATACTCAGAGAGGACAGCTATCTATAAGCCAAAGAAGCAGGCCTGCACCAGACACTGAATCTGAAGACACCTTGATCTTGGATTTCTCAGCAATGAACCACAAGAAGTAATTTTCCATTGATCAAGCTACTCAGTCTAAGGCATTTTGTTACAGAAACCTGAAAAGATTAAGATATTGGCTGCTGCTGCTAAGTCGCTTCAGTCGTGTCCAACTCTGTGTGACCCCATAGACAGCAGCCCACCATGATCCTCCGTCCCTGGGATTCTCCAGGTAAGAACACTGGAGTTGGTTGCCATTTTCTTCTCCAATGCATGAAAGTGAAAAGTGAAAGTGAAGTCGCTCAGTCGTGTCCGACTCCTAAGGACCCCATGGATTGCAGTCTACCAGGCTCCTCCATCCATGGAATTTTCCAGGCAAGAGTACTGGAGTGGGTTGCCATTGCCTTCTCTGAAGATAATGGCTAATTCAATATAATTAGTAAGTCTCTGTTTTTACACTAACATGCAAGAAGAATTACTTATCTCTTTGGAATATACTGTTTGACTGAATTCCTTACTTCTAGATGAATGTAAGCTGGCCATATACAGGGCACCAGGAAGTAAGTACTTTTGCCAAAATAAAGAAAAAGTGAACACTTTTCTTCAGGTGCAGCTGTTTGTACTGTCCTACAAACCTACTTTGTTCAAAGCTGGTGGTTTTCCTTCATCCAAGAACAGAAGTGCATATCCTTTAGAAAGTTGAGAGTTTCTGCTGTCTAGAGACTGCATAGCTGTACTGGACTCTTCTGGTTTAATATCTTTTTACCTCTAGGCAATAAAAAGACAGATTGTCAGGTAAAATCAGTGACATGTTCCAGGGAGGCCACATACACATCTACCTAGATTTGCACTTCCATTTTTTTTTCTTAACATCACATCACAGGACAAAAGCCATCCTCGCCACTCACATTCATTTATTCACTTTGTTATTTATCAGTTTTACAATAGGTGTTGTGTTAGGCACTTGTGATAGTATGTGGGTTAACAGGAAATCCCTTCTCTCAAGAAAGTCACAGTCTAGTGACAAAACTCATTCACACAAAAAATTTACACACAGCGCCTGAGGGAGTGGAAAAAGGCTTCACTGAGTAGAAGTGGTATTGTATCTAGGTCTTGAAAGTCGAACAGGAATCTATCTTTGGGAGAGAAAAGAATGTACATTCCAGGCAAAGTGAACATTATATGCTAAAGTATAAAAGTCACTCATTTGGAAAAGTTTGGCTTAAGTTAGCCAACCCATATGGCTGGAGTGTAAGATGTATTGGGGGAGGAAGAAAACATATGAGTCTAAAAGATCAACAGAGAGCAGAGGCCTCATATGCTAAGGTTTGGGATGCTGTCTTCGGGTAGTAAGTCCACACATACTAGAGAGCTAAGCATTGAAGGATAATCAAGCTTGCATTTAAGAAAAAAAGATGGGAAATAGGATGAAGGATTCTCATGTTGAGACCAGTTGGGGGCAGTTATGTGATTCAGGTCTGAGCACAGGCAAGGCAGTGAAGATGGAAATGAGAGGGAGTGATTTGAAAGACTTGAACAGGCAAAAATGACAGGATTAGGTGAGGGATTATAAATGAAGGATGAGAAAAGCAGGGCAGGGCTTCAGAAAGATTTCTAGTGTGACATGTTTAACTGACATAGAGGATACAGAACTGAAAGCAAAGTGCTTGAAGAGCACTCATTTGTTTTTAATTCTATACCAGGAAACACTGTGCAAGGCTTGGTCAAATAATCATGACAGCCTTTGCACACTTGAATTTCTGGACGCTCTGTAACCCAGGCTTGCTGCCATTCTCTCTCTCCTTGGAGCAGGCCTCGGGGACTCCATCTACTCCCAAGTCTCTGAAGCTGTGAACACCAACTTTACCCCTGAGGATTCTCTCCCCTCGAGCTTCCTTGCAGAAAGTAACAGTCTCCCCAGCTTCCTCCTCCCTTCCACTCCCCAAAGACCGGTACACATGACATTTGAAAAAATGACTATTAATCACCACAGAGAAATAGAGAAAAGCAAGAATAACAAGCACAAGGGAATTGCAAAGTTTAAGAAACTGTACAGATTTCTTTACCTTTCTCTTACTGAAAAAATAACAGAAGCAGTTCCGCTGCTCCTGCCCTGCATCTTCTTAAACCTTTATTGGCAAGGATGGGGAACAGCCATCTCCTCAAGCTAGTCTAGTGTCTGTCCTTTAAGAAGAGGACATGCTCACTCCTTTCTCATGAGAGCCCTTCCTTTTAAGGGACTGGCATGAATTCCTTCACATCTGCACAAATATAGTTCAACAAATATTTATTGAAACTTGCTCTCCTCCAGGCACTGTGGTGGGCCCTGGGACTACAGTAGTGAAACTGACATAGTTCCTGCACTGGACGTTCACCCAGTAGGGTAGAAGAAATCGAACACATATACCTTTACCAGGCAGTGTCCTTTCTCAAACAAATAATGTATTCAGGTAACCTCCATGGTGGCAGGAATTTTTTTTAAAAAGAAGTTTCATTTCCTGCTGTCCATTCCGTCACTCTTCTATCACCAAGAATAGAGCTCAGTGAATATCTGGTGCCTAATCAATGCACCTTGAATCATGACATATCCTCTGTCTAAAACAGAAAGCTCTTTGTACACGTCCTCAAAAAAGAACTGATTCCTCTCATGACTAAGATATTTACAAGTAGTCCTATAAGAATAATATTCTTCATATTCAGAAAACCATCATTTAAAAAGTGATTCATTCACTGGAATTGATTTTACTTCATTCCCAACTTTTCTCTTGTTCTGTGAAGTGTATGAAAAATATTACTGAGTTGTGCTAGGATTTATTGTTTAGAAAACATGGAGGATAGAGAGGCAGGGCAGAAGGCAATCAATATGAGGACTTCAAGACACCACCAGGCTCCTTATACTGAGATTAGTATCTTTGGGGTCTATACTTGTGGCAGGTTGTATTTCCCAGAGGTGGCAGATTTTATTTTTCGAAATATCTTCCAATATACATGATTTTCTTTCACTGCAATTTTAATTTTCCTTTTATTGAGAGGTAGGGTCTCAGTTCTCTCTCTTTGAATATGAGTCTGTGCTATGTGCTTAGTAGCTCTGGCCCCACGGGCTATAGCCCACCAGGCTCCTCTGTCCATGGAGTTCTCCAGGCAAGAATACTGGATTGGATTGCCATTTCCTCCTCCAAGAGATATTCCTGACCCAAGGATCGAACCTGTATCTCCTGCATTGGTAAGCAGATTCTTTATCCACATGAGTGAGCTTGTAGAAAAATGATGCTACATGACTTCTGAAAGTGAAAGTTCCTCAGTCGTGTCCAACTCTTTGCCACCCCATGGACTATTCAGTCCATGGAATTCTCCAGGCCAGAATACTGGAGTGGGTAGCCTTTCCCTTCTCNTAAGCAGATTCTTTATCCACATGAGTGAGCTTGTAGAAAAATGATGCTACATGACTTCTGAAAGTGAAAGTTCCTCAGTCGTGTCCAACTCTTTGCCACCCCATGGACTATTCAGTCCATGGAATTCTCCAGGCCAGAATACTGGAGTGGGTAGCCTTTCCCTTCTCCAGGGGATCTTCCCAACCCAAGAATCGAACCCAAGTCTCCCACATTGCAAGTGGATTCTTTACCAGCTGAGCCACAAGGCTAGCCCATAAAAGAACCAAAGTTCTGTGTGGTTCTCTTGAGACACTCATCAGAGCTCTGAGAAATCCTGTTAGTACTTTGGCTGTTTTCAAGCCACCATGCTGTGAAGAAGCCCAATCTGGCCTTCATGCAGAGACCAAGGAGAGAATGGATGTGAAACTATTTGAAGCAAAATTAAACACTGATTCATATGGAGTCATTTTTACTCAAAACTGACCTGTAGTATTGCTCAGTGTCTTAGTGTTAATTTCTTGTTGTTGCTGTTCATTCATCCAGTTATGTCCCACTCTTTGTGACCCCATGGACTGCAGCGTGCCAGGCCTCCCTGTCCCTCACCATCTCCCGGAGTTTTCCCAAGCTCATGTTCATTGCATCGGTGATTCTGTTCATTCCTTATTGAGTTCTTAATAGCACTCAAATACATTTTTTTCTTCATTCTTTCCTCTTTTTTCTTTCTTTCTGAAATACCTCTCCATCATCACTGTGCTTGGTCTTGGAGGAAGAGTGGGTAAACCAAAATACCAGGGTGAGCAAGGGATTCAAGTTCCTCTCAGGACATTAAATCTTGGGCAGAGTGAAATAATTACCAAGAAATAGAGCTGATTCATCCCATCCATCATGATGAGGTTATTAGTCAATGTTCTCCAGATCCCTGAAGTAGTTTTGGCTCTCATCCTATTCTAAAGACACTTCTGTGAACTTTCCTACAATCTTATACAAATTCCTTTTCTGCAAAATCTATCTTAGATGCAATTTTTATAGATTCTTAGATAATCCAAGTTGAATTTTGAGTCTTTCTCTGCAGGGATTGACCAATCTATATAAATATTGACAAAAAAACTTATGCTTAATCTCTAGCAGATCAGCAGATCTGGTCCAGCAGACCAGAAGATCATTTTGGTCCCTGACACATTTATGTCTGATATTCCCTAACCAAATTGATGTTTAGAACTTCCTGGGGTCAGAACCTCCTTTTCCTCTATTTTTATTGTATCATAAATTTTGTAGTATTCTGTTTGCAAATAAATGCATATTCCCTAGAAAACTTAGAAACTAATGATAAACCAAATGAAAGAAATAAATAGAAAGAAATTGAATTTCTCCATATTACCAAAGGACATACAATTACAAATCAGAAGATGCCCAATTTGAACTAATTTAGCTAAGCATATAGCCAAATTGCAGCAGGGCAAGGATGGTGTTGTTCTCAGGGATGAATGAGTCCAGTCATGCCATTTCATCCCTACTTATCTAAGGAGCTGTCGTATTACCTCATACATCACAACTTGGGAGTAGAAACACTTAATTACAGGCAATTTCAGGCTGAGTCCAGCACCAATGCATATAGGCTACCTCCAAGCAAGAAATATGTTACCTAGCTGATTATTAGCTTTTATCTGTAAGCTATAATTTTCAAAAGGTTCTACAAATTTCTGAGTGTGAGGCTACCTGAACAATCCATATAAACTAGTTAGCACGAGGCAATCAGTTCTGTACCCCTCACTTCCTGTTGTACGGTTAAATATTTGACTCTTCAGTATTGACATGTGGACTCCAAGCCCAATTCTACTGCCATGAAAGATGACTCCATGATCAACCTCACTGTGTCACTGGAAGTAACAATTCTAACCTACATTTGGCTGCTAAATTCACATGATAATTCAGAAGTCTTTAGCATTCATAGTACCTATGCTCCTCAGCTACAGAAAAGTTACCACCTGCAATCAATCCAAAGACTTCTCATTTCATAAGGAGGGAGAAAAATGTTTATATATTAAATACCTGCTGTTTGTCTGTGCTTGCTTATTTTCTGAATATGTTTCTCAGTCCTTTCCCGCAACAGTGTGAACATTCCTAATCAGATTCAGAGACTGCCCCAAGGTATATATTAGAAGTGATCACAACACCTCCATTCTTGGGCAAGGGCCAAAGTTTTCTATTATAGCTGCTGGGGTTTTAGAGGATCAAAACATAACAAGTCTATTTCTCATCGAGATTTGGAATGAATTAATAGATAGACGAAGTTGGGAATCAAATTGTTAGCTTCATTGATTGGAGGACTTGGCTGAGATTTGCAAACAAATAGAATTCTGTGGCTCTCTTTCCCATGCTCATCCTTTCATAGTCTTTGCTTGGTTTAAATGTTGAGTCAGCCTAGCTGACTCACAGTCCCCACAAAGAACTGATACATATACCTGCCTAAGACAGTTGCTTCAAAATGTCTTGGGGCAACAAGAAAGAAAACAGAACTCCCCAGTATTTAAATTAATAACTGCCTCTGTGTGTGCATATTTTCTTTTGTCATTCTCTCTCTTTACAACCAATACCTATTTTCCTTTTCATTAATTTTCTTTTCAAATTTCACTCCGATTATCCAATACCAGTGAGCTTTCTAATCCATTGATTATGAGATTTATCTTGTTCATTACCCACCTTCCATTCTTACATCCTAATTTACCCTCATTTCCATAGGTTGGAATAATAATTATTTGCAAAAAATACTCTTAACATGCTTGTTCATAGGGAACTCTATATTTTGTAATAACCTATATGGGAAAAGAAGCTGAAATAGAATGACTATCAGTTCAGTTCAGTCGCTCTGTCATGTCCGACTCTTTGAGACCCCATGAATCGCAGCACACCAGGCCTCCCTGTCGATCACCAACTCCCGGAGTTCACTCAGATTCACATCCATCGAGTCAGTGATGCCATCCAGCCATCTCATCCTCGGTCGTCCCCTTCTCCTCCTGCCCCCAGTCCCTCCCAGCATCAAAGTCTTTTCCAATGAGTCAACTCTGCATGAAGTGGCCAAAGTACTGGAGTTTCAGCTTCAGCATCATTCCTTCCAAAGAAATCCCAGGGCTGATCTCCTTCAGAATGGACTGGTTGGATCTCCTTGCAGTCCAAGGGACTCTCAAGAGTCTTCTCCAACACCACAGTTCAAAAGCATCAATTCTTCGGTGCTCAACCTTCTTCACAGTCCAACTCTCACATCCATACATGACTACTGGAAAAACCATTGCCTTGACTAGATTGACTATATTTATACATAAATATGTGTAATATATGTGTATATATAAAACTTAATCTTTATGCTGTATACCTGACACTAATGCAACATTGTATATCAACTATACTCCTATAAAATGTTAAAAAAAAACAACACATCATCCATAAAAAGTATGAAATTTTGCCATTTACAACAACGTGGATAAACTTGGAGGGCATTATGCTAACTAAGTCAGACAAAGACAAATACTGTATGGCATCTGTAATATGTGAAATATAAAATTTACCAAACTGGTGGATATAGCAACAGAAATATTCTCACAGATTACGAGAAAAAACTACTGGTTCTCTTGTGGCTCAAATAGTAAAGAGTCCGCCTGCAATGCAAGAGACCCAGGTTCTGTCCCTGGGTCAGGAAGATCCTCATTCTGTAATATGTGAAATATAAAATTTACCAAACTGGTGGATATAGCAACAGAAATATTCTCACAGATTACGAGAAAAAACTACTGGTTCTCTTGTGGCTCAAATAGTAAAGAGTCCGCCTGCAATGCAAGAGACCCAGGTTCTGTCCCTGGGTCAGGAAGATCCTCAGGAGAAGGGAACAGCTACCCACTCCAGTATTCTTGCCTGGAGAATTCCATGGACAGAGGAGCCTGGTGGGCTACAGTCCATGAGGTCACAAGAAGTCAGTCACAACTGAGTGACTAACAATCCCAATTCTAATTACCACTGGTGAGAAGAAATGAAGAAGGGGCAAGATAAGGGTTAGAGTTATGAGGTACAAACTTCTATGTGTCAAACAGGTAAGTTACACAGATATATTGTACTGTATAGGACAAGGA
This sequence comes from Oreotragus oreotragus, assembly GCA_006410675.1. Taxonomy (NCBI): domain Eukaryota; kingdom Metazoa; phylum Chordata; class Mammalia; order Artiodactyla; family Bovidae; genus Oreotragus; species Oreotragus oreotragus. Next base: position 62,608 of record SJYX01005509.1, read on the forward strand.
ATATAGTCAATATTTTATAATTATAAATGGGGCTTCCATGGTAGCTCAGTTGGTAAAGAATCTGCCTGCAGTGCAGGAGACCTGGGTTCAATCCCTGGGTCAGGAAGATCCCTNTCAAACAGGTAAGTTACACAGATATATTGTACTGTATAGGACAAGGAATATAGTCAATATTTTATAATTATAAATGGGGCTTCCATGGTAGCTCAGTTGGTAAAGAATCTGCCTGCAGTGCAGGAGACCTGGGTTCAATCCCTGGGTCAGGAAGATCCCTGGAGAAGGAAATGGAACCTACTCCAGTATTCTTGCCTGGAAAATCCCACAGACAGAGGAGCCTGGCTGGCTACAGTCCATAAGGTCGCAAGAGTCAGACATGATTTAGCGAGTAAATCACCACCATAAATGGAGTATAACCTGTAAAATTGTGAATCAATGTTGTACATGTGAAATTTACATGATGTACGTTAATTATACTCAATAATAAATATGTAAATAAATGAAAAGAAAAGACTGGGCATTGGTTGAATTCAATGCTCACAGTATCCTTATGCTGAAATCAAGTTGTCATCTGGACTGTGTTCTCTGGAGGCTCAACTGTAGAAGGACCCACTTTCAGGCTCCCTCAAGTTTCTGGCAGAATTTCTTTTTCTCATTGCTGTACAAAAGAGAGTTTCGATTGTCTAAAGTTTCTATCTTCAGGGAAGGCTTGGCTACACTTTTAAAGGCCTTACTTGACTAGGTGAGGCCTGTCTAGGAAAACCTCTCTTTGATTGACTCAAATACACATGGTTAGGGATCTTAACTAAACATCCACAAAATCCCTTCACCATTTCTATGTTTTATTGGTTAGAAGTCAAAAGGAAGGTATTATAAATGAGACTTTAAGAGATCAGTTTGTGTGTCTACACAGGCCTCTCCAAGCCCCAGTTCTTATTTATATTGGTTTAACTTAACCCTCTACTAATACTGTTCCTGAACTCGAACATACAAATACTATCATTTTTTTTAAAAAATCACATATTTGGCTGTTCTGTCAGTCTTTAAACACATGGAAATAAATCTTAAGTGGCTTTTTAACACTGGATATACTTCACTAGAAAACTCTCATTTCTAGGAAGCTATTTTCACATCTTTGACTCTTCACCATTGGCCAATAACAGAGCTTTATACTCCAAAGAGAAGTATCTCATCTTTCTACTGTCAAGTCTACCAACTCCCCATTTTGTGTACCCACTCTGCCCTTTGTTCTGTCTCTGCTTCTATTTAAGACCAACACTTTCCCTTGATCTTTTCCTCATGGATTGCTGTCTCAAGGAATTCATGCTGTCATGATTCTTTTTTTTTTTTCCCTGTTATGTCACTTTATCTCCTTCCTTAAAAAAAAAAAAAAATATATATATATATATATCTTAAAACACAGTTTCTTAGTTGTGGCTTGCAGGTTCTTAGTTGCAACACTGAAAGATCCTGCGTACTGCAACTAAAATTTATTGCATCCAAATTAAAAAAAAAAAAACTCCAAGAACAATGTCTGCAATTTTTCAATAAAACTACAATGATTCCAGAAATTTAAAAGAATTATTAAAATGAAAGCAAAGAATTATTAATTATTAATAATTAAAGAATTATCAAAATGAAAGCAAAACAATTTTTTTGTTGTTTTCTTTGTCTCCAGATCTTCTGGCTGCCTTTCAGTTCTGTTTCCATTCACCCCAGAGCTCCTTAAGAGTTGTTTCTGTTAACTCTCTGGACATTCTCAACACCCATTTTTTGCCTCAGTTACTCTTAATCTGTTGCCATTTTATCAGGGACATCACTGGCTTTTCTTCCTACTGTAAGCAATACTCAGTTTCTCATGCTGTTGTTAAGTCGTGTCCAACTCTTTGCGACCCCATGGAGTGTAGCCCACTAGGTACCTGTCAGTGGGATTTCCCAGGCAAGAATAGTGGAGTGGGTTGCCATTTCTTTCTCCTGGGGATTTTCCGAGCCCTTGGATAGAACCCATGTCTCCTGCACATATCTTGTAAATTTCAGGTGGATTCTTTACCACTGAGCCACCAGGGAAGTCCCAGGTCCTCCATCATTTAGAGGACCCAGCAAAGAAGACTAAAAAAAAAGAGAGCTATAAAGTGTGAGAGGAAAAAAAAAATCACTAGGGTGGCTATAGTGCCATTGAATCCCAGAGGCAAAGGGTATATAAGAAGAAGGGAGGGGTTAATTGGAGATAATTACAAGGACTCCACCTTTCCTATGCACAGGACATGCATTCAGTCCAGTGTATCAACCATTTAAAAAGAGATTTGCCAGTTTTGTTACATAATCCAGATACATATAGTCTATACTTTTACTATGCCTCTCCAGAGTTCCTTTGGTTGTCCTCTTCTATGAAGCACCCAAATTCCTTGGCTCCACTTACTATCTTTGAATCCCACCCTTCCCAAGACTCCTCACATTATTAAAGCATTTGCACTCATCCTATTTGATTTCTCCAAATTTGCTTACTTACACCCATTCCAATGTTCAACAAAGTGCAATCCAGTTGCTATATAAAAGGGATTCTCCTTCCTTAGAAGGCACTGGTGAAGGGGATATTTTTTTTTATTTTTTTATTGAAGGATAATTGCTTCACAGAATTTTGTTGTTTTCTGTCAAACCTCAACATCAATCAGCCATAGGTATACATATATGCCCTCCCTTTTGAATCTCCCTCCCATCTCCTGCCTCATCCCACCCCTCTAGAAGGATACAGTGCCCCTGTTTGAGTTTCCTGAGCCATGCAGCAGATTCCCATTGGCTCTCTATTTTACATATGGTAATGTAAGTTTCTGTGTTACTCTTTCCATACCTCTCACCCTCTCCTCCCCTCTCCCCATGTCCATAAGTCTATTCTCTATGTCTGTTTCTCCATTGCTGCCCTGTACATAAATTCTTCAGTACCATTACATGTTCCATACATGTGCATTAGAATATGGTATTTATCTTTCTTTCTGACTCACTTCACTCAATATAATAGGTTGTAGGTTCATTCACCTCATCAGAACTGACTCAAATGCATTCCTTTTTATGGCTGAGTAATATTCCATTGTGTATATGTACCACAACTTCTTTATCCAATTATCTGTTGATGGACATCTAGATTGCTTTCATGTTCTAGCTATTGTAAATTGTGCTGTAATGAACAATGCGATACACGTGTCTTTTTCAATTTTGGTTTCCTCTGGATATGTGCCTAGGAATGGGATTGCTGAGTCATATGGTGGTTCTAGTCCTGGTGTTTTAAGGAATCTCCATACCTTCTTCCATAGTGGCTGCATCAATTTACATTCCCTCCAACAGTGCAAGAGTTTTCCCTTTTCTCCACACCCTCTCCAACATTTATTGTTTGCAGACTTTTTGATGATGGTCACTCTGACCGGTTTGAAGTGATATCTCATTGTAGTTTTGATTTGCATTTCTCTAATAATGAAGGATGTGAGCATCTTTTCATGTATTTGTTAGCCATCTGTATGTCTTCTTTGGAGAAATGTCTATTTAGGTCTTTAACCCACTTTTTTATTGGATTGTTTGTTTTTCTATCATTGAGTTGTATGAGTTTCTTATATATTTTGGAAATTAATTCTTTGTCAGTTGTTTCATTTGCTATAATTTTCTCCCATTCTGAGGGTTATCTTTTTCCCTTGCTTATAGTTTCCTTTGCTGTGCAAAAGCTTTTAGTTTAACCAGTTCCCACTTGTTTACTTTTGTTTTTATTCTGTTACTCTAGGAGGTGGCTCATAGAGCATCTTGCTTTGATTTACGTCATCAAGTGTTCTGCCTATGTTTTCCTCTAAGAGTTTTATAGTTTCTGGTCTTGCATTTAGGTCTTTAATCCATTCTGAGTTTATCTTTGTAGATGATGTTAGGAAGTGTTTTAATTTAATTCTTTTATCTGTCCACTTTTCCCAGCACCATTTATTGAAGAGGCTGTCTTTGCCCAATTGTATATTCTTGCCTCCTTTGTCAAAAATAAGGTACCCATATGTGCATGAGTTCATTTTGGGGCTTTCTGTCTTGTTCCATTGGTCTATATTTCTGTTTTTGTGTCAGTACCATTCTGTCTTGATGACTGTAGCTTTATAGTGTAATCTGAAGTCAGGAAGATTGATTCCTCCAGCTCCATTCTTTTTCCTCAAGACTGCTTTGGCTATTTGGGGTCTTTTGTGTTCCCATATGAATTGTGAAATTTTTTGTTCTAATTCTGTGAAAAATGCCATTGATAATTTGAGAGGGATCACGTTGAAGCTGTTGATTGCATTTGATAGTATAGTCATTTTCACAATATTTATTCTTCTTACCTATCCAGGAACATGGAATAGCTCTCCACCTGTTTATGCCATTTTTGACTTCCAGTATCTTATAATTTTCTGCATACACTTCTTTTGTCTCCTTAGGTAAGCTTATTCCTAGATATTTAATTCTTTTTGTTGCAAAGGTGAATGGGATTGATTCTTTCATTCTCTTTCTGATTGTTAGTATATAGAAATATAAGTGATTTTTGTGTATTGATTTTGTATCCTGAAACTTTGCTAAATTCATTGATTGCTCTAGTAATCTTCTGATACTATCCTTAGGGTTTTCTATGTACAGTATCATGTCATCTGCAAACAGTGAGAAATTTACTTCTCCTTTCCTGATCTGGATTCATGTCTTTTTCTTCTCTGATTGCTGTAGCTAAGGCTTTCAGAACTATATTGAAAGTGAACACCTCGTCTTGTTCCTGATGTTAGGGGGAATACTTTCAATTTTTCACCATTGAGAATAATGTTTGCCATAGGCTTATCATATATGACCTTTACTATGTTGAGGTAGTTTCCCTCTATGCCCATTTTTTGAAGAGTTTTAATCATAAATGGGTACTGGATTTTGTCAAAGGCCTTTTATGCATTTATTGAAATTATCATATGGCTTTAATCTTTCAGTTTGTTAATATGGTGTATCACATTGACTGATTTGTGTATATTGAAGAATCCTTGCATCCCTGGAATAAACCCAACTTGATTATGGTGTATGAACTTTATGATGTGTTGCTGAATTCTGTTTGCTAAAATTTTGTTGAAGATTTTTGTATCTGTGTTCATCAGTAATATTGGCCAGCAGTCTTCTTTTTTTGTGGTGCCTTTGTCTGATTTTGGTATCAGGATGATGGTGGCTTTGTAGAATGAGTTTGGAAGTGTTCCTTCCTCTGCACTTTTTCGAAAGAGTTTCAGAGGATAAGCATTAGCTCTTCTCTGAATGTTTGATAGAATTTCCCTGTGAGTCCATCTGGCACTAAGCTTTTATTTTTTGTGAGATTTTTGATCACAGCTTCAATTTCAGTGTTTGTGATTGGGTTGTTTGTAATTTCTATTTCTTCTTGGTTCAGTCTTGGAAGATTGAACTTTTCTAAGAATCTATCCATTTGTTCCAGGTTATACATTTTATTGCTATAAAGTTGTTCATAATAGTCTCATAATCTTTGTATGTCTACATTGTCTGTTGTAACCTCTCCTTTTTCATTTCTAGTTTTTTTGATTTGATTCTTCTTTTTTTTGATGAGTCTGGCTAATGGACTGTCAATTTTATCTTCTCAAAGAACCAGTTTTTAGTTTATTAATCTTTACTATTGCTTCTTTCATTTCTTTTTCATTTATTTTTGCTTGTATCTTTATGATTTCTTTCCTTCTATGAATTTTGGGGGGGTTTTGTACTTCTTTTTCCAGTTGTTTTAGGTGTAATGATAGGCTCTCTATTTGATGGTTTTCTTATTTCTTGAGGTAGGATTGTATTACTGTAAACTTCCCTCTTAGAACTGTTTTTGCTGCATCCCATAGGTTTTGAGTTTTTGTGTTTTTGTTGTCATTTGTTTCTAGAAATTTTTTAATTTCCTTTTTGATTTCTTCAGTAACCTGTTGGTTATTTAGAAACGTGTTGTTTAATCTCTAGTTGTTTGTGTTTCTTACAGTTTCTTCTTGTAATTGATATCTAGTCTCAAAATGTTGTGATCATAGAAGATGTTTGATATGATTTTAGCTTTCTTAAATTTACTGAGGTTTGATTTGTGACCCTAGATTTATTTGGTCTATCATAGAGAAGGTTCCATGTGCATTTGAAAAGAAGATGCATTTTTCTTCATCTGGGTGGAATGTTCTGAAGATATCAGTGAGATCCATGTCATCTAATGTATCATTTAAGACTTGTGTTTCCTTATTAATTTTCTGTTTTCATGATCTGTCCATTGGTGTGAGTGGGGTGTTGAAGTCTCCTACTATTATTGTTTTACTATTATATGTCTGTTAGTGTTTGTCTTACGGATTGAGGTCTCCTATGCTGGGTACATAGATATTTACAATTGTTATGTCTTCCTCTTGGATTGATCCCTTGATCATTATGTAGTGTCCTTCCTTATCTCTTGTAATCTAGTTTATTTTAAGATCTATTTTGTCTGATACAAGGATTGCTACTCCAGCTTTCTTTTGCTTCCCATTTGCATGGAATATATTTTTCCATCCTCTCACTTTCAGTCTCTGTGTGTCTTTAGGTCTGAAGTGGGTTTCTTGTAGACAGCATATATATGGGTCTT
>SJYX01005509.1:103512-189463 GCA_006410675.1 Oreotragus oreotragus
GGGATTTCTTTGGAAGGACTAATGCTAAAGCTGAAACTCCAGTACTTTGGCCACCTCATGCGAAGAGTTGACTCATTGGAAAAGACTCTGATGCTGGGAGGGATTGGGGGCAGGAGGAGAAGGGGACGACCAAGGATGAGATGGCTGGATGGCATCACGGACTCGATGGACGTGAGTCTGAGTGAACTCCGGGAGATGGTGATGGACAGGGAGGCCTGGCATGCTGCGATTCATGGGGTCGCAAAGAGTCGGACACGACTGAGCGACTGAACTGAACTGAACTGAGTCACTATCTGCAGTGATTTTGGAACCCCTCAAAATAAAGTCTCTCACTGTTTCCATTGTTTCCTTATCTATTTGCCATGAAGTGATGGGACCAAATGCCACGATCTTAGTTTTCTGAATATTGAGTTTTAAGCCAACTTTTTCACTCTCCTCTTTCACTTTCATCAAGAGGCTCTTTAGTTCTTCTTCACTTTCTGCCATAGAGGTGGTACCCTCTGCATATCTGAGGTTATTGAAATTTCTCCAAGCAATCTTGATTCCAGCTTGTGTTTCATCCAGCCTGGAATTTTGCATGATGTACTCTGCATATAAGTTAAATAAGCAGGGTAACAATATGCAGCCTTGACATACTTCTTTCCCAATTTGGAACCAGTCTGTTGTTCCATGTCCAGTTCTAACTGTTGCTTCCTGACCTGCTGCATACAGATTTCTCAGGAGGCAGGTCAGGTGCTGTGGTATTCCCATCTCTTAAAGAATTTTCCACAGTTTGTTGTGATCCACAGAGTTTATTTGTTGTGATCCAAGCCAGGCTTCAACAGTACATGAGCTGTAAACTTCCCGATGGTCAAGCTGGATTTAGAAAAGGCAGAGGAACCAAAGATCAAATTGCCAACATCTGTTGGATCATCAAAAAAAGCAAGAGAGTTCCAGAAAAATATCTACTTCTCCTTTATTGACTATGCCAAAGCCTTTGACCTGTCTCTTATACACATCTAGATGTGTATAAGAGACAGCCGTGAACTTCCTGATGTTCAAGCTGGTTTTAGAAAAGGCAGAGGAACCAGAGATCAAATTGCCAACATCCGCTGGATCATAATATCTACTTCTCCTTTATTGACTATGCCAAAGCCTTTGACTGTGTGGATCACAACAAACTATGGAAAAATTCTTGCCCATAGTAGAAGATAAAATGGCCATCTGAATTAAATTCACTTATTCTGGTTTATTTTAGTTCACTGATTCCTAAAATCTCAGTTTTCACTCTTGCCATCTCCTGTTTGACCATGTCCAATTTATCTTGATTCCTGAACCTACCCTTCCAAGTCGTGATGCAATATTGCTCTTTACAGCATCAGACTTTACTTTGACCACCAGACATATTCAGTGTTGTTTCTGCTTTGACCAAGCCTCTTTATTCTTTCTGCAGCTATTAGTAATTGTCCTCTGCTCTTCCACAGTGGCATATTGGACACCTGCAGACCTAAGGGGCTCTTCTTCCAGTATCACATTGTTTTTTTTTTTTTCCTTTTCGTACTATTCATGGGGTTCTTGATGCAAAAGAACCCTTCTCCAGTGGACCACATTTTGTCAGAACTCTCCACCATGACTTATCTGTCTTGAGTAAGGCATGGCTCACAGTTTCATTAAGTTACACAAGGCTGTGATCTATATGATCATTTCAGTTAGCTTTCTGTGATTGTGGTTTTTGTTCTGGAGGCTGTGGTATCATAGTTCTTGAGTCTTCTGTCTGCCCTCTGATGGGTGAGGATAAGAGGCTTGTGAAAGCTTCCTGATGGAGGGTACTGGCTGTGGGGAAAATGGGTGGTGCTCCAGTGGTCAGGGCCTTGCTCAGTAAACCTTTATTCCAATTGGTCTGCTGACAAATGGGCCTGTCCTCCCTCCCTGTTGTTTGGCCTGAGATGACCCAGTCCTGGGGTGTACAGGTTCTATGGTATGGCTAGTGGTGATCTCCAAAAGAACTTATGCCAACATATGCCTCCCAGGCCTGTTGTTGCCAGTGTTCCTATCCTCACAGCAGGCCACTGCTGACCTCCTCCTCTGCAGGAGACCCTCAAACAGTCATGGGTAGGTCTGGATCAGTCTCTTGTGAGGTCACCCCTTTCACCTAGGTCCTGGTGTGCACAAAGCTTCATCCTCCAAGAGTGTCTGTTTCCCACAGTCCTGTGGAAATTCTGTAATCAAATTCTGCTGTCCCTCAAATTCAGATTCCCTGGGTATTCCCAGTCCCTTTGCCAGATCCCCAAGTTGGGAAGTCTGATGTGGGAGCCTAGAAGCTTCACAACAGTGCAATAATTTCTTTGGTATTATTGTCCTCCAGTTTGTGGGTTCCCACTCGGTGGGTATGGGATTTGATTTTAACGTGATTGTGCTCATCCTGCCATCTCATTGTGGCTTCTCCTTTGTCCTTGGATGAGGGGTATCTTTTTTTGGTGGGTCTTAATGTCCTCTTGTCAATGATTGTTTAACAGCTAGTTGCAATTTTGATGGTTTTGCAGGAGAAGGTGAGCACATGTCCTTCTACTCTGCCATCTTGGTAGTCCTCTGATAGCTGGGTAACCACAAAAGTAGCAATAACACTTGCTAGAGATACCCAAGGTTGGAGTAAAGCCAGGACATTTCCTTTTGGGATGAGTTCTTGTGTTAAAACAGCTAACAATGAATTGTCCTTTCTTGTTTTCTAAGGCAATCATGCTATGGCTGGAAATCCCAGAGTTCATACCTGGGGCCCTCTTAACAGCTACTTTCTGACTTAGACTTTAAAGTTCTTAAAGATTCCCGATTTAATTTTAGATTTTTAATGATCTTCATGGTCTTTTTCCCCATTACAAGTGTGTATCCTTGTAAATCTGGAAGCTGCTCAGCATGGATGCGGTCAACCACTAAAAATGTCAATATGTTTCAAATAAGTATTGTAGCATCTTGGAAAAGTCTGTTCTTCGTGAAAATCCCCCATTAAATCAATATCATCCATTATTAGAGTCTATATGCTGTATTTCACAGGCAAATGGTAATATGAAGGGCCAAGAAATCGTCTAGTCAATCAAAGCTTTGCCTAAGAAAATCAGGGAATGCAAATCAACCTCAGTACCTCTCTCCATCTGTTTCTTTGGCCTCAGTGTTAACTGCTCATTGTTCTAGATCTTCAGTTTCTGAAATGGTTCCTGAACTTTGGGGGAATTTTGTGGAGAACTGAGACTCTGCTATCTGAATGTAGAAGAGCAAAGTCAGTTTTGCACTGTATAGCTAGAGATGCAAACAAGCTAAAAGACAGACCTACCACTCCTGCTAATCCTTCTTCCCTGAGCTGTGACATTCAGGGATTTGGTATCTTCACCTACCTCAGTGCTGTTGCATCTCAAGCTGCAGCAGGCTTAATGAGGTCTCTAGTTATCACGATGCTAGAAGACATATTTAGAGAACTTTAACACTGTATCATGCCCATTGTAAGGGTAAAGCTCGTATAAACTTGGGCTGTACATTTGGGATAACACTTGGTTCTCTCTAACAAACAAACCCCCCCAATGTCAACAGTTTAACACAATCAATGTTTCTCATTCCAGTAACAGTGCACCATGCACATTGCTGACTGGCAGCCTTTCCTCCACTTGTGCTCAGTCGCTTCCAGCTCTTTGCAACCGTACGGACTGTAGCCCTACCAGGCTCCTCCGTCCATGGAATTTCCCAGGGAAGAATACTGGAGTGGGTTGCCATGCCCTCCTTCAGGGGATCTTCCTGACCCAGGGATCGAATCTGCATCTCTTATGTCTCCTGCATTGGTAGGTAGGTTCTTTACAACTAGCACTACCTGGGAACCCAGAACCTTTCTATCTTGTGGCTATGCTACAGCTAAGACCTCAGACAACTCTCTTTCCAGCTGACAGAATTGGAAATCAAAGTTTCACAAGTCCTACCTGCTCTTTACCTAGCTTGGTCTGGAAACAACTGACTCCCATTTCATTCCATTGATGGGAACTGGTTTTCTAACCCCACCTAGATGTAAGGAGAACTTTAAATCCAATCTTGTGTTGTAATCCCTCCCTCAGACATGAATGAGCATGTCATCTGTGCCAGTTCCCATCCCTCAGGAGATCATCTAACTAGGAGCACTTTCTGACACTTTCTAAGATCCCCTTCCTGTGTGCAGGACTAGCCAGGGCCAGCAGAGCCCCCTAAGCATGGTATCCCAGGCCTGGGATAGGTCCTTGGTGGTTCTGATCACTGCAAATGCCTTTCTTGAAATGTCTTAATCCTCTTCCAGGAACCAGTAAAATAGGCAGTGCCATCTGAGGAGGGCACTGTGATTCTGGATGGAGACCGAGGCTGGTCCCAGTCCTCACTTCTTATTTCTGTGCACCTTTCAATGATTTCACTATAGTACCCTCACTCTGGATTGTGGGGGCAACCAGATGCCCCAAGAAGCTCCTGGACTCATATCTATGGGTCGTGTTGTGTGGCATTTCTTTCACGGTATTGCACAAGATTGGGTTGTGATAATTGTGTGACATGCTGTCTTAATGTGACTCTCATTTGTGACTGACACAAGATGAGTCCAGGGCTCTGGGCTCCTGTCCATCCACCACTAGCTGTTGGGCTTGAGCTGAATGTGTGAGTCTGTTTATGGGCCCTTGATCATCTCCAGTCTACAGCAGCTGGGCGGGAGGTGGTGGCAGGAGTGCTTATGTGTCCTCCTGTCACCAGGATACCATCTCTTCTGTGAGTCTGTGACATTTGTGAAGAACTCATATGGAGGTGATGGCTGCCTCATTTCTCCATGGGCCCTTCTGATATATGTTCTCTTTCACTTTCAATCATTTGATGATGTCACGTTCATTTCTTACATAAATGGGACCACTCTTCTTGCTCTAGAGATAGTATCCTCAGATAGTGTCCTTTCTTCTGGTGGCAGTATGTGGAATGCAGGGTGTGGTCAATATGGAGAAAGTTCCCATTCTAGGAATGCAGTGATTACATCCTGGGGAGCTCAAGAGAGGACATAGTTGGAAGATGTGCTGTTCTCCATTTACACTACAAAATTCAAAGAATAAATTGACCAGAAAACAACTTATCATTCACACTTTCCTGCATAGTCTGGGGAAGACTTGTGTTTGTGGTCATCATCCATGAATCATAGTCACCATGTTTGAGATCAGTTCAGAGCGGTGTCCACAGGTGGCCTGATGGATTATGACAGCATCACCATGAATGGTGTAGCCAGCATTGAGCTGATGACATCAGGGACCTGCAGAGCCATGGCATGTGAGTAACAACAGCAGTACTTCATTTTCTTCTCAATGGGAGATGTTGAATTATCCATGCACCATGCCTTGGACAATAAGGATCACGCAGAGGTGGTTCCTGGACATGAACAGGAAGACATGAAGCCTGAACCCTACATGGACCCCACATGTACTGACAGGACAACAAACACACAGGGAACTCCCTCCTCTCTCCCCATTGTCCTAAATCTTAAGCACCAACTCACTATACTTTGAACAGGGATTCAAAGGCCCATGAAGTTTGTTGTACATGTTTTTCATCAAACTGTTTGTGTAAAGAGGAGTCCAGCATCAGCCAGGCAGGGGAGAAGGTCTCCCACATCAGATATGATCCCCGTATTCCCCAACACCCATGTTGGCTGTGCCGGCTTACGTGAAGCTCAGAACAGGGGGAAACCTCTTAACAGGTCGCCATGTCTCCTGCCCATGGTTCCCGCTTCTTGTGCGACCTCTGTGATCTCCCTTTGAGACATGGAATTTGTTCTCATGGTGGCTCTCCTGTCTGAGGCTCTCTGGAGAGAGGCTCCTTGTGGATCCTTCCAACCCACCCTTCAGGTGCAGCCTTCTCTGCCCAAGGGGCCTCCCTTGCCTTCTCCTCTGTCACTCAGACCTCATTAGGCCAGCATCACCAGTAAGTGCACATGAAAGAAATGACCTTGGCAAGAAAAAGAATGGAGTTTTCATTTTCCCAACCAAGTTCCCATTTAGTGAGCACTTTTAGGACCACTGCTAGCCGCTGAACGTGAATCAAGCCAATGGCCCTAAAATGTACTGCTGCTGCTGCTGCTAAGTCGCGTCAGTTGTGTCCTACTCTGTGTGACCCCGTAGACAGCAGCCCCCGTAGACAGAATCCCCCATCCCTGGGATTCTCCAGGCAAGAACACTGGAGTGGGTTGCCATTTCCTTCTCCAATGCATAAAAGTGAAAAGTGAAAGTGAAGTCGCTCAGTCGTGTCCGACTCTTAGCGACCCCATGGACTGCAGCTTACCAGGCTCCTCCATCCATGGGATTTTCNTTTTCTGCATTGGAGAAGGAAATGGCAACCCACTCCAGTGTTCTTGCCTAGAGAATCCCAGGGATGGGGTCCACAGAGTCGGATACAACTGAAGCGACTTGGCAGCATATATAAAATAGTTAGGTAATAAGGATCTACTGTATAGCACAGGGAATACTACTTAATATTCTGAAATGACCTACATAGGAAAATAATCTAAAAAAAAGAGTATATATATATATATATGCATGTATGTACATGTATAACAGATTCACTTTGGTGTACAGCAGAAACACAATATTGTAAATCAAGTGTATGCCAATAAAAATTTAAATAAATAAATAGCTAGATATGTTAGATACATTGATTCATTTCAGCCTTATAACAACCCTATAAAGTAGATATTGCTATATACACATTTTATACATAGAAGTTTGGTCACTTATTCAAGGATATTTATTTAATAAGGGAGAGAATTATATTCTAAATTTCACTGATTTGGCCCCTCACCTTGTAATATTCCTAAGACTCTCTCCAGTGATTCTCAAATGAATGGAGAGCTACAATGCACTTGATTACATTAAGGAATTGTGCTGGTTTTCTAGAATCTCATAACCAGACTATGGACAATGGGACAGGTTATGTCCAACTGGAATCTTTTCCCCACAATCTTCATTATTTCTTTCATAGAGAGACTTCTGGACTCTTAGGCTCCCTAAGTTTCCTGACAGTTAAATCTAGGATGAAGACCTGGGCCCATTATGGATCAGCTGATTCTGGGTTTTCTTGGTGTCTCCCTATCTAGAAAGAAATTTTATCTCTTTCAAATAAATGCAGAGAAAAGGGTATGTCTCTATTTTATAACACCTAGGGTTTTCTAGACTTACTCAGTACAGAGAGTTAAATTCTGCATCTTAGGAAACACGTTCTTGCTGGACATCTGAACTGCCTTCTTCAATCCACCCATTGTCACCAGTTTACAAAGGTAGTTTGGCCTATACCTCATTTAATATAGCTGATGTCTTAGTATGTTCTGGAATCAAGCATGGATTCTTTTCCCTCTTCAAAACCATTAAGATACATACACCAAAGGAAGCAAGACTGCCTTTTCAGAACTTTCATAGTAAAATTACTCAGTAACTATAATAGCCATCAGTTCAGTTCAGTCACTCAGTTGTATCCGACTCTGTGATCCCATGAATCGCAGCACGCCAGGCCTCCCTGTCCATCACCAACTCCCAGAGTTCACTCAGACTCACGGCCATCGAGTCCGTGATGCCATCCAGACATCTCATCCTCAGTCGTCCCCTTCTCCTCCTGCCTCCAATCCCTCCCAGCATCAGTGTCTTTTCCAATGAGTCAACTCTTTGCATGAGGTTGTCAAAGTACTGGAGTTTCAGCTTTAGCATCATTCCTTCCAAAGAACACCCAGGACTGATCTCCTTCAGAATGGACTGGTTGGATCTCCTTGTGGTCCAAGGGACTCTCAAGAGTCTTCTCCAACACCACAGTTCAAATGTATCAATTCTTTGGCGCTCAGCCTTCTTCACAGTCCAACTCTCACATCCATACATGACCACAGGAAAAACCATAGCCTTGACTAGACGGACCTTAGTCGGCAAAGTAATGTCTCTGCTTTTGAATATATCATCTAGGTTGGTCATAACTTTTCTTCCAAGGAGAAAGTGTCTTTTAATTTCATGGCTGCAGTCACCATCTGCAGTGATTTTGGAGCCCCCCCCAAATAAGTATAATCTAATTAAACTGCTTCCAATACAATGAAGAATTTAGACTTCTGTGACATTGTACAAGCTTTACATTGTCCATTTGGAAAAATCTTGCTCTTTTGAGATAAACTCACCTCTCCAGAAGATCCCTTTGTCCTATAGCTTTCCATGGCCTCTCCAGAGATCACTTGTTTTCTCTCATCCTCTTCTCAATGACCCTTCTGAATACCTGTATTATAATATTCACTCCCAGGAAAAAAGGCCGCGAGGACAGGGGCTACTTACTCTTCTTTAAAATAGCTAATACAGTTATGCCTGGGCACACAGTAGATGAAATAGATATTCATTCAATGAGTAAATGGATGAATAGCTTGGACTTGCAAGGTGAACCTATTTTGGAATTAAATGTGGATTAGTGCGATCTTTGCACACAAAATAAGAATTATCATAGAGATTCATAAAGAAGAGCTACCCGGAGTTGGTTAAAAGCCCAACATCAAATTGAAATATAATTGTGTTATTTTAGAATACTTACAGAAAATATGGTGATTTATAGCCGAGAATTTTGGAAGAGCATCAGACTGATAAATTTAAGCCTTTTAGCCCAATAAGCACATTCACAGGAGAGAGAATATACAGCCACAGGGACAACAATTCAATCTACCCTTGTTCTGCAGCATAGTGGGTGTCTTTAGGGAACTTGCTGATGTGTCCAGGTAACACTCAGCCTACAGGTGGCTTGGTAGGAAGGTACACTTACACACTTGGGAAAAAACAGCTCCCAGGAGAATCTGAGTATTTTCCACTGTTTCCCCTCCTCCTGATCTGTTTTGCCTTGAATTTGCACAATCAAGGGAGGGTTCGTTATGCAAATCCCTGTCTGAATTATCACAAATTTCAAATTGGAAGGATCTGAATTAATGAAGTTTTTACCAAACTGCATTCCATTTCATCTCTTCCAGATAAAATGTGCTATGGAAAATTTGGAGGCAGTCTAGAAGACAGCAACTACAACGATGAAAGGTTTGACTAATATCCCCTCTGAGGAAAGGCTAAAAGAGTTTATTCAGCCCACAGAAAGGAAGGCTAAATAAAGAATTAATAATAGTTCTCAAGTATATGAAGAAGCATGTGAGTAACAAGAAGCAGATTCCCTTACTTCTAATGAGTCCAGAACAACAGGAAAATGTCTCAAGACAGGGGAAAACCATGTGTCATCCTTAGAAAGCCTTCCTGGCTTTACAAGACTCAGAACACTGACACCTTAGGGACTGCTCCAGTGGATGTGTTATGAACAACCTAAACATTTACCTTTTTCCATGGATTCATGTTAAGCCTTGCCTGAATGCAGGTGGCATAGACTAAGCTACTTCTTGGCATCCCCTCTAACCTGGTGATTCCATATGATGAAAGGTCATTTGCTTGAATTGATTAGAAAGTTAAAATTGCACTCCTGGATCAGTGGATTCGTACTGCAAGAGAGAACCTTTCAGTTCCGAATGGCCAGTTTGAATTTCATCTGGTTGGCAGCAACCCAAAGTTATACCACACTGCCAGCACAACCAGGCACACTGCAGTATCCAAAGGAATAAGCGTTGTT
This sequence comes from Oreotragus oreotragus, assembly GCA_006410675.1. Taxonomy (NCBI): domain Eukaryota; kingdom Metazoa; phylum Chordata; class Mammalia; order Artiodactyla; family Bovidae; genus Oreotragus; species Oreotragus oreotragus. The sequence goes on from SJYX01005509.1 coordinate 113,137, forward strand.
GGCATTGCACTGAGAGTGTTCTATCTTGCCTTTGAAAACAGTGTTTCAGGGCTGCATGAACAACCAAGCCACAGCATCTTTTAGATTTACCTCAGGTACTAAAACAGCAAAGCCTCTGCAAAAAAGCATTGTGTCAGAGGAAACAAGATGGTCGAGGCTTTAACCCCCAAGGACTCTAAAGGCTCTGAAACAAATATGATAGGATCAGAATAGGGATTTCTAGAACATGAGTGTCAAAGATACATGTGAGGGACTTGCAGTCTCCATATTGTCATCTAAAAGACAGGACAGTCACAAACAAGGGATCCTAAAGAGCTACTCCAGTAAACCTAACAGTGGAAAGTCTTCCTGAGAAATTCAAGTAGTCCCCGAGACCTGAAATCAAGGTGCCAGTCTGGGCTCCCGTCTTCCTTTCCACAACTCCCTCCCAAATCCATATCCAGTTATTCACCTAGCCCTCGACTTCTTTATTCTATACATCTCTTGTGCATAGCCCTTTTTACATCTTTATCACTATCCTCTAATGCATCTTCTTTTCAAGCATCAACTATAGCCTTAAAGAAACCTCCTCACCAGTCTTCCGGCCTCTTTCAGCCCGCCAATCACTCTAGACACAGTAGCCAGAATTTTTAAATTGCAGATCTAATCATATCACTTAACTGCTTGGGGGTTCTAGATGAGTCTCCTGAATTCCAAAATAAATGTCAGACTCCATCCCAGTGAGACGAGAGACTTTCACAGCCTAACTTCCTTGTGTGGGTGTGTGTGCTTAGTTGCCTCTGACTTTTTGCTTCCCCGTGGACTGTAATCAGCCTGGGTCCTCTCTCCATGGGATTTTGCAGGCAAGAATACTGGATTGGGTTGCCGCTTCCTCTTCCTTTACTTAGCCATATTCATATCCCCTATTGAAAAAGTAATTTCCAATTCTTTCAACAGCTCATGGGTTTTCAAACCTGTGTGTATTTCAACACATATTATTTCATTCATGTAATATGCCTCTTGATTTCCCACCCTAGCTTCCTGCTACATACTTCACACAGATAATTTGTTTTCATATTTCCATTAAAGCACCACTTCCAACAGAAAAACTCCTAAATCCCTCAGGGCTATTCCAGTGCTAACACTATATTCTTCTACATTCTCCTGACATAGAGTCATTTTCGTGGTCACTTCTGGTTTTTTTTTTTCTTTTGCCTGCTCAAAATTCATGCCCTCTTTTTGAAATTTTCTTTTCTGAGTGATATGAATTCTTGGGTGGTTTGCCATCCAGAATGCCCTGCTTTCCCCTAGCGGACTGGTGAGGTGAGATAAAGCTAGTCCAACTGAACTTACTCTCTTGGAAACTGAGATCTTGAGTGGAGAGCCATGGGGATGGAGAATGGTGAGAGCTGATTAACACCAGCGCTGGCAACATGACAAAACCACTGGCTGGCCCCTGACTTTCATCAAGGAGTCCCTCTGGCTCCTCTCCATTTAGAAGGCTTAGTTACTCAGATTCCCTTTTAGTACCGGGAGCAACTCCACAGCCTTCACAGGAGCTTTAATTAAATTAACTAGAGCTGATTTCTATTGATTACAGCCAAAGACATCCTCACATTTTCAACTCTCCTGAGACTTACCTTTTATTTGTCTCACTCACAGTAGAGGCTGTTTTCTCTTAAAGGGCAGGGAGCAGGCACTTCACGTCCTTTTATACCCATCACTTAATATAAGGCCTCTTTTATAATAGGTGCTCATAAATAAGTGAATGAACGATTTACCTTACGGAATGAACATAGGCAAGAATCAGTGATCAATACCAGCGTAGTGCAAAGTTACTAATGTTGTCATTCTGGTTTGCATTTTTTGTCAATGATTGGAAGATTTTGATGCCATACATATCATATTTGCAATCAACATTAATTGGGAGGGATAGAAAATATATTAAATGATGAAATCAGGTCCTCAAATGATATAAGCAATCTAAAAGGATGAGTTATGCATTTAAAAAGTTTTATTGAGATATAATTCACGTACCATAAAATTCATTTCAAATATATCATTCATAGGTTTATAAGGTAATCACAGTGAAGCCATTGCTAAAATCTAGCTCTAGAATATTTTCATCACTCCGAAACAAGACCTCATGCTCACTAGCAGTCATTCCCCATCCCCTACTCCAATCCTCAGCTCTAAGCAATCACTAATTTACCATCTGGCTCCATAAATTTATCTTTTCTGGACATCTCGTATAAATAAAATTGTACAATATACTACATGTGTGACTATCCTCTTCCACTTAGTATGATGTTTTCAAGGTTTATCCATGTTGTAGCATGTATTTATACTTCATTCCTATGTTTGCTGAGTAAATAAATATTTCATTATGTGAATAAGCCACATTCTGTATATCCATCCATCAGTAGATAAACATCAGGTTTGTTTTAATTTTTTGATAAGTATAAATGATGTCACTGTGAACTATACGAGTGCTTTGTTGCTTTATGATCTTCTTTTTATCTGGTGTATATTAGAAGTAGAATTGCTAAGTCGTATGGTATACTTATGTTTACCTTTTAAAAACTGCTAAACTCTTTGGCAAAGTGACTACATTTCTACCAAAAATGTGCAATGCTTCCAATCTCTTAGAAAAGTATTCTGCCATTTTTAAAAATTGGGTTGTCTTTTTATTATTAAATTATAAGGGTACTTTATATTCTGGATAAAAGTCTCTTATTGGAAATATGATTTCCAAATTTTTTTTCTCCTGTTCTATGAGTTATCTTTTCAAACTCTTAATGGTATCAGAACAATTTTTTTTAATTCAATTTCGTTTTTATTCGTTTGTGCTTTGGATACCATGTCCAGTCCAAGGTTACAAAGCCTTACTTTTGAGATTTCTTCTGTGAGTTTTATAGTCTTAGCCCTTATATTTAGGTTTATGATCCATTTTGAGTTAATTTTGTGTATATGATGTGAAGTGTGTGTTCAATTTTATTATTTTGCATGTGGGTATCTAGTTGTTTCACATCACTGAAACACTGTTCTCTCTCTATTGAATTATCTTGGTACCTCTCTCTGAAATTAATCAAGCAAATGTGCATGGCTTTATTTCTGAACTCTCAATTCTATTTCATTGAACTATATATCCATCCATATGTTAGTACTGCACTAAGATTTGAAATTGGAAAGTGTGAGTTCTTTAACTTTAGTCTTTCAAGATTGTCTGGCTCTTCTAGGTGCCTTGCATTTCTATATGAATTTTAAAATCAGCTTGTAGATTTCTATAAAAATAGAAATTTTGATTTGGATGAGTTATATTTTATATTAATGTAATAAATTAGTGAAAGTCACTCAGTTACCTCTGATTCTTTGCAACCCCATGGACTATACAGTCCATGGAATTCTCCAGGCCAGAATACTGGAGTGGGTAGTCTTTCCCTTCTCCAGGGGATCTTCCCAACTGAGAGATCCAACCCAGGTCTCCCACATTGCAGGTGAATTCTTTACCAGCTGAGCTACAAGGGAAGCCCAAGAATACTGAAGTGGGTAGCCTATCCCTTCTCCAGGGCATCTTCCCATACCAGGAAACCAAANTCCATGGAATTCTCCAGGCCAGAATACTGGAGTGGGTAGTCTTTCCCTTCTCCAGGGGATCTTCCCAACTGAGAGATCCAACCCAGGTCTCCCACATTGCAGGTGAATTCTTTACCAGCTGAGCTACAAGGGAAGCCCAAGAATACTGAAGTGGGTAGCCTATCCCTTCTCCAGGGCATCTTCCCATACCAGGAAACCAAATGGGGTCTCCTGGATTGCAGGTGGATGCTTTACCAACTGAGCTATGAGTGAAAGTGAAAGTCGCTCAGTCGTGTCTGACTCTTTGTTACCCCTTTGACTGTACAGTCCATGGAATTCTCTTAAGACAGAATAGTGGCTTGGGTAGCCTTTCTCTTCTCCAGGGGATCTTCCCAACTCAGGGATCGAACCCAAGTCTCCTGCATTGCAAGCAGATTCTTTACCAGCTGAGCCACAAAAGGAAGCCCATAATAAATTAGGGAAGCCCATAATAAATTATAATCCATTTCAATACTTAAATGTATCATTAGTGAGTGAGGACAGGGTAACTTAAGGTCCTTGTCAGCTCTGGAATACCAGAAATCTGAAAATTAGCCATGGTAAAGAGAATAAATGTCTAAATCACAAGCACAAAAAATAAATGAATTAATTTAATTCTTAAGGTAAACATTTACTTTACCCTTTGCCAGCCCCAAACTTGAAGTCTTTTTTTTTTTTTAATTTGCCTGTGGTTCATTATTTTTATCACCATCAGACAGTAATATTTATAGCTACTGATGATAGAGTTGTTAGCTCATTATTGTGACTTTAGCTAACCTAAAAGTATAATGATAATTTTTTTTTAAAGAAACAAGAAAGTATCCATCCAATCCTCAGAGGATGGAGTCCATACTCTATTCCACTTTATACCATTAGCATTAAGTATCCAGTAACTAACATCTAGCACTAGTAGGGAAAAGTAAATGGCAACCCACTCCAGTATTCTTGCCTGGAGAATCCTAGGGACAGGGGAGCCTGGTGGGCTGCCGTCCACGGGGTCACACAGAGTTGGACACTTAGAAGCGACTTAGCAGCAGTAGCAGCAGCAGCTAGTAGACTTCANAATGGCAACCCACTCCAGTATTCTTGCCTGGAGAATCCTAGGGACAGGGGAGCCTGGTGGGCTGCCGTCCACGGGGTCACACAGAGTTGGACACTTAGAAGCGACTTAGCAGCAGTAGCAGCAGCAGCTAGTAGACTTCAGATTTCCCAGACTAAACCTAATATATAAAAAGGTTAATTTACAACAGCACCAAATGACATTCATTTGTTTTTTTCCCCTATAGATTATTGCAATGCCTCTAAACGTGTTTTTTAAGAAGCTTTCCCAGTCCTTTACTGACCTTTTCTGAAAAGCCCAGAAAATGCTCCCAGATGGCCATCAGGATCATCTTCTTGGTTATTAAATATCATCTGTCACTTTCCTGTTATTCAGTTCTAGCTCTACGGAGAGGTGTATGGGCCTTCAAATGCACAGAAATTCCAAAATAGTCTGCACAGCTCTGCAGACAGTTCTATGCCATCAATGTACAGCTCAGTTCCATTCTCAAAACTACTACACTACATTCCCTTGAGGTCTTTTGCTTCTCCACACAAATAGTCTTAATAATAGTAGGAAGGACTTTAATACTATTGCTAACAGTAATGGTTTATTGATTTTATTTTCTATTAATTCCTTATTTGCATCTTTTAACTAGCTTTTTTATTATTATTATGCAGTTACCTTTGTCTTATCTTTTCTCCTTGGCTTGCAGGAGTTTCTTTTACATTCAATATTAATCCTATGTTTTCTTTTGATGTTGGGAGTAATTTTCCCAGTCTACTATCTATCATCAACCTTATCAGTAGTTTCCTTAAGAAGATATTCTTTATTTTTAAGTAGTCACAGTTACCTATTTTTCTTCTTATGTTTTGCTTTTGCTGTCTTGTTTGGGAAGATCTTTGTCACCTCTAGAGACAAATATGTCTCCTATTTTTCATCTAAGAGTTTTATAGATTTTTCTTTCACATTTGAGTGCTTAATCCACATGTGATACAGGGTAGAGGGTGTTTTTTAACATTGTGTAAGCAAGGGATCAAGGTTTCTTTTTATTTTCTATAAACTAAACCAGTTTTACTTCCTCAATGATTTAAATCGAATTTTAATATATAAATGGTATTTATTTTAAGCTCTTTTCCCTAGATTTCTGTTTTATCACAATATTTACATATTTTTCTTTCCTCTCCTCTTTTTTTATGATGGCTTTGCAATGTAATTTTCCAGAAAGAATTTTCTCTTATTGCTATTCTTTTTAATACAGTCTATGTAGAGCTCTCATCTTTCTTTTAAATTTGGAATAATGTTTCAGTTTTGCAAAAATATTAAGTTGAATATTTTAGGATTATATTAAATCAATTGATAAAATTTGGAACTAACCCTTTAGACATGAATTTCAATCACCCAATAGCATACACCAATCTTTCTACATGATTTAAATTTTTTCTTTTAGGTCAATTAATAACTTTAAATTTTTGCTTTATAAAAGTATTTTGCATTCTTTGTCAGATTATTCTGGATATATTTCATTGGGTTTTATTGATATTTGGCAATGGCACACCACTCCAGTACTCTTGCCTGGCAAATCCCATGGACGGAGAAGCCTGGTAAGCTGCAGTCCATGAGGTCGCTAAAAGTTGGACATCACTGAGCGACTTCCCTTTCCCTTCTAGACAAATATTATTGATTAATAGGGGATACAATTAACTTTTATAAATTGATCTTTTATCAGGTAACTTAACAGACTGCATATTGCATTTCCTATATGGATTATCTTATCTAAATCTTAAATTGTGTTTATAATTTTCTAATCTTTACATTTCTTATTTCTTCTTTCTCATAGTATAAATCAGGAAATCCAGTACTATGTTAACAAGAGTGGCTATAAAAATTATTATTTTATTCATAAACCTAAAGAAATATGACTCAAGTTTTTCCACTAAATAAATTGTAGGTTTTAGTAATAAGGTTTTCATTAAGTTAGGGACTGGGCTTCCCCGGTCGCTCAGATGGTAAAAAATCTGCCTATAATGCAAGAGACCCAGGTTGGATTCCTGGGTCAAAAAGATCCCCTGGAGGAGGGAATGCCTACCCAGTCCAGTATTCTTGACTGTGGAAGCCCATGGACAGAGGGCATGGTAGACTACAGCCCATGGTGTTGCAACAAGTCAGACACACTTATTCTACAAGTGATTTTCTGAGTCTATGTCAAAAATAAACATTGAAATTAAATAAATGACTTTCTGTACCCATTAAAATCACTGTATGATTAGTTCTTTATGTGGTGAAAGACAAAATGGATTTATAAATGCTTTATTTTGCATTCTACTTATCCAACTTAAAAATCAATATTATACTAGTCTCATAAAAACTTGGGTGTCTTTCTCTCTCTCTCTCTTTTTTTAGTTTTCTGAAAGCCTTTTAGAAGACAGGAAATATCTAGCTCTTGAAAGTATGGAAGAACTCAGTTATGAAGCTATTTGGAACTCAGGTATCTTTGGAAGAGAAACTGAAATTACCTTTTCAATTTCTCTAATGGTCATTAGTCTACTCAGATTTTTATTCTCCTTGCTTCAATTCTTGCTTTTTTTATGGTTCTATGCAAATATCTCTCTTCTTTCTAGGTTTTCAACTATTTTAGTGTAAAGCTGTTATACTAACTTTTTTTTGTATATATATACACACAATATTTCTTTATTCTATGTTTTGTTGGTTTGTATATTTGCTTTTATATTTTTCCTAGATCATTTTTGCCAAAGATAATCTTTATTATAGGAATCTTTTCAAGAAAATTCACTTTGGAAAATATTGTTGTGTTGTTGGAGTTTACTTATGCATTCATTTATTAAATGTGTACCTTAAATGTGCTAGTCTCTTACAGGCACTCTGATATATTGATAGCAGTGAATAAGGCAGACTAAAACCCTTGCCCTCATGGAGGTTATTCTCTAGCTCTTACTTAGATTATGATCAGCTACTCTTGCTTCTTCTTTTGTTTTTTCCCAACTTTTTACACTGGGTGCATATGAATATCCCTCTTTAAAATGCACTCACTTTAACACTAAGTGCTATTAATAATTATGGTATGTTTTAATTTATTTTATCATTTCTTTTTTGTATACACTGTATTTTTAATCTCCAATTAAGCCTAACATAAATATCCATTAATATACTACTTTATACTTTCCATGGATGGAAGAGCCTGGTGGGCTGCAGTCCATGGGGTCGCTAAGAATCAGACATGACTGAGTGACTTCACTTTCACTTTTCACTGTCATGCATTGGAGAAGGAAATGGCAACCCACTCGAGTGTTCTTGTCTGGAGAATCGCAGGGACAGGGGAGCCTGGTGGGCTGCCGTCTATGGGGTCACACAGAGTCAGACACGACTGAAGCGACTTAGTAGCCGCAGCATGCTTTCTAATAACTATATCTTCCTCTATAGAGTCCGTTCTTCTTTGGACAATAAACTTGAATGAACTACTTACTTACATCACTAATTGAAGTACTTACATCCCTAATGTTATTTATGTATTATATCTACCTGCCTATCTATTTATATATCTATATCTTTCTCCTCTAAGATTTCTCTTCTTATCCAGGTTTTTTCTCCAAAAATATTCTCAGAGCAGATTATGTGGGCTAAACTTATTAAGAATGAAAATAGCTTTGTTTATGCATATTTAAATAAATTTTAGCTTATTAAAAATTTTAACTTTCATTTTTTCAGCAGTTTGAAGATATTACCTCATTATCTTTCCTTGTTTTGTTATTGAAAAACTTAATGTTCAATGATTTTTTTTTATCTAGAAAGCTTTAGTATATTTTATTTTTGCCATTTTTTAATTCTTGGCATTCACCACAAGATGTCTATACAGACGGTTTTTTTAATCTAATTATTTGGCATTCTATAATCCCTTTCAAATTGAGGTCTTTCATTATCCACTAACTCTAATAAATTAGCAGGTTTCATTTCTTAAAATACATTTTCTCCTTCATTTATACATTTATACATTTCTCCTTACCTTTAAGGAATCATATAAAAAGTTAAAACTGCGACTTTATTTAATTATTCTATTCTCCATATCCTCCAACTCTTTTTATTTTTTTTTCACCTCTCAATTTCTTTCTGTGTTCCTTTGGTGATATCCCAAACTCTGTTTTCTAGGTCAGCAAACCCTTTTGGATGGTCCATGTTGCTATTTATCTTTTATGTTGAGTTTTTACTCTTAATTCGTATTTTTATTCTTTGTATGTGGATGGCACTGGATTTTGTCCACCTTAGCTTGCTCTTTGCTCCTCTTATCAGTTAAAAATGCTTCCTATGACCTTGAGACTATCCACATTTTTAGAATTGCTTTGTGTGTTTAGATGCTTCTCTCCTTTGTGTTTGGTACTATCAGACACACTTTAGGGGATGGGAGAGCAGTATCCTCATTTCCACTCTTGTCAGGAACTAAAAATCAAGCTTATTCTTTTATGTCAAGAGTAGCAAGCAAGAGGCAATGGCACCCCACCCCAGTACTCTTGCCTGGAAAATCCAATGGACAGAGTAGCCTGGTGGGCTGCAGTCCATGGGGTCGCTAACAGTCGGACAGACTGAGCGACTTCACTTTCACTTTTCTCTTTCATGCATTGGAGAAGGAAATGGCAACCCACTCCAGTATTCTTGCCTGGAGAATCCCAGGGATGGGGGAGCCTGGTGGGCTGCCGTCTATGGGGTCACACAGAGTCGGACACGACTGAAGTGACTTAGCAGCAGCAGCAGCAGCAAGCAGGAGGGGGTTGAGAATTCAAGTGTGAACCTAGCACCATAAGCAAGGCCAGGCTGGCTCTGATTTAACAATGTCCCATACACCACATCTTCCTCGGACCTGCCAGTACATTGACCATGTCTGAAGAAGAGTGAAGACTTGAGGAGAGTGACATAAAAATCAGGCAACAGGGAACTGAATTCCACCAAGAAATAACATTTTCACTGAGAAACCATTATCACCTTCCAGGGATCGATATTCTTATTTATACCTACAAAGGCAGTGATTGAAAGATAAAAAGAAAATATTCTCTTCTCTCACCTAGACAGTCACCCTGGAGGGTTTCAGAAGGCACATGGATTGATCCTTAGCAACTGGAAGCCTTCAGAGCTTGCTCTCTTCTTTCTTCTATCTCCTTTCTTCTCCTTGCCCTTATTCACACACACACACACACACACACACACTACTTCTTTATTGCTCCCTAAATTGCACATTACTTGCAAACTAATTCCTCATGAATAGATTGTCACTACTGATTTTGCATTTTCTCCACATTTTCTGCCAGCTATTGTGAAGAGCATCTTACTATGTAATCCAAAAGGATATATAGTACATATAGTGGGCTGCCATGCCCTCCAGGGGATCTTCCCAACTCAGGTATCAAACCCAGGTGTCCTGCATTGCAGGTGGATTCTTTACCTACTGAGCCACCAGGGAAGCCCAAGAGTACTGGAGTGGGTAGCCTATCCCTTCTCCAGGAGATCTTACCAACTCAGGAATCAAACCAGTGTCTCCTGCATTGCAAGTGGATTCTTTACCAGCTGAACTACCAGGGAAGCCCAGAATAATATGTATTCACTATATACTAATAAAATATCAAATAATACTATTAACATCAAATGGTATACTATAATTAAGTATATATTGTATACTTGCATATATAACATATTAGCATATTGTATATTATAATAATAAAAATTATCCTTTTCTATCACATAACATAATAAAAACCAGGGGTCTCTGTTTTTCTTCTAATGCATTTTCTAAGTGTCTTTGGGACACTTAGTAGTTTTCCATGTTAAAGATGTTCTTGTTGAAAATCACCAGTCCTACATATTCAAAGCCCAATCTTATGATTTCTTATGACCTTTGAGGGGTGTGGGAAACACAAAGGAAAAGAAAAAAAGCAGAACTCCATAAATGCCCAAGGTCTCTCTTAGATCCCAAGCTTTGTGGGTGGTTGGACTTTCTGGAATCTGAATCACTAGAGTCTTATTAGTGTCCTACCTGGCCATCAGGAAGCAAAGATGTGTTACTTGAATCAAATGTGTTAATAAAACCCGATTGAAGGCAATGGCACCCCACTCCAGTACTCTTGCCTAGAAAATCCCATGGACAGAGAAGCCTGGTAGGCTATCATGCGAAGAGTTGACTCACTGGAAAAGACTCTGATGCTGGGAGGGATTGGGGGCAGGAGGAGAAAGGAACAACAGAGGATTAAACGTCTGGATGGCATCACTGACTCGATGGCCGTGAGTCTGAGTGAACTCCGGGAGCTGGTGATGGGCAGGGAGGCCTGGCGTGCTGCAATTCACGGGTTTGCAAAGAGTCGGACACGACTGAGTGACTGAACTGAACTGAACTGTAAGTAAGATACTTTAAAAATATTACATTGTTTTATTTTCCCACCAACACTGTTAGATGTATGTTATTATGAACCCTTCACAGATGATCAAATTGAGCTTAATGACATTCAATATCATCTCAGTTTCACCAGTAACAATGAAAAGAACTGATTTCTCAGAAACATGTCAGCAGCTAAAGTGTATATTCAGTTCACTCTTACAGAGAAGAGAGGATCCTTGACTTAGAGCAAGGTTTGCCCTTGATTAAATATGAAGCAGCTTAAGAATACCTATGATACCTCCACCTGTAACATTCCAGTTATAGATCTTAGTTTCCCCTTGTAGTACCCAACTCCACTTTAGCATTTAGGCATCCAAAGCTCTTAGCCAGTATCTGAGTTTCCCAGAAGTGGACCTTCTCTGATGTTCTAATTTTTACTTAGGCCTTCTTTGTTGCTGTTACTCTCTGCTTGCTTGTTTAGATTGTTTTGTGTTTGCCTTACCTAGAGAACCAAAGATAAAGGAAACATTGTTTCTTTCCTATCTGCTATTGTTTAATTCAAAGAAATGAATCTCTGAAGGTAGAGTTTCATTCTCTCAAATCTAAGAACAGACCATGTAAACACTAAATTTGCTTTTATCGAAATTCAGTGAAATGTAGCCAATTATCAGTGTCCTATGGTCTATTTAGTACCAGAAGATTTAACATCTAAAAACACAAGAGAAAATAAGTCAGGTGGTCTTGAAAAACATTACCCTGAGACAATCAAGGTAAAAATAAAGAAATCTCAAAGTTTGGTGTGTGGATGTTTATCTTGCTAGATAATGTCAGTAGTTTTCTGTACCTGCTTATTGAGCTGGCTAATGTTTAATTTGAGTAACCTTGTGGAAAGACCTGTTTAAGTGGCACTATCAAACAATAGCAGCAAGAGGAGAGATAAGGAGAAAGTATAAAGGGATTATTAAAGAAATGCTGGGGGTGGAATTTATCTCTCCAAACAAATCAGTGTGTTCTGGGCTTAATAGAAAAATCCTGTAATGGGTGGACAGATAGGAAACTGTTATTTTCCAGAATGTAGTAGCATATGAGTGGTTTTACTCTGATGTTGTGGAAGAGAATTGGGGAGGAGAGATCAACTTTCAGATCATTGTTTTTATAACATATTTTCTAAACTCTTGACATCCTAAATACTTTTAGTTTTCAACAAAGGGTGAAAGTGATGGGAGGGACAAGAGTTTGAGAATGCCTTCTATAACTCTCCTTCTATGATGCAGCTGTATGGGAAAGACATCTCTGTCAATCACTAATGTATCTCACAGTTGTATAAGGATATATCCAACTCAGATAAACTTCAGCCAGTTACATCAGAGTAGTTTTTACTGAGCAGCCAGATTATAAAAGAGAGACAGTGAGTAGAGAGACTAATTACTAAATAGAGGCTGAGTTTGCCTTTCCTTGCCCCTGTTACCTAGCCAGACACAATAAAATTTCCAACATGTGTTCCTTGTATTTCTCTATCACAGAAGATAATTAATAATGTGCATGTATTGATTTTTTATTTGTATAGTTATTGAAGCAAAGGGGTTGAAGTAAAGAATCCAAGATTCTATTTGGCCAATCACCCTTATATTTGTTAAGAACTTAATAAGCAGTCACCTCTGTGGGGATTTGGAGAAGGGCTATTAGAAATGGAGTGACTTTCCTTTGGGTGCTTACAGAAGAGAGGGGCTGACAAGACATACACATGACAATCAGGACGATGAAGCAAGATGCTAAAGTTTTGAGTAGCTTCAATTCCTCTTCTGTGTTATCTACCAATACATATCAGTAATTGCTGGCCTTTTCCATGGAAATGAAGATCTAGGACAAAGGTTTGAACAGCTAGCTGTGCGTCACAATTGCTTGTGAATTTCTAAAAATTCAGATGGATTCACTCCACCCTAGAAGACACAAATCAGAAGCTCTGGGTAAGTGTTACAGATTAAATATTTGTATCCTCTCAAATTTCGTATATGGAAGCCCTAACCCCTTGTGTGATGGCACCTGGAGATGAGGCCTTTGAAAATGGATGAGGGTGGTGTTCTCATCATAGAATCAGTGTCCTTGTAAAAAGAGCCTGGTAGCCTGCTTGCTCTCTGTGCTGTCGTACACAAAAGGTTGTGTGAGTACACAGTAAGAGGGAGGCTGCCTGCAACACAGAGGAGCATTCTCACTAGAGCCCAACCATGATGGCACACTGATCTTAAATTTCCAACCTCCAGCATTGTAAGAAAATTAATTTTGTTGTTTACAATACCCAGTCTGTGGTATCTTGTTATGGTAGCCAAGCAGACTAATACAATAAGCCCTGGAGTTTATGCTGAACCAATTCCTCATCTTTCTACTTCTACTAAAACTATCTTTACTAGACAGTAGTTAATTTATTTTTTTCAAATTTTTCCTCTTGTATGATTGTCCCATAAGCACTTAGCTGTAGTCACCACTATCTCAGTATAAGAGTGGATACAACCCAAGGGGCATTAAAAAAAAAAAAAAAAAGNAGTGTATATTCAGTTCACTCTTACAGAGAAGAGAGGATCCTTGACTTAGAGCAAGGTTTGCCCTTGATTAAATATGAAGCAGCTTAAGAATACCTATGATACCTCCACCTGTAACATTCCAGTTATAGATCTTAGTTTCCCCTTGTAGTACCCAACTCCACTTTAGCATTTAGGCATCCAAAGCTCTTAGCCAGTATCTGAGTTTCCCAGAAGTGGACCTTCTCTGATGTTCTAATTTTTACTTAGGCCTTCTTTGTTGCTGTTACTCTCTGCTTGCTTGTTTAGATTGTTTTGTGTTTGCCTTACCTAGAGAACCAAAGATAAAGGAAACATTGTTTCTTTCCTATCTGCTATTGTTTAATTCAAAGAAATGAATCTCTGAAGGTAGAGTTTCATTCTCTCAAATCTAAGAACAGACCATGTAAACACTAAATTTGCTTTTATCGAAATTCAGTGAAATGTAGCCAATTATCAGTGTCCTATGGTCTATTTAGTACCAGAAGATTTAACATCTAAAAACACAAGAGAAAATAAGTCAGGTGGTCTTGAAAAACATTACCCTGAGACAATCAAGGTAAAAATAAAGAAATCTCAAAGTTTGGTGTGTGGATGTTTATCTTGCTAGATAATGTCAGTAGTTTTCTGTACCTGCTTATTGAGCTGGCTAATGTTTAATTTGAGTAACCTTGTGGAAAGACCTGTTTAAGTGGCACTATCAAACAATAGCAGCAAGAGGAGAGATAAGGAGAAAGTATAAAGGGATTATTAAAGAAATGCTGGGGGTGGAATTTATCTCTCCAAACAAATCAGTGTGTTCTGGGCTTAATAGAAAAATCCTGTAATGGGTGGACAGATAGGAAACTGTTATTTTCCAGAATGTAGTAGCATATGAGTGGTTTTACTCTGATGTTGTGGAAGAGAATTGGGGAGGAGAGATCAACTTTCAGATCATTGTTTTTATAACATATTTTCTAAACTCTTGACATCCTAAATACTTTTAGTTTTCAACAAAGGGTGAAAGTGATGGGAGGGACAAGAGTTTGAGAATGCCTTCTATAACTCTCCTTCTATGATGCAGCTGTATGGGAAAGACATCTCTGTCAATCACTAATGTATCTCACAGTTGTATAAGGATATATCCAACTCAGATAAACTTCAGCCAGTTACATCAGAGTAGTTTTTACTGAGCAGCCAGATTATAAAAGAGAGACAGTGAGTAGAGAGACTAATTACTAAATAGAGGCTGAGTTTGCCTTTCCTTGCCCCTGTTACCTAGCCAGACACAATAAAATTTCCAACATGTGTTCCTTGTATTTCTCTATCACAGAAGATAATTAATAATGTGCATGTATTGATTTTTTATTTGTATAGTTATTGAAGCAAAGGGGTTGAAGTAAAGAATCCAAGATTCTATTTGGCCAATCACCCTTATATTTGTTAAGAACTTAATAAGCAGTCACCTCTGTGGGGATTTGGAGAAGGGCTATTAGAAATGGAGTGACTTTCCTTTGGGTGCTTACAGAAGAGAGGGGCTGACAAGACATACACATGACAATCAGGACGATGAAGCAAGATGCTAAAGTTTTGAGTAGCTTCAATTCCTCTTCTGTGTTATCTACCAATACATATCAGTAATTGCTGGCCTTTTCCATGGAAATGAAGATCTAGGACAAAGGTTTGAACAGCTAGCTGTGCGTCACAATTGCTTGTGAATTTCTAAAAATTCAGATGGATTCACTCCACCCTAGAAGACACAAATCAGAAGCTCTGGGTAAGTGTTACAGATTAAATATTTGTATCCTCTCAAATTTCGTATATGGAAGCCCTAACCCCT
The DNA here is from genome assembly GCA_006410675.1 of Oreotragus oreotragus. Lineage (NCBI taxonomy): Eukaryota > Metazoa > Chordata > Mammalia > Artiodactyla > Bovidae > Oreotragus > Oreotragus oreotragus. The sequence continues at coordinate 128,520 of SJYX01005509.1, forward strand.
TGTGTGATGGCACCTGGAGATGAGGCCTTTGAAAATGGATGAGGGTGGTGTTCTCATCATAGAATCAGTGTCCTTGTAAAAAGAGCCTGGTAGCCTGCTTGCTCTCTGTGCTGTCGTACACAAAAGGTTGTGTGAGTACACAGTAAGAGGGAGGCTGCCTGCAACACAGAGGAGCATTCTCACTAGAGCCCAACCATGATGGCACACTGATCTTAAATTTCCAACCTCCAGCATTGTAAGAAAATTAATTTTGTTGTTTACAATACCCAGTCTGTGGTATCTTGTTATGGTAGCCAAGCAGACTAATACAATAAGCCCTGGAGTTTATGCTGAACCAATTCCTCATCTTTCTACTTCTACTAAAACTATCTTTACTAGACAGTAGTTAATTTATTTTTTTCAAATTTTTCCTCTTGTATGATTGTCCCATAAGCACTTAGCTGTAGTCACCACTATCTCAGTATAAGAGTGGATACAACCCAAGGGGCATTAAAAAAAAAAAAAAAAAGACTTAATCATGTTGTGGGTTAAATGATGCCCCTCCCCTAACAACAACAAAAAAACCGATACGTTGAAGTTCTAACCTCCAGTACTTCACAATGTGACATTATTTGGAGACAGGGTCTTCCCTGGGCTAATGAAGTTAAAATGAGATCCTTAGTGTTGACCTTAATTCAAAACCACTTATATCCTTCTGAAAAGTGAAACTTAAACACATAGACATAGAAACATTATATGAAGATTGAATTATGCTGTCCCAAGCCAAGGAATGCCAAATATTATCTGTAAACCAACAAAAGCTAGGAGAGGGGCATGAGACAGATTCCTGCTCACAGCCCTCAGAAGGAGATAACCCTGAGGACACCTCAGTTTACAACTTCCAGCCCCCAGAACAGTGAGACAGTAAATTTCTGTTCATTAAGGCACCCAGTTTGCAGTACTTTGTTAGTGGAAATGTGAGCAAATTAATACAAACCATCTGAAAACTAAGGTACTTATGGTTTTCAATAGCCAAGATCTTGAGGAAAGTTTGTTTGCTTGTTTATCTTGGATGTTCCATTTCGTTTTCCTAGAATTTGCCATTACATATTAAGATTCAAAGTCCTGTAACATTTAGATCAATTATCCTCAAAATTTAATGTGCATTAAAATGACAGGAAGGATTTTCCAAAACACAGGTTGATGGGTCTGTCCTCAGAGTTTCTATTAAATAACCAATAGGTTAAAGATGAGGCCTAAGGATTTGCTTTTCTAATAAGCTCTTAGGTGATACTAATGATGCTAGTTTGAGGACAGAGAAGACACTGGCTGACAAAAGAGCCCTTTTAATAACCAAATGGTGATGAGAGTTGGAGGAGATAGTAAAGAATCAATGAGCAAACACAGAAGCCATGCCAACTGGAATATAGAGTTGGTACTGAAATATGCAGAATAAGACAGCTTAATCAGTGGTTTTCTAAATAAGGGTCAATACAAGTCATAACAAATTTTACAGATTCAGTAGTTCAGTTATTTTCATACATTTGGCCATGTTTTCCAAAACATAAAATTCTGAAAGAGCTGTACATCTAGAGCTAGGGTTAGAAGGGTGAACAATTAGAAAGTTTCAGGAAGAGTGAAAGAGTGAACAGCATGTGCAAAGTCCTGTGACTGAAAAATAAAACATAGATTTAAGGTGAAAGAAGGCCAGAGTGGCTGGAATGTAGATAGTGCAACAACTCACCTCTGTAACCATAGAGGTGAGAAGAGAAGAAACTGCAGATTACAGACTTTGGTTGTTTTAGAGTTAAAAGAAATCTCTAACTCTCTGCCAGACCTTCCACACTGATACTCAAAATTTAATGTGCATTAAAAGGTAAAGATAAAGGTAAAGATAAAGAAGTATTTCTTCATGAATTTCAAGCTATCTCCAGAGTCTAACCTCTACAGGCCACTTGGTAGCCAGGTCAACAGTACAGACATTCCCTTTTAAAAAATTTTTTTCTTTTTATAGAAAGTATCTTAGGTCAGGTTCTCCAGAAGCAGATCCTGAAACAGAATTCTTGTAATTGTGATTTATTAAGGAACTGTTCCTAGGGTAAACTGTCAAGAAGTGGAGGTAGAATAGAGAATGAGATGTTAAAATAAGAAGCTAACCCAATCCTGATAATTGGACGTTACATCATAGGATTGTCTTGGTCTGAGTAGGGTTAAGAGAATTCCCAAGTGCTCTCCTCCAAGAAGGGAGCTGCCTGATAGCCATTGGAAGCCAAAACATATCAAAACTAGGGGAAGAATGCAAAGCAAAGGTAAAGAGTAGCTCTCTTAGTCTGCTTGTGCTGCCATTACCAAATAGATCGGGTGTCTTAAACAAAAAAAATTCATTTTCTCATGATTCTAATTGCTGAGAACTTTAAGGTGTCAATCAATTCAGTTCCTGGTGAAATATCTCCTCCTTGGGTTGAAGATGACTGACTTCTTATGTCCTCAGTGTGAGAGAGAAAGAGATGTCTCTTCTCACTGAAAGAGTATTAATCCATCCTCAGGGACCCACACTCATGACCTAATCCCATTACCAACCAAAGGCCTCGGTCCAAATACCACTACACTGAACGTTAAAGTTTCAACATATGGATTTGCAGGGAACACAAACATTCAGTGTGTAATAGGAGCCAAAGGGATATGACAGAAATATGGACAATAGCACCTACTATGATATGTCTTTCTTGTCTGCTTCGGCTCTTTCCTGATGCTGACCTCAAGCAGGGTCACTTCCATCCATTAAATATGTTCTCAATGTTTGGAAACCCCTGCATTGGCTTAAAGACTCATTTCTGCAAGTTTTCCTGTTTGCTTGGTTATGTATAGGGAGGAGCACCCAAGCACCAAAGACTTACTCAGCATGAGCTTGAGCCCTAATAGGATGAAAAAGGCGTGTCTCAGACGCATACCTTTTGAAGACGAATCATGGACTTGTGCTCCATTTATTTAACTGAAATATCCTAGCGGTGACTCTCAGGGCAAAGGAAGTCTACTATTAAGGAAGCATTTGAGTGTGTAACTCAGAAACAGACAATAGACAGCAATGTCAAGATGGCAATTTTCCAGCTTAAAAAATAAAATTCCTTCCCTGGAAAGCTACAATACACCGAAAATAAAATCAAGTGAATTTATCTCCAAAGAGCAGCAAAGATATTTTTCTGGAAAAGTGTTTTAATTTTTTTCCCGCTGACTGTAGTTCAATTCTTCCCTGAAGCCTATTCCAAGATAAGGATGGAAAAGAATCCCCCAAGGGGTCAATGAGAACACCATCCTTTGCAGAAGGACCCTTTATCACTGAGCTTGCTGACTTTACAGTCTTCTTTCTTGCACTGTTTCTTACACATGTGTATTTTTTATATAAATATACAGACATGTATGTATACTTGGGGCTTCCCTGCTGGCACTGACAGTAAAGAATCTGCCTGCAATGCAGGAGACCTGGGTTCAATCCTTGGGTAAGGAAGATCCCCTGGAGAAGGAAATAGCTACCCACTCCTGTATTCATGGATGGGAAATCACATGGACAGAGGAGCCTGGCAGGTTACAGTTCATAGGGTTGCAAAGAGTAGGACACACCTGAGGGACTAACTTTTTTTTAATATACATACACGTAAGTACGTATATAACAGATTACATTTGTGAAACTGTCAGCTCATGCTTGGTGTACAGTTATGAGTAAAATAAATATTTACTATTATTTATGATTATAAAATAGCAATATTTAAAAATAATCTTAGGTAATATGGGAAATGTTAAGTAATATGGTAATCTTGGGTAACATTGGAAATAAAGAAGGCTAAGAATATTGATGCACGTGCTTAAAGCAAAAACAATCCATTTCCTACTAATTCAACTACTGCCTAAACATATTTTTAATAGAGATGAGTCACTTTGACAATAAAGTTTGTAGAATGAACACATTCTAGTGCTTGAGGGAAACTTAGAATCAAGTATCCTTCACTTTCATATGATCAAACTAAGTTACCAAAGTTGCTTTGACTTTTTCAAGGTCAAACAGCCACCAAGCAGAGTCAGGTCTGAAAGACAGTGCTATCATTCTACCACTATCTATTTGACCTCAATTCATATTTGCTGAAGGAGTGGATCAGTCTTTTTATAATTCATAGATATATACATTTATAAAGCTGGATCAGGACAGGTAATTCCATGCAACATGTCATACAAACAACAGAGCATTGGTTTGACACACATCATTTCTAGCCATCAAAAAAGTTTATGTTGATGCCTGAACATATTCTAGAGTCTAGGAAGTGGAAGAAAGGGGTTTAAAAAGCAAACAAACCTTAGTCATGCTGTTAAAGGACACTTGCTTTGGAATGGAACTCTGGAGTGTTTAATTATCAACATGTGCCTTTCCATCCCCGGCCTATTAAATCATCTGGCCTGCTAATAATAGCCTGTTTAGCCATCAGGAGAAGATGGATGAGTTTTAGTTCCCATTTTCAAATCCGAGGGATCTGCCCTGTTTCTGAATTATCTGCAGATGAAGATTAGTCACTGAGGCATCTGTAGGTTGTACAGAGGACACTGGAGTCTTGGCTGGCACATTTATCCTCACCAGAGCGCTCTTCCCTCTCCTCTGGGCATCCACTGGTGAACAGAGACCAAAAGAGCCAAGGTTAAATGCAAGGAAGGAAACCTTAACAATTAAAAGCTCTTTTTAGCATTTGTAAACTGGATTTAATTGCTTCCTGTTTTTAAACCGTCCATGAATAGATTCCTTTAGCTTGGCAATGGAAATTGTACAAGTAGTATGACTGCTTTTATAAAGACTGCTTTTTTCCCCTTTGTTCTTTTTGATCTCTATCTAGTGTGCCTGTTACCTGTTGATATGTGGCAAACTATCTCAAAATGTAGTGGCTTAAAACAACAGTTTACTTGGATCGTGATTTTGTGGATGAGGAAGTCAGGAGGGGATTTTACTGGTTGTCTTCTCTCCACTACATGAGATGTTAACTGGAGTGGCTTGACTGGTCCAAGATGGTTCATTCACAGGACCAGCAAGTTGGTGCTGATGCTGGCTAAGAATTTAGAGCAGTCTTTTGTCAGGGTAACTTGGTTGTGTTTCATGAGTCCCTGTTTGCAGTCTGGTTGGACTTCTTTATAGCAAGAAGCTGGGTTCCTAAAATGAATGCTTTTTCAGACCAATGAAAGCTACAATACACATTTTGACCTAGTCTTAAAGTACCAGAAAGCCACTTTTTCTATATTCATTGGTCAGACACATCACTTAAGGGAGGCTTAGATTCCACAGGATGGAAAATAAGTTCCCTTTCCTTAAGAGTAGGACAGCAAATTTTGCAGACATCTTTATTACAAGGATGAAAATAGTAATCATTCCATTTACAAACACACCTCCCACCCTAAAAATAATCTGGTGTTTCTCAGAAGCTTAGAAGTATTTTTAATTTATTCATCAGACCTCCCTTGCTCATGATGGTTACTATTTACCTTAATAAATATTTTGATTCATTTATTAAATTAATATTTAATGTAATAAACATTGTGTGGTTTTAAAACAATGATTTCAATCAATCAGTCAATCAAATTCCATTTATTTGTCTGATGATTACTTCTTTCCTTTCTGAGCCCATTTCCATATTGATAATAATACTTCAAATGCCATTCTGAATCCGAAATAACTAGTTACAAATAATGGAAGCTTCTACACAACATTTTCTGTGAAACCAAGGCAGACAAGTAAAAAATAATTAAAAAAGACTTTCCAAGCTAAAGAGGAATCTTAACAATGGCAGCACTTTTGAGATATTTAGGTTGTTTTCACACTACTCTTTCTCTTTTATCCTCCAAGGAGTAAGGATACAAAAAATCAGTTTTGCAGATCTTATCAGTAGACCCCAAAGTAGAAATTAAATAGTAGTAAAAATCTCATATATTGAGTCCCTTTTCATTTGCATATATTTGCATATGAATAACCAACTAATTGTTGTGAAGTAACAATTAAGAGAACAATAGAAGAAAGAAAAGGGGCTTGAGGCTGCAACAGACACCTGGGAGACTGTATTTAAAAAGCTTTTTAAATATTTGAATTTTTTTTCACTAAAGACAAAGGCATTGAACCATGCACAATACACTACCAAAAGAATCAAAATGGGAAAAAGTTTGTGACCTACTAATACCATCTTTTGGTGGAGAGAAGTTGAATTTTTCCCCTTTCAATCTTGAATATCAAGGCAATATGTTTCGAATCCAGGGCACTATGTAGAGATAATGCTGAAGCAAGTTCTAAGTTCCTACTGCCAATCTTGCAAGTAAATTTGTACTAGGTTTGTTTTCAAACCGATATTTTAAAATAGTTGTTTGATGTTCCTTTAGTAGAGAACTTGTTTACTGTGCTTGGGACAAGGTGGCCTTCCTTTTTCCCCTTGGCCACCCTGAACAGTTCAGCTCTAGCCTCAAACTGGCTTACTTCACTTAGCAAAACTAGTGACTTGCATTGGATCCTTTCCACTCATTTTCAAAAGCAACTTTGCAAACATCTGTGCCACCCTGAGCACAGTTTTTGTGGGATTTACCTTTATAGTAGATTTTTTTTCTTTAATTTTGCCTGCCTACCACCTATTTGCTCTTTTGAAAATAGAGCACTACTTTTTCTTTATACAACTTTATCTCATCTTCTCAGTCATTGTGGCTTCTGAACAGTTTCACACCCTCAGCGTTAAGAACAGAGACAAAACAAAAGGTGGAATAGTTCAGAGACAGAGATGGACCAGAGTAAATAAGTTGAACATAAGAAAAGAAACAGGAGAAAGGAAAGAGAGGAAGACAAATAGAAACCACTGATGACATCATTTGAGATCATGAATCTAACCATGTCCCAAACTACATTTTCAAATTATATTGTTATTTACTGGCCAAATCATGTCTAACTCTTGCTACCCCATGAACTGTAACCCACCAGGCTCCTCTGTCTGTGAGATTTCAAAGGCAAGAATAGGAGAGTAGGTTACCATTTCTTTTTCCAGGGTATCTCCCTGACCCAGGGATTGAATCTGCATCTCCTACATTGAAGGTGGATTCTTTACAGCTGAGACACCAGGGAAAATTTCAAGTTATAAAAGCCAATTAATCTTCTACTTCCAACACACACACACATACAAGCATTTTATTAATTTATATAAAAATCATAGCTATTGTTTTGCTTAAACTCGTGTGATTTGTGTTTCTGTCACTCAAAACCAGGCTTTATTAATACAGTGAAAGTGAAAGTGTTAGTTGTTCAGATGCATCTGACTCTTTGCGACCCCATGGACTGTAGCCAGCCAGGTTCCTCTGTCCATGGAATTCTCTAGGCAAGAATACTGGCATGGCTAGGCATCCCCTTCTCCAGGGGATCTTTCCAGGAATCAAACCTGAGTCTTCTACATTGCAGGTGGATTCTTTACTGTCTGAGCTACCCAAGAAGCCCACTTATTAGCACAATCTCTTACCAAACCCAGTCTCTTCCAACTGTTCATAGTACTGCCCTTGAAAAGCACTGTCAAATCTAGACTCAAATGTTAAATTCATTCTACTGACTTTCATGTAATAAGTCAAAACTTACCACTGGAAGCCTTTCCAAATTACTTATATCTTGTATGGGATCATAAAACATCATAGTCCCATAACTAAATTATGCAATATAAATTTATTTAATTTATCTAGACAAAAAACTTTCCTCTTAATATACATATATAGCCCCACACTTTTCCTCTCAGTAAGGGTTAAAGGTCACAATACTCCAATTCTTTGGGTAAGTATACATCCAATTAATATCCCCCTTTATGCACATATTTGGCAGCTTTGTTGGTCAAAGTGTGAGTTACCTGCTCAGTTGTTTCCAACTCTTTGTGACCCCATAGACTGTAGCCTGCCTAGCCTGCCAGACTTCTCTCTCCATGGAATTCTCTAAGCAAGAATACTGGAGTGGGCTGCCATTTCCTTCTCCAGGGATTCTTCCAAACCCAGGGATTGAACCAGGATCTCCTTCAATGCAGGCAGATTCTTTTACCACTGAGCCACCAGGGAAGCTATGTTGGAGTGACAAACAACTCCAATATCTCAGAGTCATATAACTTAGAGATTTATTTCTAACTTACATTATATGTAGGCTTTAATCCAGTAGAGTTCCATCTGTCTTGTCTATTAGACCTCCAGACTATAGAAGCAACTTCTATTTGGAATGTGCCATTCTCAGAGCAGAAATCAGAAGCCAGGGACTAAGTTGAACTATGCAGTCATATTTAAGGCTTCTGCTCCAACATGGCCCACATCATGTTCATTCAGATTACAGTGGGCTAGTCTTCCAATGGGACAAGAAAGTGTATGCCACCTACACACTGGCATGGTAAGGTACACAACAAACACAAAGAACATATAAACTCTCAAAAATGGGAATGAAATGTTTTGAACAATAATATAATCAGACACAATAGACATAATCAGAAGCAACACATTTGTGTCAGATTTTATTACTCTCTTAACTTAGCTGCCCTCTCAGACACTTTTATGGCTTGAATCAAGAGGCCAGGCTTTCCTTAGATTTCTAGAGTCTCTAATGAGAAAATTTACCTTCAAAACTTAGCACAGAGAAAACCCATATACTTTTGCACAAGCTGTAGAGCTATGAAAGCTTTGGCTAGACTGGAAAACTCTTAGGGATTTTGTACCCTGCAGTAGGAGAAAAGTTACTATAATGGGCTTCCCAAAATAAAGCTTGTTCAGAAAGTTATATGAAAATGAACTAACCCTAATGTGTTGGTTTTAGGTATTATTGGCAAATATTTGACTCCACCAACATGTTCCTCTGACTTTAGGTTTTGTTTTCTGTTTTCTTAAGAAATATGTAAAATATACATCCTTCAAATGTTGATACTGTTAAGATGTGGTTATCAGTGGGGTTTCTATTCAATAAATTTATTCATACATTCATGTACTCTAAAGCACTCTAGTAAATACACTTTTCTCGATTTTGCTACATTTCCAATGATGTTTTAAGAATCCATGCCACTGCTGCTGCTAAGTCGCTTCAGTCGTGTCCGACTCTGTGCGACCCCATAGACAGCAGCCCACCAGGCTCCCCCGTCCCTGGGATTCTCCAGGCAAGAACACTGGAGTGGGTTGCCATTTCCTTCTCCAATGCATGAAAGTCACTCAGTTGTGTCTGACTCTTTGCAACCCCATGGACTGCAACCTACCAGGCTCCTCCGTCCATGGGATTTTCCAGGCAAGAGTACTGGAGTGGGCTGCCATTGCCTTCTCCATAAGAATCTATAGATGGGCACGATTCTATAACAGTGGCTATTTAAAAAGCTACCCCAACGCTTAGTGACTTAAAACACCAGTGAATATTTATTATCTCCCAAGATACACATGAATCAGAAATTTAAGTGCAACTCAGCTCTGTAGTTCTGAAGTCATAGACTGATGGTGGCTAGAGCTCAGGCATTTCAGTCACTCAGTCGTGTCTGACTCTTTGTGACTCCATGGACTGCAGCACACCAGGCTTACTTGTCCATCACCAACACTTGGAGCTTGCTCAAACTCATGTCCATGGAGTAGGTGATGCCATCCAACCATCTCATCCTCTGTCTTCTCTCTCTCCTCCAGCCTTCAATCTTTCCCAGCATCAGGGTCTTTTCCAATGAGTCAGTTCTTCATATCAGGTGGCCAAAGAATTGGAGTTTCAGCTTCTGCATCAGTCCTTCCAATGTATTCAGGACTGATTTTCTTCAGGATGGACTGACTGGATCTCCTTGCAGTCCAAGGGACTCTCAAGAGTTTTCTCCAACACCACAGTTAAAAAACATCAATTTTTTGGCACTCACCTTTCTTTATAGTCCAACTCTCACATCCATACATGACTACTGGAAAAACCATGGTTTCACTAGATGGACCTTTGTCAACAAAGTAATGTCTCTGCTTTTTAATATGCTATCTAAGTTGGTCATAGCTTTCCTTCCAAGAAGCAAACATCATTTAATTTCATGGCTACAGTCACCATCTGCAGTGATTTTGGAGCCCCCCACCCAAATAAAGTGTCTCATTGCTTCCCCATCTATTAGCCATGAAGTCATGGGACCAGATGCCATGACCTTAGTTTTCTGAATGTGAATAGAGCTAGTGTCATGAAAACTTCCTCACTCATGTGCGTGGAATTTCAGCTCAGAACACTTGGATATCTGGGAATAGCAGGGGTCATCAGGTATCTTTTTTCACTCTGAGTTGTTCTATGTGATGTCCAGCACGGCATCTTCAGAATTACTTACAGTTAATCAGATCCCCAAAGGTATAAGTACATACAGTGAAAAACAAAGAGAGAGAAAAGGGCTTCAGGTGAAGCTATACTGCATTGTATAACCTAGCCTCAGAAGTCAGGCAAGTGTCAGTTTTCATCATGTTCTCATGGTGGAAGCAGTTGCAAGATATGCTGAGGTTTGACTGGATGGACCAGAGACTTCATCTTTCAGTAAAAGATTGTCAGCATCACTTTGCAAGAAGAGTGTGTTAGATGAAATTAATATTTGTTTGACCATTTTTGGGAAATCTAATTTGCCAAAAATACCCTGGCTTTCTTGCCCCTTAATCTGGTTCTGATGAGATATATTGGACTTGAATTTTTTTTTTAAGTCATAGCTAAAAGGAAAAGACCATAAAATAATCTCGTGCACCTTTTTTCAATTGCCAATTCAAGAAATTTAAGCGATTGCCCAAGATAAAACAGACAATTAGATATAAACATACCAAAATTAGAATAGGAGCCCCTATACCAAGTCCTTTTCACTGAATCACAACAGTATGGTTCATTTTACTGGACTCTCATTTTACAAGTCATGGCTATGGCATAGTTAAAATGATAAAGCTGAATTTCAAGTTGTATTGAACTGCAAATCAACTGTTATCTGGTCTTGGATATTTAGTTCTTTTAGATTTGTTAGCTAGTAGTGATTCATACTAAATCATTGGTAGAAAACAGAACAAACTTCACATGTATTCAGAATTAACCCCAAATGCACCATTGATTTAAATGTAAATAAAACTTTCAGGAAGAAAAAAAAAACCAGAATATATTATCAGATTACTAAAGAGCATAAAACATAAAATGATACTTCATATGATTTTTAAAATTTCTTAACTCTCAAAATGGTATGAAATAAGTAGTATTCATTGGTTTTATAAAGTCTTCAAACTCAATTGCTTAATAGTTGGATTCAAATCCCTGAATAGTTCTATGGTAATTGCAACCATATATTTCATAATCTATTTTATATTGGATAAGTGTTGGTTGTTTGTTTTCTTTCAATAAAGTGATTTATTTCATCTAAGTTTTCAAATTATATATGAAGAGTTGTTCATATATCTATATTTTTGGGTACATATGCAGGATCTTAGTGGTATCCCCTGTGTCATTTCGAATGTTTGTAATTATTTTCCTTTATTTTTTCTTCCTCAGTCTTGCTAGCTCTTTGTCAATTTTATTGATTTTTTTGAAGAATAATCTCTTGGTTTCATTGATTTCCTCTATTGTGTTTCTGTTTCCGAGTTTACCGATTTCTGCTCTTATTATTTCCTTCCTTCTATTTGCTTTGGTTTTATTTTGTTCTTCTTTTCTGGGTTGAAGTGGAAGTTTAGAATATTGATTGAGACAGTTTTTCCTAATATGTGAATTTAGTTGTACATATTTTCTCCTTAGCACTGCTTTATCTGTCCCACAAATTTCAACAATTGTATTTCCATTTTCATTTGGTTAAATGAACATTTTAAAATTTCTCTGAAGCTATCCTATTGACACATGGCTTTTTAATAGATATGTTGCTTAGTTAGTTAGTTAAGTCTCTCAGTAGTGTCCGACTTTTTGCGACCCCATGGACTGTAGCCCACCAGGGTCCTCCATCCATGGGATTCTCCAGGCAAGAATACTGGAGTGGGTTGCCATTTCCTTCTCCAGGGGATCTTCCTGACCCAGGGATCAAACCCAGGTCTCCCACATTAGAGGCAGACACGTTAACCTCTGAGCCACCAGGGAAGCCATATGCTGCTTAGTTTCCCAATATTTGGAAATTTTTTCTGTAAATTCTACTATTGATTTCTAGTTTGGTTCCATTGTGGTCAGAGAATAAACTCTGTACAATTTCACTAGTTTAAACTTTTGAAGTTTCTCCATCAGGATATGATTACATTGGGACATGATTCATGGGCACTTGAAAATGATGCATGTTCTGCTGTTGTTGAGTTTTATGAAAATATTGAGTAGATACTGTTGTTTAAATAGTGCTATTCGGTTTTTCTATAGCCTTGCTGATTTTCTGTCTAGTTTTTCAATAAATTGCTGAGAGAAAGGTGTTGAGGTCTCCAATTATAATTGAGTGTATGTTTTTTGTTTTAGTTTTATCAATTTCTGCCTCAAACATTTTACAGATCTGTTGTTTGCATACTTTATCTGATAATAATGCATCCATTCTTTCTGTCCTTTGATTAATGTTTGCATTATATATATTATATATATAATATAGATGGATTATGTTTTATAAACCACTCTGCCAATATCTGTCATTTATTTATGCCACTTACATTTAATATAATTATTAATACTTTAAGATTAAACCTGGCATTTTATTTTCATTTTTGTTGTTCTCTTTTGAGCAAACTCTGGGGGATGGTGAAAGACAGGGAACCCTATCATGCTACAGTCTATGGATTGCAAAAAGCTGGACACAATTTAGTGACTGAATAAAACAGGTTTTATTTCTGGGTTCCTTTTCCTTTCTGTCTATGGGTTACTTAAAATCTTTTAAGAATCCATTTTGATTTATCTATAGTTTCATATTGTATATCTCTTTGTGCAGCTTTTTTAGTGGTTATTCTAGGTATCACATTATACCTAGAATATTATAGTTATGTATGTGAGATATATATATGTATATAATATATCATCTCATATGTGTATACATAACTTAAGCCTATTATAAACCAAAACATTCCCTCCTTTTAACTTCCTTTGCACTCCCTTATTTATAACATAATTGGCTTAAATATTTCCTCAGCTAACATTTAGAGCTATATTATACAGTGTTAAAATTTTGCATTAATCATCAAAAAGTTAGAAAATTAAAGAGAAGAAGAGAATTATTTAATGTTTTCTTCATTTTGTTATTTTCTCCTCTCCAAATTTCTAGGGTTCCTTTTTAAAATTTCTTTTCTGTTTAGAGAACTTATTTTAGCCTTTTATTAGAATAAGTCTGAGAGTGAGAGATTATTTTAGTTTTTCTTCCTCCAAGAATATCTTTAATAACCTTTTATTCCTGAAGGATATTTTTGATGGCTATGGTTTGCTAGGTTGACAATTCTTTTCTTTCACTGTTTGAAAAGTATTGTCCACTTTATTCTGGCCTCCAACATTTTTGATGTGAAATCTGCTATCATTTTATTTCAATTTTTCCCTACAGATAAAGTGGCATTTTTCTCTGACCAATTTCAAGATTTTTTCTTTGTCTTTTAGTTTTCAAAATACTAATTAAAATGTGTCTTTGCATGGGTCCCTCTCAGTTTATCCTGCTTGGAATTTACACAGCTTCTTGAATCTGGAGATGTATGACTTTTGACAAATTTAGGAAGTTGGTCATTATTCTTATGTGTACTTTTTTTTAATCTCTTTTCTTTTACCTATTTTTCTTAAACTCCAACAGCAAAAATGTTAAGTGTTTGATTATAGTCCCACAGATTCCAAAGACTTCATTGATTCTTTAAGTCTGTTTTCTCTTTGCTGTTCAGCTTAGGTGATGTCTATTCTTCTATCTTTCATTCACTGATGATTTCTCCTGTCCCCTCCATTCTGTGATTGAAGGCATTCACTGAGCTTTTTATTTCAGTAATTTTACTTTTTAGTTCTAAAATTTTTTTGGTTCTTCTTTATATCTTTCATTTCCTTGCTGAGACTGTTTCTTTGCTGAGGCTTTTTATTAGTTAATTTTTTAAAAGTACATTGTTAATTGGTCAATAAAGTATTTTTATTTTTGCTGCTTTAAAATATTTGTTTGATAATTTTAACATCTCTGTCATATTGAAATCTCTTGATTTTATCACATTTAATATGAGATCTTTCTGTTTCTTGATCTGATAAGTAATTTGTATTGAAACATGAATCTTTTTAAATTATTTTGGGCAATTCTTGATATTATTAAACTTCACTTTAAGTTGGATTTTTTGGGTATGACCTATGGAGGGAAAAGAAGAAGGTGTTATCTCTTTATTGCCACATGGAATAGAATAGTGGATTCACCACTTGTCGTTCAGTCACTACGTCATGCCTGACTCTTTGCAACCCCATGGACTGCAGCACACCAGGCCTCCCTGTCCCTCACCATCTCCTGGAGTTCACCCAAGTTCATGTTCATTGCGTCTGTAATGCCACCCAACCAAATCATCCTCTGCCACCCTCTTCTCCTTTTGCCTTCAATCTTTCCCAGCATTAGGGTCTTTTCCAATTTGCCACTTAGCCATCACTAATACTCATGTTGGGCAAGGCTCCTCATTATTGCTGGGCAGAGGTGAAAGTTCTGACTTCTCATTTCTCCACTGACAGCAGTGGGGGGTGGTTTTGTTACCACTCTCCATTAGCCTTCATCCGATGCCATTTGAGTGGAGATTAAAAGCATTACTGACAAGTATGTAGAAATCTAGCCTGTCAGGTGGTCTGCACTGACACTGGTTGAGGAACTTAATACTGCCAGTAGGGAATAAAGTTCTAGCTCTTTACCCAACCTTCTCCAACTCCATTGCAGTGGGGGTGTTATATTTTCTCCTTTCATCCTTGAGTGGATGCCCACTCAGCCTTTGCTGGCAAGGGTGGGGGCAGATGTTTTCTGTGTTGTCTAGCTGGAATGGAGCAGTCATTATCTGAAGATTTTTCTGTCTTTTTCTGGCCCTTTGGCTAGAAAGAGCGGGTTTTTGGTGGTGGTGGGGTGGGCATATTTGTCTGCACTGGCTCATATTTCTAGGTTGCTGGCTTTATCACTTCTCACTAATGATGTATGAGGCAAAAAGAAAGCTCAGGTAACTAACCAGCATGTCATTCCCTAGGTCCTAAGTTTTCTTGACAGTCTGTCACCTTCTTTCTATATTTCAGAGTCTTATTATATTATATTAGTTTTATATACAGTGTTCAGTGTTATTAATTGTACTTAGTGTGATGATAAGGGGAGTATGTCTACCCCATCTCCTAGAAGCAGAATTCTCATTAACAAAACTTCAAAAAATGTTCATTTATATTGTTTTAAATTTAAAAATCCACCATCTAGCTTATTTGAGAGATAGCCCAGCAAGTGACAGAATCACAAAAATAATATTTGCTACTGTGATCAGCCAATCCTAGAAAGTTAACACAAAAACTACTTAAAATATTGTTACCTACGCAATCCTTAGTTCCCAAAGAGCCAGTAATGTATTTTTGCCTTCAGGTCATACACTGGGACAAGTACATGGACCAGTTACATCAAGCAAAACCTTGGGGCAGATATTAAGACCAAGTAAGAAATAATGGTCACGAGTAGACAAACAAACCAGGGAGAAACAAGTTTGCCAGTAGTCTTTTTCTATCATGTCATCTCACTTCATCTTGACAACAGCCCTTGGAAACAGGCACTATTATTGATTTTCGTTTTATAAAATAGGAAAGAGGCACTTAGGGACTAAATAATTTTCCCAAGTTTTCAGAGCAAATAAGTGGAGGATCTAGTCTTCAAAATGTGACTCTCAAATCTAGGTTCTTAACTATTAGAAGTCAGAGATGCTCAAATGAAGTGACTTAATACTAGTATTTCAGATCAGAGGACATGACAATGATATCCAAGGGTCTCAGTAATCTCCAATCTCAGACAAAATGATCTGTTAAGATAGTGATCCAAAAAGTAGCTAGGGGTTTCCAACAGATGAGCTTCCCTGAATGGAATTCCAACGCAAATGCTCTGTAGTTGCTGGAAGAGAAGCAAGCTAGCTAGTAGCATCAGAAAAACAGTCAGGAGAGAAAAGCCTGAGTTCATGGATCAGGATCAGAGTAAAAAATTCTGGACCCATTTGAAAGGACTTGACTGAAATGTAAGGCATATACAAGCTCATTAGGAAAGGGGAGGCCTGTCCAGATGACTAGAATGCTGGTATAATCAATCACATTCATAATCAGTTCAGTCCCTCAGTCGTGTCCAACTCTTTGCGACCCCATGAATTGCAGCATGCCAGGCCTCCCTGTCCATCACCAACTCTGGGAGTTCACTCAAACTCATGGCCATCGAGTCGGTGATGCCATCCAGACATCTCATCCCCTGTCATCCCCTTCTCCTCCTGCCCCCAATCCCTCCCAGTATCAGAGTCTTTTCCAATGATTCAATTCTTCGCATGAGGTGGCCAAAGTACTGGAGTTTCAGCTTTAGCATCATTCCTTCCAATGAACACCCAGGGCTGATCTCCTTTAGAATGGACTGGTTGGATCTCTTTGCAGTCCAAGGGACTCTCAAGAGTCTTCTCCAACACCACAGTTCAAAAGCATCAATTCTTCAGTGCTCAGCTTTCTTCACAGTCCAACTCTCACATCCATACATGACCACTGCAAAAACCATAGCCTTGACTAAACGGACCTTTGTTGGCAAAGTAATATCTCTGCTTTTCAATATGCTATCTATGTTGGTCGTAACTTTCCTTCCAAGGAGTAAGCATCTTTTAATTTCATGGCTGCAAACACCCTCTGCTATGACCATCAATTACTGAGTACCTGCATATAACTTAGGCTGAACTAGATACTGAAATAAGTTTCAATAATTGGATATATTATAGCAGAGTCTCAGACTTGGATTAAGTGTTTTTAGTTCCTTTTATCAGAATGGAGTCCCCTGAAAGGATGCAGTTGGAATCTCACCATTCAGCCCTGAGGATTTTAGAATCTTTATCAAGAAAGACAACTTTGTGAGAAATATATGAATTAGAGAATGGGAATTATTATGTACTTACTTCCTGCCTCAAATCATGATCATTTTTAGGACACAGGATGCAATTAAGTCTGCAGCTGAACAAATCAATGATCTGTGAGGTTGGAATTTAAAAAAAAAAAAAAACAGGCATAAAGTCTCTCACCTTACTAGGGACACATATATTGTTCCAAATTCAAAGGGGAAAAAAAATCAGTAAAAGATAGCTTTCCTACAATTCATTCACCTACCAAACATTCATTCAGTCATTCAAAGACTAATTTCTAAACATCTACTTTATGCTGGAATCATGCTAAGTCTTCTTGATACAGAAAAGAACAAAACATGTCTGCTTTTTGCCTCTGTTGGGCTCACTGCCAAACACCAGAGAACACTTAACACAATACATTGACTGATTAATCACAAAGAACGCATAAAATGGTGGACTAGCTGTTTAAATGCAGAATTTTCCTTATTATGAAGGATGTAACAAAAGTGTAAGGCAGAGATACATAATCTTGCCCAGGGGAAGAGAAAAGCCTTCCCAGAGGAAGTGACATTTAAGCCTCAGCTTGATTTTGAGTGAAGTAAAGAAGGTAAGTGTTAGGGAAGTTTTAGTCAGAGTGAATAGGCTATGCAAAAACTCTGAGCCTGAACATCGTACCTCATGCTGAAGAAGCGGAACAAAGGCCAGAGTGGCTGGAATCTGGCAGGGAAGAATTCACCTCTGTGACTACAGAGAAGCAGGAGAGAATTTCTTAGAGGTAGAGCAGGGTGTAGGCTGGGTGGGCAGCATAGGAAGTGTCTCTGAAGTGGCTGGCTCAGTGGGGTTACTTTATGGGTGACAGGAACCTCCCTCTAAGTCTCTGCCCACTTTTACTGTCTTTGCACTTAGGGTAAGGGCCTCCCAGGTGTCACTAGCAGTAGAGAGCCTGCCTGCCAATGCAGGTTAAATGTAAGAGGCAAAGTTTTATCCCTGGGGCAGGAAGATCCCCTGGTGGAGGGTATGTCAACCCACTCCAGTGTTCTTGCCTGGAGAATCCTGAGGACAGAGGAGCTTGGAAGGCTACAGACTATATGGTCACACAGAGCCAGACATGACTGAAGTGACTTAGCATGCAGCACACACATGTACTGAGTACACAGGGTGAAGATATGAAAAGACTTCTTTTTATGTCTTAAAACCTCATCTTCTCCACAGCAGGAGGTCTCAAATGGCCCCAAGTTGGGATTTGGAGAGCCATATTAATTCTGCCATTGTGAAGAGGTATCTATGAGCAATGAAGTTATTTCTGCCTCAGCTCCTCAGATCAGAGACAGCCAGGATCCACATGGCCTTATCCAGGTTGCCATGTAGCTGAGGAAGAGAGGGTTGAGACTCTGCCAGCTACAATATCTAGTTCTGAGAAGCCAAATTTTGTGTTTTAAGCTGCTTCAAAATCTGTGGATATTTTTTCCTCCTTTGAAAATCATTAGAGCACTGAGCTAACCATTAGTAATCCCACCAAAGTTTAATACCAAAGGGCAGTCAAGAGGTATAATTTTCCAGCCAATTCAAGCATCATGTTCTGCTAAAACCTGCTGCTACTGGTAAGTCACTTCAGTTGTGTCCGACTCTGTGTGACCCCATAGATGGCAGCCCACCAGGCTTCCCTGTCCCTGGGATTCTCCAGGCAAGAACACTGGAGTGGGTTGCCATTTCCTTCTCCAATGCATGAAAGTGAAAAGTGAAAGTGAATTCACTCAGCCGTGTCCGACTCTTAGCGATCCCATGGACTGCAGCCCACCAGGTTCCTCCATCCATGGGATTTTCTAGGCAAGAGTACTGGAGTGGGGTGCCATTGCCTTCTCTGCTGCTAAAACCTATCTCACTGTAAAATTACAGAATAGAGTATAGTGTATATTTCTTCCCCATTTATATTTGGAATTATTTTGGCTGGATTTTGTGCATTTGTTTGTTTATTTACACATAATAGTTATAATTTTGATAGAGTAACTACCAACCCTGTGTAGGTAGATGTACTAAATGCATAAGCTTATTTTATTTATTTGATAACTATTGACTGCTTCCAATTATCTTTGAGGCATACTTCTGCAGACCAGAGTTCAATGGGAAAAGAGATACACAAAGTCTTCATCCATGCTGCTGCTAAGTTGCTTCAGTCACATCCAACTCTGTGCGACCCCATAGATGGCAGCCCACCAGGCTCTTCCATCCCTGGGATTCTCCAGGCAAGAATACTGGAGGGGATTGCCATTTCCTTCTCCACCTTATTCATGTGTTGTTTATAATCTAAAGAGTTGGGACAGTAGCCAGGTAACGGAAAGACAAAGGAAGAAAAGAAAGAGAGGGCAAAACTAAAAGGAAAGAAGAGAAAAGGGAAGGAAAGGAAGACATAAAGAACCATAATGTTAACTAGTAGAAAAGTGAGATGATAAATCAAACCATACTTGGCAATTGCCTGGTTCACTAGTAGTTTGTAGCACAACCCTCACATACTTAGTGACTTAAAACAACATTGTGTTTTGTTTACAGTTTTTGTGAGTTTAGAACTCTGGAAAAATTTAACTGGGTAACTTGTCCCTGGTCCACATAGTGGCAGCTGGAACAGGATGATCCATTTCTGAAAAATAGTTTTTCATTCACATGTCTAGTACTCAGAGCCTCTCTCTCGCTCTCCTGCTTTTATCTTTCTCTCCTTTTCTATACTCACATGGTATTTCATCCCCCATCTTTCTATATGATTTGGACTCCTTACAGTATGGTGGTCAGAGCGAGTCACACTAATTAATGGTAGTATGCTTCTAAGTGTGAGTGAAAGTTGATAATCTCTTTTCACCAAAGCCCAGAAGAAACTGGCAATGTCTCTTTGTATGAGCAATCACAGAGCCCACCCAGACTCAAGGAGATGCTAATGGGTCCCCAGTTCTCAGCAGAGAAGTGCCACAGCATACAAGGCCATTTTAATCTACCACTGGGTCTCTGATACAAAGTTGAATCATTAGGATAGCTTTCCTCAGGCCTTTATGATTTAACTGAGTCCTGAATGACAAGAAGAAATTGAAATGCTAACATGTAAAAGCAGACCATAATAGACAGAAGGAATAGCAAGTACAAAACCCTCAATGCATAAATGATTGATGTATTTGAGAAAAGAGTGAAAGCTAGAGTGATTGGCTCATGAAGATTGAGGAAGAGATTTTAAGGGGACGAGGTAGTAAAAGTAGAGTCAGTTGGCCATAAGCAGGAATTTGGATACTATTCTTAGTGTAAGGGAAGGCACTGGGAGCTTTTGAAATTAGCATGAAGTAATTTACATATTTAAAGGATTATAGAAGTGCAAGAATAGCAGTTGGAAGAACAGTTAGGAGTAATTCAAGTATGAGATGATGATGTTTTAGATTCACTTGATTCCAGTGGAGATAGATTTAAGATGAATGCAGATATAGGTATAGGGTGTAAGTACAGATATAGATAGTGATATAGATTTAGAGGTAGACCTATATATGTATAGATTTAAATAGAGATAGAGACATATGTATGCACATAGAAATCAATATGTAAGTAGTTATATAGACTGGGATAGAAATAAATATATAGAGAGAAACATATAGAGATAGATAATAGATTTAGGATAAAATATAGATAAATAAAGATATATAAACATATTTAGATACAAATAGAGAGATATCAATGCAGAAGTACATGAGTTTAGACAGAGTTAGAGGCACAAACATAGATGTGGATATACATTTAAAGTGGACATGATAGAATTTGCTAGTGAATTAGCTAAGAGAGTAAAGATACAAAAGAATTCAAAGATGATTTGAGTAACTAGATGCATAATAATGCTACTGAATAAATTATAGGAGACTGGTTTATGGAAAGTGTTCCACTAAAGAGGTAAAAGGAGCCCAAGGAAACCTCTGAAATCAGAAGTGCTTGAGGGGGTAACGTCACACTTACTGTACCCACTGATACACTGATGTATTACCCACTGATTTGTCTCCTCTTCCCTCTCACACGAATGCTCTTTCTTGCCTCTATCTCTCATCCTAGAATTTCTCACATCTGGAATACTGTGATTGGGAGAGTGTCACAGAATTTGGAGCAAGAGAAGTCTGTATTTAACCTCCATGGCTGGGACTTTCCTGAAGGTCCAGTGGTTAAGAATCCATGCTTCCACTGCAAGACATGCAGGTTCCCTCCCTGGCAGGGAAACTAAGGTCTCACATGTTGCATGGCAATGCCAAAAATTTTGTAAAACTCAATGGCTGCCATTTACAAGCAGTAGAGTATGGGCAAATTAACTCACTTCTTTAAGCTTCAGTATCTTTCACTTCAAAGTGGAAATAACTTTGCCCAACTCACAGAGCTGCTATGAGAATTAAAAGTTAAAAATCTGCAAGATGTTATTTAGTGCTGTGTCCAGAAACTAATAGGGCTCAAGAAATGTTAATCTTCCTTTCCTTATATCCTCAAGCCTTTAAAACCATAGCCTTGACTAAACGGACCTTTGTTGGCAAAGTAATATCTCTGCTTTTCAATATGCTATCTATGTTGGTCGTAACTTTCCTTCCAAGGAGTAAGCATCTTTTAATTTCATGGCTGCAAACACCCTCTGCTATGACCATCAATTACTGAGTACCTGCATATAACTTAGGCTGAACTAGATACTGAAATAAGTTTCAATAATTGGATATATTATAGCAGAGTCTCAGACTTGGATTAAGTGTTTTTAGTTCCTTTTATCAGAATGGAGTCCCCTGAAAGGATGCAGTTGGAATCTCACCATTCAGCCCTGAGGATTTTAGAATCTTTATCAAGAAAGACAACTTTGTGAGAAATATATGAATTAGAGAATGGGAATTATTATGTACTTACTTCCTGCCTCAAATCATGATCATTTTTAGGACACAGGATGCAATTAAGTCTGCAGCTGAACAAATCAATGATCTGTGAGGTTGGAATTTAAAAAAAAAAAAAAACAGGCATAAAGTCTCTCACCTTACTAGGGACACATATATTGTTCCAAATTCAAAGGGGAAAAAAAATCAGTAAAAGATAGCTTTCCTACAATTCATTCACCTACCAAACATTCATTCAGTCATTCAAAGACTAATTTCTAAACATCTACTTTATGCTGGAATCATGCTAAGTCTTCTTGATACAGAAAAGAACAAAACATGTCTGCTTTTTGCCTCTGTTGGGCTCACTGCCAAACACCAGAGAACACTTAACACAATACATTGACTGATTAATCACAAAGAACGCATAAAATGGTGGACTAGCTGTTTAAATGCAGAATTTTCCTTATTATGAAGGATGTAACAAAAGTGTAAGGCAGAGATACATAATCTTGCCCAGGGGAAGAGAAAAGCCTTCCCAGAGGAAGTGACATTTAAGCCTCAGCTTGATTTTGAGTGAAGTAAAGAAGGTAAGTGTTAGGGAAGTTTTAGTCAGAGTGAATAGGCTATGCAAAAACTCTGAGCCTGAACATCGTACCTCATGCTGAAGAAGCGGAACAAAGGCCAGAGTGGCTGGAATCTGGCAGGGAAGAATTCACCTCTGTGACTACAGAGAAGCAGGAGAGAATTTCTTAGAGGTAGAGCAGGGTGTAGGCTGGGTGGGCAGCATAGGAAGTGTCTCTGAAGTGGCTGGCTCAGTGGGGTTACTTTATGGGTGACAGGAACCTCCCTCTAAGTCTCTGCCCACTTTTACTGTCTTTGCACTTAGGGTAAGGGCCTCCCAGGTGTCACTAGCAGTAGAGAGCCTGCCTGCCAATGCAGGTTAAATGTAAGAGGCAAAGTTTTATCCCTGGGGCAGGAAGATCCCCTGGTGGAGGGTATGTCAACCCACTCCAGTGTTCTTGCCTGGAGAATCCTGAGGACAGAGGAGCTTGGAAGGCTACAGACTATATGGTCACACAGAGCCAGACATGACTGAAGTGACTTAGCATGCAGCACACACATGTACTGAGTACACAGGGTGAAGATATGAAAAGACTTCTTTTTATGTCTTAAAACCTCATCTTCTCCACAGCAGGAGGTCTCAAATGGCCCCAAGTTGGGATTTGGAGAGCCATATTAATTCTGCCATTGTGAAGAGGTATCTATGAGCAATGAAGTTATTTCTGCCTCAGCTCCTCAGATCAGAGACAGCCAGGATCCACATGGCCTTATCCAGGTTGCCATGTAGCTGAGGAAGAGAGGGTTGAGACTCTGCCAGCTACAATATCTAGTTCTGAGAAGCCAAATTTTGTGTTTTAAGCTGCTTCAAAATCTGTGGATATTTTTTCCTCCTTTGAAAATCATTAGAGCACTGAGCTAACCATTAGTAATCCCACCAAAGTTTAATACCAAAGGGCAGTCAAGAGGTATAATTTTCCAGCCAATTCAAGCATCATGTTCTGCTAAAACCTGCTGCTACTGGTAAGTCACTTCAGTTGTGTCCGACTCTGTGTGACCCCATAGATGGCAGCCCACCAGGCTTCCCTGTCCCTGGGATTCTCCAGGCAAGAACACTGGAGTGGGTTGCCATTTCCTTCTCCAATGCATGAAAGTGAAAAGTGAAAGTGAATTCACTCAGCCGTGTCCGACTCTTAGCGATCCCATGGACTGCAGCCCACCAGGTTCCTCCATCCATGGGATTTTCTAGGCAAGAGTACTGGAGTGGGGTGCCATTGCCTTCTCTGCTGCTAAAACCTATCTCACTGTAAAATTACAGAATAGAGTATAGTGTATATTTCTTCCCCATTTATATTTGGAATTATTTTGGCTGGATTTTGTGCATTTGTTTGTTTATTTACACATAATAGTTATAATTTTGATAGAGTAACTACCAACCCTGTGTAGGTAGATGTACTAAATGCATAAGCTTATTTTATTTATTTGATAACTATTGACTGCTTCCAATTATCTTTGAGGCATACTTCTGCAGACCAGAGTTCAATGGGAAAAGAGATACACAAAGTCTTCATCCATGCTGCTGCTAAGTTGCTTCAGTCACATCCAACTCTGTGCGACCCCATAGATGGCAGCCCACCAGGCTCTTCCATCCCTGGGATTCTCCAGGCAAGAATACTGGAGGGGATTGCCATTTCCTTCTCCACCTTATTCATGTGTTGTTTATAATCTAAAGAGTTGGGACAGTAGCCAGGTAACGGAAAGACAAAGGAAGAAAAGAAAGAGAGGGCAAAACTAAAAGGAAAGAAGAGAAAAGGGAAGGAAAGGAAGACATAAAGAACCATAATGTTAACTAGTAGAAAAGTGAGATGATAAATCAAACCATACTTGGCAATTGCCTGGTTCACTAGTAGTTTGTAGCACAACCCTCACATACTTAGTGACTTAAAACAACATTGTGTTTTGTTTACAGTTTTTGTGAGTTTAGAACTCTGGAAAAATTTAACTGGGTAACTTGTCCCTGGTCCACATAGTGGCAGCTGGAACAGGATGATCCATTTCTGAAAAATAGTTTTTCATTCACATGTCTAGTACTCAGAGCCTCTCTCTCGCTCTCCTGCTTTTATCTTTCTCTCCTTTTCTATACTCACATGGTATTTCATCCCCCATCTTTCTATATGATTTGGACTCCTTACAGTATGGTGGTCAGAGCGAGTCACACTAATTAATGGTAGTATGCTTCTAAGTGTGAGTGAAAGTTGATAATCTCTTTTCACCAAAGCCCAGAAGAAACTGGCAATGTCTCTTTGTATGAGCAATCACAGAGCCCACCCAGACTCAAGGAGATGCTAATGGGTCCCCAGTTCTCAGCAGAGAAGTGCCACAGCATACAAGGCCATTTTAATCTACCACTGGGTCTCTGATACAAAGTTGAATCATTAGGATAGCTTTCCTCAGGCCTTTATGATTTAACTGAGTCCTGAATGACAAGAAGAAATTGAAATGCTAACATGTAAAAGCAGACCATAATAGACAGAAGGAATAGCAAGTACAAAACCCTCAATGCATAAATGATTGATGTATTTGAGAAAAGAGTGAAAGCTAGAGTGATTGGCTCATGAAGATTGAGGAAGAGATTTTAAGGGGACGAGGTAGTAAAAGTAGAGTCAGTTGGCCATAAGCAGGAATTTGGATACTATTCTTAGTGTAAGGGAAGGCACTGGGAGCTTTTGAAATTAGCATGAAGTAATTTACATATTTAAAGGATTATAGAAGTGCAAGAATAGCAGTTGGAAGAACAGTTAGGAGTAATTCAAGTATGAGATGATGATGTTTTAGATTCACTTGATTCCAGTGGAGATAGATTTAAGATGAATGCAGATATAGGTATAGGGTGTAAGTACAGATATAGATAGTGATATAGATTTAGAGGTAGACCTATATATGTATAGATTTAAATAGAGATAGAGACATATGTATGCACATAGAAATCAATATGTAAGTAGTTATATAGACTGGGATAGAAATAAATATATAGAGAGAAACATATAGAGATAGATAATAGATTTAGGATAAAATATAGATAAATAAAGATATATAAACATATTTAGATACAAATAGAGAGATATCAATGCAGAAGTACATGAGTTTAGACAGAGTTAGAGGCACAAACATAGATGTGGATATACATTTAAAGTGGACATGATAGAATTTGCTAGTGAATTAGCTAAGAGAGTAAAGATACAAAAGAATTCAAAGATGATTTGAGTAACTAGATGCATAATAATGCTACTGAATAAATTATAGGAGACTGGTTTATGGAAAGTGTTCCACTAAAGAGGTAAAAGGAGCCCAAGGAAACCTCTGAAATCAGAAGTGCTTGAGGGGGTAACGTCACACTTACTGTACCCACTGATACACTGATGTATTACCCACTGATTTGTCTCCTCTTCCCTCTCACACGAATGCTCTTTCTTGCCTCTATCTCTCATCCTAGAATTTCTCACATCTGGAATACTGTGATTGGGAGAGTGTCACAGAATTTGGAGCAAGAGAAGTCTGTATTTAACCTCCATGGCTGGGACTTTCCTGAAGGTCCAGTGGTTAAGAATCCATGCTTCCACTGCAAGACATGCAGGTTCCCTCCCTGGCAGGGAAACTAAGGTCTCACATGTTGCATGGCAATGCCAAAAATTTTGTAAAACTCAATGGCTGCCATTTACAAGCAGTAGAGTATGGGCAAATTAACTCACTTCTTTAAGCTTCAGTATCTTTCACTTCAAAGTGGAAATAACTTTGCCCAACTCACAGAGCTGCTATGAGAATTAAAAGTTAAAAATCTGCAAGATGTTATTTAGTGCTGTGTCCAGAAACTAATAGGGCTCAAGAAATGTTAATCTTCCTTTCCTTATATCCTCAAGCCTTTCAAAATCCTTGTTTCTTAAGATCCAATCTTTCTTAAATACTTTCTGAAATTTTTAAAATCATCTCTACTCTTCAATGTATTATTCCATAATTATTTCCATCAAGCTAACGTAATTCCTCAAATAAACTATAATTTCCTTAGAAGCAGTGATTCACTATTACACATCCTCTTGTTTCCACAACATCCAGTCTAACACTGAACACTCCATAAGTACTATATTAGAATAAGCCCTTTTGATTAATTCTTTTTTTTTTCATTCTGGTGAATTAAATAATTCTTTTCTAATATTGAAGTTCCAATGAAAACTTGAATCTAAAATCATATAAATAATGGAGTTTCATGATTTTTCCTAATTAAATAAGAAAAAGACTTCAGGGAGATTTTTTTGTTTTTCTTATTCTTTTAAAGTGGTTCTCATAGTTAATAGAATGTTATAGATGTAAAACAAATGCATCTGCAAGGGATGATTTTTTTTTTTCCATCAAGGTCTCTGAAAACTAATCAGTTCAGTTTAGTCGCTCAGTCATGTCTGACTCTTTGTGACTCCATGAATCACAGCACACCAGGCCTCCCTGTCCATCACTAACTCCTGGAGTTCACCCAAACTCATGTGCATCGAGTCGGTGATGCCATCCAGCCATCTCATCCTCTGTCATCCCCTTATCCTTCTGCTCCCAATCCCTCCCAGCATCAGGTTCTTTTCCAATGCATCAACTCTTCACATGAGGTGGCCAAAGTACTGGAGTTTCAGCTTCAGCATCAGTCCTTCCAATGAACACCCAGGACTGATCTCCTTTAGGATGGACTGGTTGGATCTCCTTGCAGTCCAAGGGACTCTCAAGAGTCTTCTCTAACACCACAGTTCACACCATCAATTCTTCAGTGCTCAGCTTTCTTCACAGTCCAACTCTCAATTACATCAATATATCATGGTCTTAAATGATTTATATTAAAACGTTTGTGAATACTAATTGCTCAACACTCTATAGACTGGTTCCAAATTGGGAAAGGCATACATCAAGGCTATATATTGTCAGCTTGCTTATTTAACTTATATGCAGAGTACATCATGTGGAAAGCACAAGCTGGAATCAAGATTGCCAGGAGAAACAGCAATAACCTCAGATATGCAGATGACACTAACTTTATGGCAGAAAGCAAGGAGGACTAAAAACCTCTTAAAATGAAAGTGAAAGAGGAGAGTGAAAAAGACAACTTAAAAACTCTAATTCAAAAAAACGAAGATCATGCCATCTTGTCACATCATTCCATGGCAAATGGATGGGGAAACAATGGAAGCCATGACAGATTTTTTTTTGGGGGGTGCTTCTAAAGAACTTCTCCCAATATTTATTTTTCCTTCTTATCTGTATCTGTGTCAAAATGCCACAAACAAAGTTCAGCAGAAAATGCGGTGAAAATTGTTCAGTGTGGCCAAGGAGAAAATATCAAAGCAAGTCTTTCAGGATGACTAGGATATGTGATGGAGAAGGCAATGGCACCCCACTACAGTATTCTTGCCTGGAAAATCCCATGGATGGAGGAGCCTGGTAGGCTGCAGTCCATGAGGTCGCTAGGAGTCAGACACAACTGAGCGATTTCCCTTTCACTTTTCACTTTCATGCATTGGACAAGGAAATGGCAGCCCACTCCAGTGTTCTTGCCTGGAGAATCCCAGGGACAGGAGAGCCTGGTGGGCTGCCGTCTGTAGGGTCGCACAGAGTCAGACACGACTGAAGTGACTTAGCAGTAGCAGGATATGTAAGGTCTAATGACCTTAGAATTTCCTTGTAAAGCTGGTTAAGTCGACTTGGGTAGAAAGGTAACTTACTGCTTTCAGTAAACTCCTTTCTCCTTGCCCATCTTGAATGATTTTCACTGCCTTTCCCCCTATTTCTAATCCTTTCTAATTTGCACCATATTCTAAGAAAGAAAATGAAAGTTGCTCAGTCCTGTCCTCTTTGCCACCCAATGGCCTATACAAAAGGGAAAGTGAAAGTCTCTCAGTCCTGTCCGATTTTTTGCTACTCCATGAATTATACAGTCCATGGAATTCTCCAGGCTAGAATACTGGAGTGTGCAGCCTTTCCCTTTTCCAGGGGATCTTCCCAACTCAGGGATCAAACCCAGGCCTCTCACATTGTGGGCAGATTCTTTACCAGCTGAGCCATCAGGGAAGCCTTTAGTGCTGAAGAATTGTTGCTGTTGAACTGTGGTCTTGGAGAAGACATTTGAGAGTCCCTTGGACTGCAAGGAGATTAAACCAGTCCATCCTAAAGGAAATCTGTCCTGAATATTCACTGGAAGGACTGGTGCTGTAGCTGAAACTCCAATACTTTGGCCACCTGATATGAAGAACTGACTCATTGGAAAGACCCTGATGCTGGGAAAGATTGAAGGCAGGAGGAGAAGAGGACAACAGAGGATGAGATGGTTGAATGGCATCACCAACTCCATGGACATGAGTTTGAGCAAGCTCCAGGAGTTGGTGATGGACAAGGAAGCCTGGCGTGCTTCAGTCGATGGGGTAGCAAACAGTTTGACATGACTGAGTGACTGAACTGACTGAACTGACTGACTTGATGTAAAACTTATCTTCAAAAATTTAATTTTCTGAGATAGATCTTGTATATTATATTTTAAAATATGTTGGTTACATTTTTTTAATTGAAAATGTGACTTCTGGATAAAAGTTTCATATTAAAATGTCTTACGTCTTCTGTCTCTGCTTGTGACTATGAAACTCTTTTCTTGCTTAGACTGTAATGGTATACTCACCAATGCTGGACTTTTCCTGCCACTGCAAAAAATGTGACCACTCAAAATGAACCTTCTTCTCCAATTCTGATCAACTATAAACACTGTTATCTTTATCAAACTTCCTTAAGGTGAAGAGAATTTCTCTTTGGTAGGTTCTTAACCATTGTTTGTGATACTATCTCTCTATGATTTGAGAATTTTTATGTTCAAATAATAGCTTTCATTTTGCATCATTATTGCTTATTAGTCTTGGTATTCATCAATTTCCTACACTGGATGTTTTGATGAAACAATAATTCTTATTTTAATAACTCACATATAAGATATTTAAAAAAACATATACAAATATCTCCATTGTATATATGGGGATATTTGTATATACATGCAGAAGTACAACTCCCTGCATTGATAAAGAATCTTGTCAACACATTTTCTGCATATGTAAATGAATCATACACTTACACCATGGAAATAAACTGAGTAGTAGGTCTTTATGACTCCACCCGCCATCAGCTTCCAAGAGCATGACACTAAATCGTCCTCCAATGTAGTCCACTCTTACCCTTTTGTTATTCTAACGTGTGAAAAATCTGTCCTTTGGAGTCAGAACCTAAAGTGATAAATTTATTCATTCATTAACTCATTCAGCAAAATTATATTAGATATTGGTGAGCTAAATATTGACTACATGCAAAGTAAATATTGAGCAACTACCAGAATATAAATGGATTTATAAGCATTATTTGTCAAATTTGTCTTTTTAATGGAATCCAAGGAGCTTGGTAAAAGGTAGAGATTCATAATAACCCACTCTTGTCCCAGACTCCTGAGAGACTGACTCTCCATACGTGGCAGTTAGGAACCTGGACATTTAACAAGAACTTACTGCTGATTAAGCAAGTTTGGGGAACATGTATAGATTTCATATTAAAAATTTTATCCTGAAGATGTGGAGAAAACAGTTAAGGAGTTTAAGCAGGGAACTCATTTCTAGGAAGGATTTCCTGGTGACTGAATGCAATAGTCAGAATGAAGAAGCATCATGATTTGTATAATATTAGGTGGGAACATGGAGTTTAACTTTGATCAATGATTAGATTTATGGGTTAAAGCTTTTTTTTTTGAAGGGAGGATCAGGCAACAATAATGTTTTTCACTGAAGTTGGATGTGGAGAAGATTGACTTCAGGGTAGAGTGGAGCGAGTGTATGTGTGTGCATGACTGGCGGTGCTTGGGGTTGAGAGTTTGGTGTGTGGGAAGGTGATGAGTTTAGTTTGCAAGACATGAGATTTGAAGTACCTGTGGAACAATCAGTTCCAATTAGCAGCTGGGTATATGGTTCAGGGTTTGGGAACATGATCTGGGTAGGAGATGTTTATGTGAGGATGGTTAATATAGAGACAATTGTTGAAGTTATTAGAGTAAATGAGATGTGGGGAGAGTGTTTAGAGAAAGGGAGAAGAGCAATGAGGATAGACCTTGCTGGAATTCTAATATCTAAAAGATAGGCAGAGGGAGAAAGGATCAATAAGGGAAGCTAAAGTAATGACAAGTGATATAGGAAACAATCCAAGGATAGGTGATTCTAGAGGAAAAAATCAGGGAAGATTTCAAAAGAAAAGTGATCACAATATTAAATTTTGCCAAGGTTAAGTAAGGTTAGAAATCAGAGTGCTCATTGCACTTATGAATGGTTCACTACAGTTCAGATAAGTTCAGTCTCTCAGCCGTGTCCGACTCTGCAACACATGAATGGCAGCATGCCAGGCCTCCCTGTCTATTACCAACTCCCGGAGTGTACCCAAACTCATGTCCATTGAGTCAGTGATGCCATTCAAGCAGACCTTTGTGGACAAAGTAATGTCTCTGTTTTTTAATATGCTATCTAGCTTGGTCATAACTTTCCTTCCAAGGAGTAAAAGTCTTTTAATTTCATGGCTGCAGTCACCATCCGCAGTGATTTTGGAGCCCAAAAAAATAAAGTCTGACACTGTTTCCACTGTTTCTGCATCTATTTCCCATTAAGTGATGGAACCAGATGCCATGATCGTTTTCTGAATGTTGAGCTTTAAGCCAACTTTTTCACTCTCCACTTTCACTTTCATCAAGAGGCTTTTTAGTTCCTCTTCACTTTCTGCCATAAGGGTGGTGTCATCTGCATAGCTGAGATTATTGCTATTTCTCCAGGCAATCTTGGTTCCAGCTTGTGCTTCTTCCAGCCCAGCATTTCTCATGATGTACTCTGCATTAAGTAAAATAAGCAGGGTGACAATATATAGCCTGGCGTACTCCTTTTCCTATTTGGAACCAGTCTGTTGTTCCATGTCCAGTTCTAACTGTTGCTTCCTGACCTGCATATAGGTTTCTCAAGAGGCAGATCAAGTGTTCTGGTATTCCCATCTCTTTCAGAATTTTCCACAGTTTATTGTGATCCACACAGTCAAAGGCTTTGGCATAGTCAATAAAGAAGAAATAGATGTTTTTCTGGAACTCTTGCTTTTTCGATGATCCAGCAGATGTTGACTATTTGATCTCTGGTTCCTCTGCCTTTTCTAAAATCAGCTTGAACATCTGGAAGTTGACGGTTCGTGTATTGCTGAAGACTGGGTTGGAGAATTTTGAGCATTACTCTGCTAGCATGTGAGATGAGTGCAATTGTGCAGCAGTTTGAGCATTCTTTGGCATTACCTTTCTT
The DNA here is from genome assembly GCA_006410675.1 of Oreotragus oreotragus. Taxonomy (NCBI): domain Eukaryota; kingdom Metazoa; phylum Chordata; class Mammalia; order Artiodactyla; family Bovidae; genus Oreotragus; species Oreotragus oreotragus. The sequence continues at coordinate 160,303 of SJYX01005509.1, forward strand.
TGGGGTTGGAATGAAAACTGACTTTTTCCAGTCATGTGGCTACTGCTCAGGTTTCCAAATTTGCTGGCATATTGAGTGCTTTCAGGATTTGAAATTGCTCAACTGGAATTCCAACACCTCCACTAGCTTTGTTCATAGTGATGCTCTCTAAGACCCACTTGACTTTACATTCCAGGATGTCTGGCTCTAGGTGAGTGATCACACCATCGTGATTACCTGGGTTGTGAAGATCTTTTTTGTACAGTTCTTCTGTGTATTCTTGCCACCTCTTCTTAATATCTTCTGCTTCTGTTAGGTCCATACCATTTCTGTCCTTTATTGAGCCCATCTTTACATGAAATGTTCCCTTGGTATCTCTAATTTTCTTGAAGAGATCTCTAGTGATTCCCATTCTGTTGTTTTCCTCTATTTCTTTGCATTGATTGCTGAGGAAGGCTATGTTATCTCTCCTTGCTATTCTTTGGAACTCTGCATTCAGACTGATATATCTGTCCTTTTCTCCTTTGCTTTTCACTTCTCTTCTTTTCACATCTATTTGTAAGGCCTCCTCAGACAGCCATCTTGCTTTTTTGCATTTCTTTTCCATGGGGATGATCTTGATCCCTGTCTGTTGTACAATGTCATGAATAAAGAGATCACTAATAGCCTTTGCTTGTGAAAAACAATAGAAGTCTGATTACAATAGGTTGCACCATGTGTGAAATAAGGATAACCGTGTCTAGGACATTCAGGTTCTCATCTATAAAATGGATTCAGTAATACTTCCCTTGAAGGGTTGATGTGAGGATTAAATGAGATCTCAGGTTTCTAACACACTATTTAGAATGTAACAGCTATCCAAAAATATTTTAGAGAAATATTTTTGTTCAACATTATCAATACAATGTGAGGGATACCATATTAGTTTGGTAAAATTTAGTTTAATATTTATGGGCTAAAAGTAAAGTCATTAATATAATGAAGATATGACTCATTTTCATTGTTTTTTATTATGATGAGGACACAAGATAAAGATCTTAAGCACATAGAATTTATAAAATTCATCTAAATAATATATGTCAAAATCCTGCAAAAATTAATAATAGTTTCAGTTACTTGATATTATTTGGGGCAAAATAATGCCTTTAAAACAAAATTGTATGTATGCAAGTTTGATATAATGTAATCAGTTTATATTCACAAGTCAATTCTCTGCTATAATCCAGTTTTACAAAGATGTTTATTTTACTTTATTGCCAGGGAGAAAAAACTGTGAGATAAGTAACCATTTATTCAGTAGATAATTCACTTTTTAATTCATAGTTCTAGTGAACTGTATGAGTGAAACATCATTAAGAATGTTATATATCTTCTTACTTAAATTTTACAATAACCCTGTTACTCACTGCTCTTTCAGAGATGACAAAATGGAGAGTCATAGAGAATAAGTGTCACCCAGGACACACAGCTATTTGACAGTAGTCCTTGGGCTTGGACTTTGATAGCTTACCTCTTAAGCAAACTATGATGTCTATTTCCTTTGTTCTCAACATCTCTACTCTAAGAAGCAAGGCACAGAGTCACCATCGCGGTTCAGCATTCATAAACAAATACTGCTCGATTATGTAATATGGACAGAGTCCTCTGTAAAATCTGTGCATGTTAATAAGTACAAGACACTGTCCTTTGCTTTATCAAAGACAAAAGAAATAAAGATATAAGCCCACTAAGAACTTATTATTAGTTAGAATTTCTTAGCATTAGTGCATACATACTGAAGAATGAAAGTCATATCTACAATTATTTTCAAGAATTTTAAGTCTAGAGATTTTATGCATATTGGGTCCAGGTTTACTCTTACACATTGTGTTATGGCACTGGATATTAGGAATTAAGAAATTTGTAAATGTGATGAATTGCTGACACCTAGCCTGTAGAGAATCTATGGAGCCAAGAGTACAAAAAATAACTGATATTCCATCATGCACAGAGCCAAAGTGGCAAGAACAGTGTGCTGTTGGCAACATGAATAAAATTTAATTTAAAATATTTCAATGTAGCTCTCTATATTATGCTGTTATAGGTTTGTTAATTGGTTAAGCTATAACCACACTGCAGATGGCTGCTCTAATCAGAAATTCACATTCCAAGGATATCTAGCTAGCATTTAAAATTCAAAACATTTATTCAAGAATTGGCTTCTACCTGTGCTTCTGTTACCCTGATCTTGATTGCTTTACTAAGTAACTTGGTAACAGTCAGAAAAAAAGTTGTTAAAATCAATATCTTATTCAATAGCATAGCTAATATTAGACATGAGTTCTCATTGGTAAAATTGTCAAAATATTTTAGATTGGAAAAATAAATCAATTCTAATCCTTGTATTAACAGGTCTTTTGCCAAAAGTTTTACTTTAGTTTTAGGTTTGAAAGATTCATTAGTAAAAGAAACCATTTGTTAGACGCAGAGAAACTATTTCAATATTTTATAGAAGATTATTTGATTGAATTTCAATATACAGCCATTAAAAAAAAAAAAAGAAATAGAAACTATAATAGAGAATAGTAACAGCATATACGTCACCAAATTGGGCAAATCTACATCTAGACTTGAATAGCACTGGAAAGTCCCAAATGAGTCCCAGAGTCCCAGTTGTGAAAGGGTCCTAGGTGGTGTGTCTACTCCACAGGTGAGACTTTCAATTACCAATTTAGGGGCTCCTGTTTATAATCCCACCACAAATTGATACCGTCATCAGTTTACATGCAAAAATGAAACTCTGAATAATTTTCTTAACTTTAAAAATGCTGTTTATTTCACCTGTGAGTCATAGGATTTTGTTAGACCCCAGTAAATTGGCCAGACTGTTATGCCCAAGTCGCAAAATCTCCCAGTGACCACCAGGAAGCTGATATCTGATGCAAAAGCAAGAGAGTGTTTATTACCAAGCTCGTGCTGGGGCTCCCACCGATACCGACACAGCGGCTATAGGGAGAAGCCCCAGGTTTTGGGTTACATTGCTCATATAGGGAGTGTTCATGGAAAAAAAGAATTTCTAGGTAGGGGGACGTCTGATTGGTCACTTTCTTTCAAAGGGTTGTGTGTTGGTTTTTGATTGGTCCTTATTACCTAGGTAGACCACGAGTTCCTGAACATTAAGTCAGGAGATTCTGGTCTGGGGTCCAATTGGCTCGTGGGTGGTGGGGTGAGGTCAGGGGATTTCCAAAGGCTCTTTTCCTGGAATCTTACAAAATGGAGTTTTTCTGTTAACAAAATGGAGTAGCTTAGGTCCTTCAAGACCTTCAAGGGCTCAAGAATTCCAAGACCCATCCCCTTTCTTTTCTAAAGTGCTGCCTCACTGTGTTTGCAGGCAGGCACAGAATCCAGGCAATGTTTAGGCAAGTCAGAAGCAGGTCAGAGGCTTGCTCTCCTGCTTTTAAAGCCTGAACAAGACTTCCTCCGTTTTGATTCCCTGACAACAGTGTATACCAATCTAGATTGCATTTTAAGAAACAGTCCCTTAAGTTCCTGTGCCAGCCTATTTGTTAGGAAGGTGTCTGCTTTCCAGCAACAGACCACAAAGGCTACCAATCTCTCCTTCAGGAGAATACTTAGCAGGACAGAGGGCTAGAACTTATCAGATTTGTGGAACCTATCCTGTGGATTTTCAATGCCTGCTTCCAAATATATGTTTGGAAAACAAACTCAAGTCTGTGTGAAAGGTATTGATCTGAAACTTACTGCTATGCTAACCAGGTAGCATTCTGGTAGAGGATTACCAGCAATTAACCTCTTCAAACTTCTTAGTTGGCCTGTTTCTACCAGTAAGGATCTACAAGTTATACATGTTTAAACTGGTTTGGGCCATGTGCATCGTATCAATGTACATGGATCAAGATATGGAGGGAAGAGGCATTTTTGATCATTTAGAAATAGTCATAGCTTTCTATAATAAACATTATCACACAAAAGTAAAAAAAAAAAATCTCAAAGAGGTTACTCTGATTCTCTTTATTGTTTCATCAAGGATAACTTTACCACTTCCACTAAGACAAATATCTTTCCTATGTAGACCAGGGTACACAGAGAATATTAGCAAACATTGCGACACTTCTCTGATATAAAAGTCATTATTAAAAAAGCTCCATATAAAACCATCTGTTACTCAAATTTTTTTGAAAGCATCTTGCATTCTAAAGTATACATGTTAAAAATGGTTATCTCTAAATATTTTGATGCTAATTTTCCAAATTAATATGCAAATCTTAACTGCCTTATTCTGTGTTAGATACAGTTATTAATGGGATTTTAACAAGCAAGATGGCTACATATGTCATGGCACCTCATATGTATTTAACATTACATTTCCTGGCCAGTTTGGAAAATTGATAGATTTCTCAAAGAAACAAAAATTTACACCCTTTGAGTTAAGACAGATTTTGACTTAGCACACATTTTGACTTAATGTAATAAGTAATATAGTTATACAATATTTAGATGATATCTCTATTCCACCAGTTGGATTACCAATCATTAACTTGGAATGAATATTTGCACTCAAATAGAGGTTATTCGTAGCACTTAGAGGAGAAACATAATGGAACATGGTCCATATTAAATCCATTCTAAAAATATTTGATTAGAGCACCTGTTAATTCTCTCTGCTCTTAATTTTGCATATGGATAGTACACTGAGTGCCAAGGAACTGAAAGTTGCATTTTTGCTAGAGGGAATCAATATTAGTGATTGAATGGGACAAGTTCATCTGTCTACCCAATATTGAAATATGACTGATGTGATGAAAATACATCTAGTTGGAGGGGACAGAGATATTTGAAGCAAAATACATGGGATCTTGCCAAAGACCTTCCACCCCAACCCTACCACCACTTTCTATTTCCCAGTGACATCTGGACCAGAACCGGTGTAAGAACTATCATGTTTTTAAAATGTTCCAAGGTCACCCTTCTGGGAGTCATTTCTTTCATCTTCCTTAGACACATTTACTCTCATTTTAAAATGAGGTTCATATCTGGAATCAGTTTTTTAATAGTAGCTGTGCATTTTAAATCTAAACAATCTAATTTAATGGAATGAGGAGTGATAATTTTTCAAAAGATATTATTCCAAATTCCTCTAGTCCTACAGGTTACATCTTTCTCATTTCGGATGTATTCCTGGCAGAGTCTGTGGTTAACCCCCAGGCATAAATGTACATTTTTTGCATCCTCCAGTGCAGCTTTACATCAAGATTTGTGTGTGTGTGTGTGGGGAGGGGGGTTGTTTTGTTTTTGTTTTTACTTGCAAAAGGAGTATTTGTTTAAATGATGCAATAAAAGTCTTTGGCAAAACAGTGGGCAAAAATGGTGAATATGGGCATAGGCACCGTGGATAGCTAAATATATCTCACCTCACTGGATTCTTTGGTATTTAGGTTTTCAGTGATCTGTTAAATGCTCTGCACATTTGAAAAGCTGTTTGCAGGCAATTCATGTAAGATGGCACAACAGGCGATGGTTTGGATTTGCAAAACATGTTTATTTTACAAATGCAGATTTGCTTCAGTTTGATACTTTGGCATATTATATTTTTATCTCTTCAAGATTTAAAAAACTTTCTTTAGGAGCCTTCCAATCTTCCCTACAAAGAGTAACAAATGCTGTCTTTCTTGGTAATCTTTTGAATGGTATTCTCAAAACAGGATTATCAACATTTCTTTTCCTATAATAGAATACTGAATCAGCAAAATCTTCAGCTTTGCTGCATACTTAAAATAGGTTGGCAAAATCTTGTCTGGTATTGACGGTATGTGTCATTAAAAAAAAAAAATCTGTAAGGTCGTCGGAATATGACCAGTGAATCTATCCTCCTGAAACACTCCAGTGCCTGCTGCTTTTCTATTGCTTTGCCTTTGTGCTTCAAGAAGATCTGACTAGCGAATTTGAATTACAGTGGCCTGGTGACTTGTCAGTGACAGAAATGATGGGTTTCTGAGTTATGCAGTCTTCATAACTCCGCAGCATTTTCTCCTTAGCTATTCATAATCAACATTCAACATCTCATTTTACCATTTTACTTTTAAATTTCTAGATAACCTCTTTAAGATGGAGAGCTATTGGAAACTGGGAAAGCATATAGCCATTTGGTGGAAACTACATTCTTTTAATAAGTGAAAAAAAAGTTTGGCTTCAGGGCATTTGGGAAAAACAATTCCAACACAAAAGAAAACAAGAACAAATACCAAAGAGTCTTCTTTGTTTCATTTCTGAAATCCACTCTTTTGCTGAAGTGGTATTGCTACTATTCATCTCTTTGGAGTACTTTCTCTGTGAATTCCAATGGCTTTGTGATGTGTGGGGAAAGAGGGCAGGGAGCTGTTTGACTTCTCATTTTGTCTCTTACTCATGGTCTCATTTTATGCTGCTTTCATAATTTTGCTCTCTGAAGATGGAAAGAAGCCCTGGAGAAAGTGCTCACCTGCTGTGAACATTTACTCTTCTGTCTGCCTAGCAGCCATAGGTGTTTTCCAAAAGCGCTTGTATTTCCCTTATGGGGTTAACTTTCCTCCATTGACATCAGTCTTTATGGGACTGTAAATCATTCATTTCCTCCACTTTAGAAGTCCCTGGAGTTCCTGGCAATACAATAGACACCTCCCACAGGGCCTTCGCCCCAGCTCAGTACAGCCAATGCATAGGTTAGCATAATACTTAAGTTCAACCAGTCAGATTCTTTCTCCTGGACCTTTACACCTCAACAAGAAAGTTTTGAGATCTGCTGATTTAGTCTCACTTTAGCACTCTGATATCCTGGATAAATATGTGTGTGCACATGCATGTATGTGTGTGTGTTCTAGTTTTATGATATCTATATTAATTTTTGTAAGCTACTAGTATCAGACAAGACTGAGCAACTGAACTGAACTGAGTGAAGCAGTAAAAGAGGTTTACAAATCTAATTCAAGATTATCATTTGCAGTTTTTTAAGTCCAGAATCACTGCAGATGGTGATTGCAGCCATGAAATTAAAAGACACTTACTCCTTGGAAGGAAAGTTATGACCAACCTAGATAGTATATTCAAAAGCAGAGACATTATTTTGCCTTCAAAGGTCCGTCTAGTCAAGGCTATGGTTTTTCCAGTGGTCATGTATGGATGTGAGAGTTGGACTGTGAAGAAAGCTGAGCACCGAAGAATTGATGCATTTGAACTGTGGTGTTGGAGAAGACTCGTGAGAGTCCCTTGGACTTCAAGGAGATTCAACCAGTCCATTCTAAAGGAGATCAGTCCTGGGTGTTCTTTGGAAGGACTGATGCTAAAGCTGAAACTCCAATACTTTGGCCAACTGATGTGAAGAGTTGACTCATTGGAAAAGATTCTGATGCTGGGAGGGATTGGGGGCAGGAGGAGAAGGGGACCACAGAGGATGAGATGGCTTGATGGCATCATCAACTCGATGGACATGAGTTTGAGTGGGAGATGGTGATGGACAGGGAGGCCTGGCGTGCTGCAACTCATGGGGTGGCAAAGAGTCGGACAATTACTCCTTGGAAGGAAAGTTATGACCAACCTAGATAGTATATTCAAAAGCAGAGACATTATTTTGCCTTCAAAGGTCCGTCTAGTCAAGGCTATGGTTTTTCCAGTGGTCATGTATGGATGTGAGAGTTGGACTGTGAAGAAAGCTGAGCACCGAAGAATTGATGCATTTGAACTGTGGTGTTGGAGAAGACTCGTGAGAGTCCCTTGGACTTCAAGGAGATTCAACCAGTCCATTCTAAAGGAGATCAGTCCTGGGTGTTCTTTGGAAGGACTGATGCTAAAGCTGAAACTCCAATACTTTGGCCAACTGATGTGAAGAGTTGACTCATTGGAAAAGATTCTGATGCTGGGAGGGATTGGGGGCAGGAGGAGAAGGGGACCACAGAGGATGAGATGGCTTGATGGCATCATCAACTCGATGGACATGAGTTTGAGTGGGAGATGGTGATGGACAGGGAGGCCTGGCGTGCTGCAACTCATGGGGTGGCAAAGAGTCGGACACGACTGAGTGACTGAACTAAACTGAACTGAGTATCTTTCCAGTAAAATTATTTGTACTCAGATCACTCATAATAGTTTTTTATTATTTGCAGCAGAAAGTGAGCAAACAAAATAAATACCCTTAAAGGATATATCATTCAGAAACCCTTTCTAGGACAAATTAGGATAGAAATAAATGTAATAATTAAATATAAAAATAAGCTCTGGTCATAATACATTTCTTCACATACTGAGGTTGTTATTAATTCTGGACATCCGTTTGTAGGGATGCTATGGAAAAATATTTAAATGCTATGTAATTTCAGACTGTAAGAAAATTGCAAACCAACTGTAGTAAGCACCTACTATATGTCACATTTCATATGAGAATAGAATGAGAGATTTAAAAAATGAAGAAGTCACTTTCAAGCAGCTTATAATTCAACCTAAGGAAAACATACAAATCATGTAAATAATATTCATAATTATCTATAATTAATAACAATTTTCTGGCCCAGCAGTAAGGCAATCCCATATACAGCACTATTTCCTCTCTATTTTTTTTTTAATCTGTAAGGTCGTCAGAATATGACCAGTGAATCTATCCTGTCAATTACAGTTGACTTTGACTTAGTGTACTTCATCACCCAGATAAAATCTACTCACATCAATATGTTCATCATCAATGTAGGATTTTCTCAAAGATATGTTAGGAAGGAATATGGATATGGAGGATTTTGTATTGCACACCCAAAACATCTGCCTCACTTTTGCATTCTCTACATTTATCCTTTCTTAAACTTTGTTTGTCTTTTCCCCGGGCAATTTTTTCCCTTTTCTCTCTTGCCAACAAATTTATTCCTTGACACTTCCCTTCCTCCCATTCTTACTTTTTCTTTTCCTGCAAAGTGATTACTCCTCCAAATTTACTTTACTCCCTTACACACCCTTCTCAACTAACCATGGATCTTCTGGTAACAGGATTCATCATCCTTAACAGATAACTACAGAGTATGAATGAAGGTGTTTTGGTAAAGATGATGATATTTGATCTGGGTTTCAGTATATACCTAAAATCTGCCAAAAACATGGGTCTAAACAAGTCTCATATCCTCTCTAAGTTTTATTTTTCTCAACTTAACCCAGACCTATTCCCTTCAAGGGTCAGTTGTGAAGGTAAATTATGTTCCTTGTAAAATGTTCTGTATTATAGATATGTAAGAAAATGAAATGCTATCTAGGTGGTAGTTTGACAAGATCACCTTTATGTTATCTTGTCCAAAATTGTCATCTGTTACATGAATTATTACATAAAAGAAACCCAATCAAAGGTACAGAAATGACAAGTAGGACATCTAAGTTGTTATCATTCAAAGTTCCAAAGCAATAACCTTTGCAAAGTTTGGAATTTTTATTGCACCACTGAGTAACCTGATATTTTCATTCAAAAGTGTCCACTTGGATCACACTAGACTATAACCAAATAGTTTTACTCATTGTCATTTTTCTTATCTGTTCAGTGGGATGGGGTCAATAAGGATGAGATCAGGGACAGAGAGGCAAACACATTGAATTCAGAAACTACTCCATTACAAGAAGCACTCTCCCAAACAATACACACACCAACACACACAGAGACACCACACAAACACATGCCTCTTTAGTGTCAGAATATCTGCTCCTCTAGAGGGTCTTTTTCCAGCAGTTAATTATAATGAAAGGGGTTGTTTCTACCCTTTTCAAAGACCTATCTTCCTCCCAAAAGTGCTGGTTTTCTCAAGAACCAATCAAACCTCAGCACAAGAAATACTTAAAATCCGGTTGGAGAATCACTACATTTATAGTATTGGGCTATGTCTGGGGGAGCAGCTTTTCTTTATATTCTTCAGTTCAGTTCAGTTCAGTTGCTCAGGCATGTCCGACTCTTTGCAGCCCCATGAATCACAGCACGCCAGGCCTCCCTGTCCATCACCAACTCCCGGAGTTCATTCAGACTCATGTCCATCGAGTCGGTGATGCCATCCAGCCATCTCATCCTCTGTCGTCCCCTTCTCCTCCTGCCCTCAATCCTTCCCAGCATCAGAGTATTTTCCAATGAGTCAACTCTTCACATGAGGTGGCCAAAGTACTGGAGTTTCAGCTTTAGCATCATTCCTTCCAAAGAACACCCAGGGCTGATCTAGAATGGACTGGTTGGATCTCCATGCAGTCCAAGGGACTCTCACGAGTCTTCTCCAACACCACAGTTCAAAAGCATCAATTCTTCAGCGCTCAGCTTTCTTCACAGTCCAACTCTCACATCCATACATGACCACTGGAAAAACCATAGCCTTGACTAAATGGACCTTTGTTGGCAAAGTAATGTCTCTGCTTTTCAATATGCTATCTTATATTCTTAGAAGTATCTAAATTTCTATGACATCCGATCCTATTAAAAATTAAGTATAGGACAAAAACCCTGTGGTTTCCCTGGATTTGGTGGCAGGCAGGGAGAGATTCTGAAACTAATGGACAAATGGGTTTTGGTCACAGCTCATTGCATTGCCTCCTCGCGGGACATGTGTGTTAGCGATCACCTCCAAGCAATCAGTTTCATCCAGAGTGGGTTTAATGGAGTGCTCATTATTGTATTGAATGTTTATGCAGTGCATCTTGTATCTGCACTGTCATAAGACAATGAAAAGTAAGGCATTTATAAACTTTATATGAAATAATGCTTTATAAGAAATAATGACTACTGTAAGCTGACTCCAGTATGGGGAATAAAATAAGAAGATTTGGTTAAGCCTGATAATGCATAGAGCTCACCAGAAAACACCTCTAAGTAGGCCAGGGAATTTTTTTTTTTTAATTCTGCCCCAATCTCAGAGGCTCAACCCTGCCCCACAAAGTTCCTACATAGCAGATCTGTGCAACTCATAGGACAACTCTGCCTTTTGTTTATAGAAATCTGATAGCTACACAGATATTTATCAACTGTGCAAACAAGACTGTCCCTACAGGATCCCAGGGAGTCCTGAGGGCTGGCCTGACTGCTCCCTTCCAGCTATGTGACCTACCACCTCAGAGCCATCAGCACCCCCAGGGTGTTGTCAATGCTAAATGGATGAAAGCTTTAGACAAGAAAGTGCTTCCCACAGTGTGACTTGAAATTCAAACTACCGAGTACTTCCTAAGTTTTCAAAGGAGGGGGAGTCTGTCCTCCTGAATATTTGTTAATTATAATATGTGAAAATATATCTTAAGCCCTAAGGGAACATTCAGGCAAAAGTCAATTTAAGAAGTAAATAAGATATGCCTCACATGTAACTCAAAGTTAGATGAGGAGACCAGCCATTCGGTTCTTTCATACTTCCTACTATCTTAAGTCTTCTAATACATAGACTTGAACTTGAAGCAACCAGATAGGCATATACAGTTTGACCAATTATCATAGTTTTCTAATTTCATCAGAAATTCTGATGATTGAAATAGTGACAGGCTCACTCCCAAGCTTAGAGCAGTAAATGGCTTTTAAACTAGAGCTAATGACATCCAAGTGGCTTTCCTGGTGGTTCAGACAGTAAAGAAACTGCCTATAGTGTGGGAGACTGGGGTTCAGTCTGGCTGGCAAAGATCCCCTGGAGAAAGAAATGACTACCCACTCCAGTATTCTTGCCTGAAAAGTTCCATGGACAGAGTCTGACTGGCTACAGTCCATGGAGTTGCAAAAAGCAGGACATGACTGAGCAACTAACACTTTCACTTTCACACAATGCTATACAAATAGATTTTATTAGCAAACATGAAACATATACCTGGTTGGCATGAAGTTTTGAGGATAGCATATATACCAGCATGAGGAATATGAACACATACCTTGTGTGCAGGGCTTCTCTTAAATGTACTTTAAAAGATAATAGCATGCTTTTTTGTTGCTTCCTGAATTAACTCTGAATTGGAAAACAAAGTTTCATGTTACAGCATGAGTAACTCATGCAGTGTCTTCTTCCCATCCCTCCTCTGGCAGAATGATCTGCAAGCTGGCAAGAGCAGAATTATACTTACAGGTTAACTTGGCCAAATCAGCCTGAGGATTAGCTATAAAAGCGATGGTAACATGCAGATGATGATATTGGCAGAAGGAGAACTTTCTCTATTTATTTTTAGGCATTGAATTAGGTTGACTGAAACAAAGCTTCATAGGAATTCACATCTCTGATGTATTTTAATCTCCCTGGGAAGCATTCCTCGACCTCACTTTTCAGTTTGAGGTGGGGGCTGTGAGCGGAACTTATTCTGAATTATAGTTCCCTACAGTCAGCCATTCTGGGGTCTCTGACTGCAAACTAGGCTTGAATGCAGTTGCTGTGGAATGCACTAATTAATTACATTTATTTTACATAATTGGCATTAGGGCTTTCTGAACAAAAATGCAAATTTATGGAAATTGGTTGAAATACTTATGCAAAATAATATAAAAATGGACCCCTAAATTATTGGAAAAAATAAGGTAGTTTTAATTGAACAGCTAAAAGATTTTTACTTTGCTATATGATTATATCTAGTAAACTCAATTTAGAAACTAAGTTCATTTGCTTTTATCTAACCCTTGCTCAGTATTGTTGGTATAATTATCACCAATAAAGGACCAATCTTCTTTTCTATCTCTTTTGGAATCAAGCATTATTTCTGTAAACAGAAATGGAATATGTTATTCTTTTGAACAGAGCCTTGTGCATTACAAATTAGGAAGCATCAGGCCAAAGAGTTGCAAAGCAACCAATTATTGCTTAAAGGAGACACAATGCAGCATCCTGTTTATGTGCCATTTTGCAAGGGGAATGACTGTGCTATAAGAATAAGACTTTCCACAAAATATCCATGCAAGATAGTTGTAAGGTAAATGGCCTTGCAATCAATAGAGTATATCTGGCAATGGTGCCAAGGAATGTGTAATGTAGAGGGATGTGCTGTTAGTGGTTAGTGGTGTAATACAAAGAGTATTAAGATGCTGGTGACTTAAGAGTGAATACCTGAATACTGATAAATGAGCACTTAATAAAAAAATGTGTCAAAAAATGTGAAATATGGACAGGTATATACTAAATGAAAGGATTGAAAAATAAAACATTTGCAGGTTAAGGGACAGTGATATTTACATACAATTAACAAGTGGTTAATTACTGATGGACAACTCCTCAAACTCAAACAGATACAATTTAATATCCATTCAACTAGTCAAGAAATTAGACCGACCTCCAAACTCCAAAGGTGTGGAGGTAGTTTCGCCAAGATTCAAACAATTACGCTAGTGCATTAACTTTCTTATTTCTAGTTTTTCCTTTGGAGGGGGTGGGGAGACAGTTTGGAACAGATTGAGGGTGGGTTTACTTTTCTGGGGGAACTTCCCTTGTGGCTCAGAGAATAAAGCATCTGCCTACAATGTGGGAGACCCGGGTTCAATCCCTGGGTTGGAAAGATCCCCTGGAAAAGGAAATGGCAACCCACTGCAGTACTCTTGCTGGAGAATCCCATGGACGGAGGAGCCTGGTAGGCTACAGTCCATGGGGTCGCAAAGAATCGGACAAGACTGAGCCACTTCAATTCACTTACTTTTCTGGTGCTATTTTAATACCACCACCTGGATAATCATTTCTTAAAACATCCTCAAGATTCAGTTGAATACTTCATTCTCTTCAAGTTTCTTTCATAAAATGTAATGGGAGGTTACCTGAGACTCTTTAGTTTGTCAACCTCTCATCAAGAAATGGTAGTTGAACGGATCTTTACAAATAGAGGGCTATAATCTCACACCTTGTTCCTCTGGAGTGGTAAGTAGCTAAAGGACAAATCTCTATTAATCTGAAGTGAATAAATGAAATTAGTAAGACTGAAACACTGTTACCTGAAACATTCAGAGTTTTAAAGCCAAATGGGGGGATTTCCCTGGTGGTACAGTGGCTAAGACACCACACTCCCAATGCAGAGGACCTGGGTTCAATGCCCGGTCAGGGAACTAATCCCACATGCTTGCAACTAAGAGCCGGTGCAGCCAAGTGAATAAATAAATAGATATTTTTTAAAAAGCCAAATGGGTTGCAATATTAAGATTCTCATCATATATTTTCTACTTGATGATACACAATTTCTTCCATTTTCCTCTTTTGTTTTACAATTTGATGTGCTGCATGTATACTTTGCCCCTGCTATATGCAAAGCAGTATAAGTCCTGAAGAGAAATACAAAAATCTAATTCATACTTCTTGCTCTTCTACAAAATAGAAAATAATCAGGCAATGTGCGAAAGGGTTATAATGAAAGCAGCAAAGAATGAAGCTTAAAGAGAGTTAACTTAATTGTTCCTAGATGAGATACATAACATATTGGATTTAATGTACACATCTCCTTTACTAGTCATTAACATCATATGTTTCATTTTAATATTATTTTAGAAACATTGAAATAATTAAACTTGTTCTCTTCCTTCTTCTTGTCTTTTTTTCATTCTTTATTTATCATCAAATTAAAACTATTTGGTTGGACCAGCAAAATTCCAGGACAATTGTCCTCTGTCAAAATTGTAGGGAGTTCAAACTAGAGCGATAGAATAAAAATTACCAAAATAATTCAACTCAGATGATTGAACAATACGGTGTATAGGCTAGATCTCAGTAGAGCTGCTAGTAAGCCAGCAAAAATACTGGGTTAACTAGTGAATCTGTTGTTGTAAGTGTGTGTGTCCAATGCACAGTGAGGCCTAACAAACCATGAGGTTAGAGTCTGAAGCAGAGAAAGTTTTATTGCAAGGACCAAGCAAAGAGAAAGGGCAGCTCATGCTCAAAAACCTAAACTCCATGATGATTTTTAAAGGGAAAATTTGTGGGGAGGGCAGCAGATTATATGACTCTATTCTGATTGGCAGACAATGAGGTAGCAGGATGGTGTTCTAGGAATCCAAGCATTGGCCTTCTGGGTCCAGTGAGTCTCAGCCTGTAGTTACAATCTTCCCTCTGGGTGGGAGCTTTGGTTCCTGTAGAAGAACTCAAAGATTTATGACAGTGAACATTCCCTGAGGAGGAATGAGGACTCTGCCTTATTGCTGTACTATGATTGCTGTACTATGATTTCTTCACTGCTTTTCCTATGTTTCTGCATTCCCTCACTTCCCTGATTAGCAACTGTTTGCATCTGCCCTTTGAGACTCAGGGACAGTCTATCAAGCTGAAACCTTTTTCCTATAAACAAGACATAGCATACACATGAAAGTTTTTGTACCCAGGAGGGCCCCACAATGTCCTGTTCAGTTTCAAATTCAAACTAATAAAGCTATCAGAATGATCAGTGTTGCAGCCCACTCACTCATTCACAAATTCATTGTATATTGTTCATCAAACATTTGGCTCAATGTTGGAATTGTACCTGTTAGGTAGGTAGAATAGGGAAAAGGAGTCCAAAATGGCAGTGGCTAAGAGACAAGGAAGGGAAAAGTTGGTGAAAATAGAACAAAGGAAGGTCTGAGGACCGGAGTGAGGACCTCAGGTAAAAGAAACAACACTCCTGGCCGGCCCAGTTTACATAGGACAGGCCCAGGGAGAGGAAAACATACAAAAAGAGGAGCCAAAGCTAGCTCTCTCTCTCTCCCCCGTGCTCTGGGGTGCTCTTCTCTTCATGTCTTTGGATCGACGTGCCCTCATGCCTTGAAAATGGATTTTCGTGCTATCTTCAATAAAATAGAGCTGTAACCAGTTGAGCTATTTCAAATCCTGAAAGGTGATGCTGTGAAAGTACTGCACTCAATATGCCAGCAAATTAGTCCTGAATATTCATTGGAAGAACTGATGCTGAAGCTGAAGCTCCAAGACTTTGGCCACCTGATGTGAAGAATTGACTCACTGTAAAAGACCCTGATGCTGGAAAATATTGAAAGCAGGAAGAGAAGGGACGACAGAGGATGAAATGGTTGGATGTCATCACTGACTTGATGGACATGAGTTTGAGCAAGCTCCAGGAATTGGTAATGGACAGGGACGCCTGGCGTGCTGCAGTCCATGGAGTTGCAAATAGTCAGACACAACTGAGCAACTGAACGACAAAAATAAACTGACTTTTTTCTGTCAAGTAAACTGTCTTCAGCTGAGGCTACTGTTTTTATTGCTCCAGATGATAGCTCCCTCTGGGAAGGTGGGAGAAATGTTAACTAATTTCTTTGCCTCTAAAGTTTGGAAGTAATTTACTGAGCAGTTATCTGTCTCAAATAACATTTAATTATAACTAATTAAAAATTTCAAGAGGTGATTTTCTACCCAATGTGCTAGATTTTTTTAAAATTTAATATTGGCCATATGAGTTGGTTCTGAAGCCACCTACAAGAGAGTTCCACGATTTATTTGGATACTGAGGAGAATGTTAGTGATGGCAGAATGGGAAGGAGCAGGATACAGCATTGGATAATTGTGAGAACCCATTTAGCACCAAATAAGTGCTGTAAATGAAATAACTGAAACACAGCAGAGGTCATGGAACATCATGGGGATACTCTGTCAGGACATGAATCAAGTAATCCCTACAAGGCATATAATGTATAGAGTAAAAGCAGTGATTACTACATCTTCAGACACTTAGGGAATTTTCATGATAACAGGAAATAGGAAATGCAATACTCCATAATAATTGTTCCCAGAAAGCCACTTTGGCACAAGCACAATATGAATTATTTTTTAAAATTAACAGACTGTGCATTAGAAAGCAGTCACACTGTGCAGGGTCAGTTAAGTTCTGAAGACAGATATCTGCTCAACAAATTACTTCCAAACTTTAGAGGCAAAGAAATGAGTTAACATTTCTTCCACCTTTTCAGAGGGAGCTGTCATCTAAAATAAAAAATAGCCTCAGCTGAAGATAGTCTAAAAGATGCTTACTCCTCGGAAGAAAAGTTATGACCAACCTAGATAGTATATTCAAAAGCAGAGACATTACTTTGCCGACTAAGGTCCGTCTAGTCAAGGCTATGGTTTTTCCTGTGGTCATGTATGGATGTGAGAGTTGGACTGTGAAGAAGGCTGAGCGCCAAAGAATTGATGCTTTTGAATTGTGGTGCTGGAGAAGACTCTTGAGAGTCCCTTGGACTGCAAGGAGATCCAACCAGTCCATTCTGAAGGAGATCAATTCTGGGATTTCTTTGGAAGGAATGATGCTAAAGCTGAAACTCCAGTACTTTGGCCACCTCATGAGAAGAGTTGACTCATTGGAGAAGACTCTGATGCTGGGAGGGATTAGGGGCAGGAGGAGAAGGGGACGACAAAGGATGAGATGGCTGGATGGCACCACGGACTTGATGGACGTGAGTCTGAGTGAACTTCGGGTGATGGTGATGAACAGGGAGGCCTGGCGTGCTGTGATTCATGGGGTCACAAAGAGTCAGACATGACTGAGTGACTGAACTGAACTGAACTGAACTGATAGAAGAAAGTCAGCTAAGAGCTGTGAAATAAATGATAGAATTAGAGCTGTAAGTACTTTGCAAGCCCTAATGAGATTACTGATTCCATCAAGTCTTATCAATTGGTGCTAAAAGGATTAGGCAAATATCTGTGGTCCACTGGAGAAGGGAATGGCAAACCACTTCAGTATTCTTGCCTTGAGAACACCATGAACAGTATGAAAATGCAAAATGATAGGATACTGAAAGAGGAACTCCCCAGGTCAATAGGTGCTGAATATGCTACTGGAGATCAGTGGAGAAATAACTCCAGAAAGAATGAAGGGATGGAGCCAAAGCAAAAACAATACCCAGTTGTGGATGTGATTTGGTGATAGAAGCAAGGTCTAATGCTGTAAAGAGCAATATTGCCTAGGAACCTGGAATGTCAGATCCATGAATCAAAGCAAATTGGAAGTGGTCAAACAAGAGATGGCAAGAGTGAATGTCGACATACTAGGACTCAGCGAACTAAAATGGACTGGAATGGGTGAATTTAACTCAGATGACCATTATATCTACTACTGCGGGCAGGAATCCCTCAGAAGAAATGGAGTATCCATCATGGTCAACAAAAGAGTCCGAAATGCAGTACTTGGATGCAATCTCAAAAATGACAGAATGATCTCTGTTCGTTTCCAAGGCAAACCATTCATATTACAGTAATCCAAGTCTATGCCCCAACCAGTAACGCTGAAGAAGCTGAACAGTTCTATGAAGACCTACAAGACCTTTCAGAACTAACACCCAAAAAAGATGTCCTTTTCATTATAGGGGTCTGGAATGCAAAATAGGAAGTCAAGAAACACCTGGAGTGACAGACAAATTTGGCCTTGGAATGCGGAATGAAGCAGGGCAAAAACTAAGAGAGTTTTGCCAAGAAAATGCACTGATCATAGCAAACACCCTCTTCCAACAACACAAGAGAAGACTCTACACATGGACATTACCAGATGGTCAATACCAAAATCAGATTGATTATATTCTTTGCAGGCAAAGATGAAGAAGCTCTATACAGTCAACAAAAACAAGACCAGGAGCTGACTGTGGCTCAGATCATGAATTCCTTATTGCCAAATTCAGACTTAAATTGAAGAAAGTGGGGGAAAACACTAGACCATTCAGGTATGACCTAAATCAAATCCCTTATGATTATAGAGCAGAAGTGAGAAATAGATTTAGGGACTAGATCTGATAGACAGAGTGTCTGATGAACTATGGGCGGAGGTTTGTGACATTGTACAGGAGACAAGGATCAAGACCATCCCCATGGAAAAGAAATGCAAAAAAGCAAAATGCCT
This sequence comes from Oreotragus oreotragus, assembly GCA_006410675.1. Taxonomy (NCBI): domain Eukaryota; kingdom Metazoa; phylum Chordata; class Mammalia; order Artiodactyla; family Bovidae; genus Oreotragus; species Oreotragus oreotragus. The sequence goes on from SJYX01005509.1 coordinate 179,065, forward strand.
GTCTGAGGAGGCCTTACAAATAGCTGTGAAAAGAAGAGAAGTGAAAAGCCAAGGAGAAAAGGAAAGATATAAGCATCTGAATTTAGAGTTTCAAAGAATAGCATGAAGAGATTAGAAAGCCTTCCTCAGCGACCAATGCAAAGAAATAGAGGAAAACACAGAATGGGAAAGACTAGAGATCTCTTCAAGAAAATTAGAGATATCAAGGGAACATTTCATGCAAAGATGGGCTCAATAAAGGACAGAAATGGCATGGACATAACAGAAGCAGAAGATATTAAGAAGAGATGGCAAGAATATACAGAACTGTACAAAAAAGATCTTCATGACCCAGATAATCATGATGGTGTGATCACTAATCTAGAGCAAGACCTCCTGGAATGTGAAGTCAAGTGGGCCTTAGAAAGCATCACTGCGAACAAAGCTAGTGGAGGTGATGGAATTCCAGTTGAGCTGTTTCAAATCCTGAAAGATGATGCTGTGAAAGTGTTGCATTCTATATGCCAGCAAATTTGGAAAAGTCAGCAGTGGCCACAGGACAGGAAGAGGGCAGGAATCCCTCTTCCAATCCCAAAGAAAGGCAATGCCAAAGAATGCTCAAACTACCGCACAACTGTATTCAGCTCACACACTAGTATAGTAATGCTCAAAATTCTCCAAGCCAGGCCTTAGCAATACATGAACCGTGAACTTCCTGATGGTCAAGCTGGTTTTAGAAAAGGCAGAGGAACCATAGATCAAATTGCCAACATCAGCTGGATCATCAAAAAAGCAAGAGAGTTCCAGAAAAATATCTATTTCTGCTTTATTGACTATGCCAAAGCCTTTGACTGTGTGGGTCATATTCAGCTGTGGAAAATTCTGAAAGAGATGGGAATACCAGACCACCTGACCTGCCTCTTAAGAAATCTATATGCAAGTCAGGAAGCAAGAGTTAGAATTGAACGTGGAACAACAGGCTGGTTCCAAATAGGAAAAGGAGTACGTCAAGGCTGTATATTGTCACCTTGCTTATTTAACTTATATGCAGAATACATCATGAGAAATGCTGGGTGGGAGGAAGCACAAGCTGGAATCAAGATTGCTGGGAGAAATATCAATAACCTCAGATATGCAGATGACACCACCCTTATGGCAGAAAGTGAAGAGGAGCTAAAAAGCCTCTTGATGAAAGTTGAAGTGAAGAGTGAAAAAGTTGGCTTAAAGCTCAACATTCAGAAAATGAAGATCATGGCATCTGGTCCCATCACTTTATGGGAAATAGATGGGGAAATAGTGTCAGACTTTATTTTTGGGGGCTCCAAAATCACTGCAGATGGTTACTGCAGCCATGAAATTAAAAGATGCTTACTCCTTGGAAGTAAAGTTATGACCAACCTAGATAGCGTATTGAAAAGCAGAGACATAACTTTGCCAACAAAGGTCCATCTAGTCAAGGCTATGGTTTTTCCTGTGGTCATGTATGGATGTGAGAGTTGGACTGTGAAGAAAGCTGAGCGCAGAAGAATTGATGCTTTTGAACTGTGGTGTTGGAGAAGACTCTTGAGAGTCCCTTGGACTGCAAGCAGATCCAACCAGTCCATCCTAAAGGAGATCAGTCCTGGGTGTTCTTTGGAAGGAATGATGCTAAAGCTAAAACTCCAGTACTTTGGCCACCTCTTGTGAAGAGTTTACTCACTGGAAAAGACCCTGATGCTGGAAGGGATTGGGGAAAGGAGAAGAGGGTGACACAGAAGATGAGATGGCTGGATGGCATCTCCGACTCGATGGACATGAGCTTGTGTGAACTCTGGGAGTTGGTGATGGACAGGGAAGCCTGCGTGCTGCGATTCATGGGGTCGCAAAGAGTCGGACACGACTGAACGACTGAACTGAACTGAACAGGTGTAAGCAGCTCAGGTGACCAGGTGCTTGGCGAGCGTGGTCCCTGTGACCTATCGCCTCCTCCATCCCCGCTGCTCAGTTTTTTTTGGTGTCCAATGGGTGCGCCTTCTCAGGCGTGCCGTGCGTCTCTTCTGGGGAGCTGATCTCTGGCTTCGACCCTCCTGGCGGATGTCAACCATCCAGAATCCCAAGGAGTCTTGGGTAGCAACGAAGCCTGCCTGCAGTTTGGTAGATGATGCCTCTCTGGAGCCACAGTTGCCCCCTCAGGGTCTGGCTTCCCTCAACTGCCTGTCTCTGATGGGGGATGGGCTGGTCTGCAGCCGGCTAGCTCTGCTCAGTCCTTTGTTCTGTGAGCAGGCCTGGCGGTGTCTTAGGTTAGGGCTTTTCTCGGGATAGTTATCCCACAGTCTGGTTTGCTATCTGAAGTTAGTTCTCTCAGATTGCCCTCGGGGCATTCAGGCCCAGTCCTTACCCTAAGCAATGCAGCCCTCGCCTGCCTGCCCAGCCCCCGCTTGCTAGTGGCGGATGCGGGCATCTGCGCTGCTTCTCCGCTGGGGGAGTTACCACTGGGCGCGTCATCTATGGGCTTTATTTATTTATTTATTTTCCCTCTTGATTATGTTGCCCTCTGAGGTTCCAAGGCTCGCCACAGACTCGCCAGTGAGAATGTTTCCTGGGGTTTGGAAACCTCCCTTTTTAAAGACTCCCTTCCTGGGACAGATCTCTGTCCCTACATCTTTTGTCTCTCTTATGTTTTTTCCTACCTCCTTTGGAAGACAATGGGCTGCTTTTCTGGGTGCCTGACATCCTCTGCCGGCATTCAGAGGTTGTTTTGTGGAATTTACTCAACATCAAATGTTCTTTTGATGAATTTGTGGGGGAGAAAGTGGTCTCCCCATCCTATTTCTCTGCCATTTTAGCAAATTAGATACTTTTAATGAATGTGCCACCATAGCTGGTACCTGATATATTGAATTTCATTACGGTGGTTTAACCACAAAATTAACACAAATTCTATGCTTGTCAGACTCATCTGTCCTCTAGAGAGGGCTGGAAACCCAGCATCAGTCAAATTCAGTTCAGTTCAGTTCAGTCGCTCAGTCGTGTCTAACTCTGCGACACCATGAATCGCAGCACACCAGGCCTCCCTGTCCGTTACCAACTCCTGGAGTTCACGCAGACTCACGTCCATCGAGTCTGTGATGCCATCTAGCCATCTCATCCTCTGTCATCCCCTTCTCCTCCTGCCCCCAATCTCTCCCAGCATCAGAGTCTTTTCCAATGAGTCAACTCTTCTCATGAGGTGGCCAAAGTACTGGAGTTTCAGCTTTAGCATCATTCCTTCCAAAGAAATCCCAGGGCTGATCTCCTTCAGAATGGACTGGTTGGATCTTCTTGCAGTCCAAGGGACTCTCAAGAGTCTTCTCCAACACCACAGTTTAAAAGCATCAGTTCTTTGGTGCTTAGCCTTCTTCATAGTCCAACTCTCACATCCATAGATGACCACTGGAAAAACCATAGCCTTGACTAGAGGGACCTTTGTTGGCAAAGTAATGTCTCTGCTTTTGAATATGCTATCTAGGTTGGTCATAACTTTTCTTCCAAGGAGTAAGCGTCTTTTAAATTCATGGCTGCAGTCATCATCTGCAGTGATTTTGGAGACCCCCGAAATAAAGTCTGACACTGTTTCCACTGTTTTCCCATCTATTTGCCATGAAGTGATGGGACCAGATGCCATGATCTTCATTTTTTGATTGTAGAACTTTAAGCCAACTTTTTCACTCTCCACTTTCACTTTCATCAAGAGGCTTTTTAGTTCCTCTTCACTTTCTGCCATAAAATTAGGCTCTTAAAATTAGCCTTTTACACATAACAAGCAGACTACTCCATTCTTGTTTATATATTCTTTAAAAAGAGAAAAGTTAATGTTCATAAAATTGATTGGGTTTAAGCCTCCCTGTTATGACCATAACCTAATCACTTAATCCTATTACTATTCTGAGCTTCTACCTTTTATTTGGATTTTAGTTCTTTACCAAAAAATGTCCGACCTTATCCCTTACTTTTCCCTTCTTGCTGTTTATCTATATCTGTATCTACATTTATGTCTATGTCTATGCTGCTGCTGCTGCTGCTGCTAAGTCACTTCAGTCGTGTCCGACTCTGTGTGACCCCATAGACGGCAGCCCACCAGGCTCCCCCGTCCCTGGGATTCTCCAGGCAAGAACACTGGAGTGGGTTGCCATTTCCTTCTCCAATGCATGAAAGAGAAAAGTGAAAGTGAAGTCGCTCAGTCGTGCCCGACTCTAGGGACCCCATGGACTGCAGCCCACCAGGCTCCTCCGTCCATGGGATTTTCCAGGCAAGAGGACTGGAGTGGGGTGCCATTGCCTTCTCTGGTCTATGCCTATATCTATACCTATATCTATAAGTATTGCAGAGAGGAAGAAATGCTGTTTTCCCCATCATTTTATTTTGAAAATTAAAAAAATATATAGTACAGTTAAAAGAGTAGTAACATGAATCTTTTTGTATCTCTTACTTAGACTTCAGTTCAGTTCAGTCGCTCAGTCGTGTCCTACTCTTTGCGACCCCATGAATTGCAGCACGCCAGGCCTCCCTGTTCATCACCATCTCCCGAGGTTCACTCAGACTCACGTCCATCGAGTCCGTGATGCCATCCAGCCATCTCATCCTCGGTCGTCCCCTTCTCCTCCTGCCCCCAATCCCTCCCAGCATCAGAGTCTTTTCCAATGAGTCAACTCTTCGCATGAGGTGGCCAAAGTANACGTCCATCGAGTCCGTGATGCCATCCAGCCATCTCATCCTCGGTCGTCCCCTTCTCCTCCTGCCCCCAATCCCTCCCAGCATCAGAGTCTTTTCCAATGAGTCAACTCTTCGCATGAGGTGGCCAAAGTACTGGAGTTTCAGCTTTAGCATCATTCCTTCCAAAGAAATCCCAGGGCTGATCTCCTGCAGAATGGACTGGTTGGATCTCCTTGCGGTCCAAGGGACTCTCAAGAGTCTTCTCCAACACCACAGTTCAAAAGCATCAATTCTTCGGCACTGAGCCTTCTTCACAGTCCAACTCTCACATCCATACAAGACTTACCAATTGTTAATACTTTGCCAAATTAGTGCTTATCTTCTCTCTCTCAAATTTTTTGTCTCTCTCTTCTTTAATACTATGGGTTGTGAAAATTTTCAGTGCATAATAATTTGTTAGCATTATTATTATTTTGATGTCAAATTGTCCCATATTTGACCAGAGAGAGTCCCTACAGGCTATCTCCTTTGTGCTTTTGACATGATCATATATATCCATTATATTTTAATTTCTCTTGATTTTATGGCTTAGAAGATTCAACCTTCAGGTTTGCTACTATTTTGCTATCTCCTGTATGAATCTCCTACCAATATGAATGATTTAGTAATTTGAAATAACTGCTTAGTCTGTTCCATGTCTTTAGGGCAAGATTTATGTGTATGTAGGAAAGTGAAAGTGTTAGTGTCTCAGTCATGTCTGACTCTTTGAGACCCCTTGGACTGTAGCCTGCTAGGCTCCTTTCTCCAGGAATTCTCCAGGCAAGGATACTGGAGTGGGTTGCTTTCCCCTTCTTCAGGGTATCTTCCAGAACCAGCAGTAGAATTCGGGTTTTCTGCCTTGCAGGTGGATTCTTTGCCATCTGAGCCACCAGGAAGCCTATACGGATGTACGGTGGTTTAGTTGCTAAGTCATGTCTGACTCCTGTGACCCCGTGGACTGTAGCCCCCCCAGGCTCCTCTGTCCCTGGGATTCTCCAGGCAAGAATACTGGAGTGGGTTGTCATTTCCTTCTCCAGGGAATCTTCCGACCCAGGGATCGAACCCTGGTCTCCTGCATTGCAGGCAGATTGTTTACCAACTAAGCTACAAGGGAAGTCCCTATGTATGTATAGGTTGCTATTTTTATATGCTGTGGTAAATTATGTCCTTTAAAGAAAAATTCTTATTAAATGCAAAGTCTAATACTGAAGATTGGAATGGGAATAATGAACCTTAAATTGACATTTGCTTCTTAGTGTAACTTTATCTGCAACATTTTTTTTTTTTTAATGCTTCTTTTTAGTGCTGAGTGTCTTAGGATATTTTTTCATATGTAGTTTTAAATTAGATGTTATGACATTTAATGTACTCTCAGAATTCTGAATTAACTAGCGATTTAAAAAAATAAAAATACCACAGAGATTTTCAGATGAACAATCCAGTATTGTTCAGAAATGTTAAATTACAGGACTTCCTTAAAGAATTTTTCCGGTGGAAGTGTATTTTAAAATGCATGCAGAGTTTGATATATATTGCCTCTTAAAAAAAACTATCACTACTTTAGTCCTTTCTAAATATTTTCTATATGTGTTATTAATGTTTTCATTTTGAAAAGGAGAAAAATATTTTCTAGAGCTGGGCTACTCTCATGACATAAAGTGGTTTTAAAGTCTTGATTTCATAAAGCAAGACTTAGCTAAAATGTCCACTGTTACCCTGATGGTTTAAGTATAAACTTAAAGTTATAAGTTTACATGTCCCAAGATATCCAGGCAGTCCCTTGCTCCAGACGGTCCTGGGAAATAAAGAAGCTTTAGTTCTAGTCCCAGCTCTTGTCTTAGTTCACCAATGCCACTGTTACATGGCTTCCCTGATAGCTCAGTTGGTAAAGAATCTGCCTGCAATGCAGGAGATCCCGGTTCAATTCCTGGGTNGGCAGTCCCTTGCTCCAGACGGTCCTGGGAAATAAAGAAGCTTTAGTTCTAGTCCCAGCTCTTGTCTTAGTTCACCAATGCCACTGTTACATGGCTTCCCTGATAGCTCAGTTGGTAAAGAATCTGCCTGCAATGCAGGAGATCCCGGTTCAATTCCTGGGTCTGGAAGATCCGCTGGAGAAGGGATAGACTACCCACTCCAGTATTCTTGGTCTTACCTTGTGGTTCAGCTGGTAAAGAATCCTCCTGCAATGTGGGAGATCTGGCTTTGCGCCCGCCAATGCAGGAGATCTGGGTTTGATCCCTGAGCTGGGAAGATGCCCTGGATAAGGGGAAGCTTACCCACTCCAGTATTCTGACCTGGAGATTTCCATGGGGTCACAAAGAGTTGGACATGACGGAGTGACTTTCACTGTTCACTCACTCACTGTTGCCACATTAGGCAAATTATCTATTCTTTTTGAGGTTGCGTTCTCTACGTGAAAAATAAGACAGTTTGACTAGATGGTTTCTAGAACCATTTCCAGTTCTACATTTCTGTGAATCTTTGGTAAGAGATCTAAAATTTCACTATCTGAAGAAAGTACTAAGAGAAGTACTTCCTTTCATCTGCAAATTCACCTGCAATTACCCCCCCCCCCTTTTTTTTTTTGCTAGAGATGGAGATAACAGCCAGTAACTGGGACTCTAGGATGGATATAATGCATCTCTGCTGGCGCTTTCTTACACAAACTTATAAACACAAATTGTTGCATGTGCATAGCCTTGCTTCGCTGAATAATATGCACATACTACTTTGGTACAAATATGGAGAAGAGGATGGCTGGAGATCAGGCTCTTTCTTCTCTTCCAAAGTTTTAAAAAAATGCATTAATGCCAGTTCACAGTACTTTCCCAAACGGGGGCAATGTCAGGACAAATGTGTTCATTTGAAGGACATTGCAGGTTCTGAATCTCTGAGTACCATCTCTTCAATACTGTCTCTCTGCCCCTCAAGGTTTAGCACATCCAGTTATTTTCTAAAACAGCAAAGGGTTCAATACGTTAATGACAATAGGCTGTCTCCTTGGAGCAGTGGCTTATCTGCCTTCAAATAAATTATGGGGGGAAATTTATTCAATTCAGAGAAGCAATATTTCTTACACACTTTTTGGAAAATATTTTTCCAAATGTTCTAATTTAGACATCCACTTACTGCTGGCTTAATGATCAAAAGGATTTAGAGAGCACAACACATTTTAAAGTTGACGTGATTTAAATGCCTTTTTCTGCCACATCCCTTGTTCTTAAATGTATTCACTCAACTTGCTGAATTTATAGAACCAATTTGGGAGAAGAACAATGTTTCTGCCTCCCGTAAGAAATTCCTCAAATTCCTTACAGTGACAATCAAGAGAAAATCGGAGCTGTACTTTGTGAGATACTTCTTACATACTCAGCAGCAGTAAAAGTTTTTATTGTTTAGGTTTTAGAATGAAAATTACAAAGTTTCTTTATTCCTTCAGTCTTTCAAAGCATAGCCTGTGCTGCACTAGACAAAAAAAAAAAAAAAAAACCAACAAAACCACACAGTTAACTACAGGTGGATTGATTAAGGCATGAGCTTTATGATCAAACAGACTTGGATTCAAATACCAGCTCAGACATTTCATAGCTCTCTGATTTGGGTTATTACCCTTAAGGAATCAGAANAAAAAAAAAAAAAAAAAAACCAACAAAACCACACAGTTAACTACAGGTGGATTGATTAAGGCATGAGCTTTATGATCAAACAGACTTGGATTCAAATACCAGCTCAGACATTTCATAGGTCTCTGATTTGGGTTATTACCCTTAAGGAATCAGAATCTCAGTTTTTCATCTGTAAAGTGGGACTCAATGTGTAGTGTTATGTTTTAAATGAGATAATACATGTAATATACTTCAGATAGTCCTTGGAACATATGAAAGGCTAGCTGTTGTTAGCTGGTTGCTAACTTTTAAGTTTTATTTCTAAAAGTTGAAGGAGCATTTGAAAAATGTGATTAAGTACATTATAACTCCTTAAAGAAATTAATGATTCTTTGCTCTCATGAAATGCCCAATGTTCATTTTCCCTTAGTAGGCTTATTCAGATTAGGATCTAAACAAAATACACACATTAAGTTTGGTCGATATTTTCCTTAACAGTCTTTATTCCATTGGCTTCTTTCCCTCTTTTTCCCCATGCTTTTCATTTGTTGAAAAAATTGGATCATTAGTTCTGTAGTATTTCTCACATTCTTGTTTGTCTGTTTATATCCACCACGTGCACGCCTGCTCAGTTGCGAAGTTGAGTCCGACTCTGCAACCCCAAGGACTATAGCCCACCAGGCTCAGACTCTGTCCGTGGGATTTCCTGAGCAAGAATACTGGAGTGGGTTGCCATTTCTTTCTCCAAGAAGGAAATACCCACCATGGTGTTAATGAAAATGTTAACTGAAAAAAATCAGAATTTAAAATTTAACTTGCTGAAAATTTAAATTAACTTGCTGAGATTAGTAAGTTAATTTAGCTAGATTCAACCAGACTATAAAGTCTATGATGTCATTTTTTTATTACTGTTTTACATCCTTGTAGGGCCTGATGACATAGGGCTAGGCAAATAATAATACTTTTTTTGATCAATTACTGAGAGTAACAATCCTTCTTTTGACTCACATATGTTAACATTTACATTAGGGATGAAGTAAGAATTAGAATTTAAGAATTAGGTCCTGCCTTGCCATAATTTTTCTCTTTGCCACTAAAAAAAAAAATCATTAAATATCTCTGAGCGTCACCTTACCGGTCTATAAAAGGTGAATGTTCTGCCTCATAAATTTGCCGTGGGAATGAGGAAATGTATGAGTGATAACGTAAGTGTTGGTAAAAAAAATCAGGGCTATTTCTGTTGAATAAAAGGTATCAACACTTAATATTTAATTTTAAGATCAGCAGTTGAATGAAAGACTGAATGAACTTGCCGATTGAAAAAGCACCCTGATATTTAAAAAAAGGAAAATGATTTTCCCTCTGGTTTCCATTTCTCTCTTGGCCATCACCATGCAGTTTGCGTGGCATATTATAATTGGAGAATGAGCTTTCTCCTGTTTCTCTTACCAAGTGACAATTCAGTTGAAATAATGATTGGCTAAGGTGGCAAATGAGACAAGAAACTATTATTTGGACTCAGAAATCCTGATTATAGCTGCCTTAGAGCTTCTCTGAAAGCAATGAGGACTGGGCTCAGGTCCAAACTAAGCAACTGAAGAACCATCGACTAATTTTTAACCAATGGCAACTTAAAATGAATTATCCATAGAAATAAATATGAATGCATATGAATACAAATGTTATTACAAAAAGTGTCTTTCCAGTGAACAGTAGATAAATGTGCAAGGAGGGTCATTTGAAGTAAAAACAATGTTCTAATTTCAGTTTTATCAAAGGCTCAAAAAGTACCAAGTATTTGGGCACCTAATGTGTTTAACATTAATGTGGAGAAGGGAATAGCAAGCCACTTCAGTATTCTTGCCTTGAGAACCCCATGAACAGTATGAAAAGGCAAAATGATAGGATATCAAAAGAGAATCTCCCCAGCTCATTAGGTGCCCAATATGCTGCTGGAGATCAGTGGAGAAATAACTCCAGAAAAAATGAAGGGATGGAGCCAAAGCAAAAACAATACCCAGTTGTGCATGTGACTGGTGGTAGAAGCAAGATCCGATGCTGTAAAGAACAATATTGCATAGGAACCTGGAATGTCAGGTCCATGA
>SJYX01005509.1:192758-230183 GCA_006410675.1 Oreotragus oreotragus
AGTTATGACCAATCTAGATAGTATATTCAAAAGCAGAGACATTACTTTGCCGACTAAGGTCCCCCTAGTCAAGGCTATGGTTTTTCCTGTGGTCATGTATGGATGTGAGTTGGACTGTGAAGAAGGCTCAGCACTGAAGAATTGATGCTTTGGAACTGTGGTGTTGGAGAAGACTCTTGAGAGTCCCTTGGACTGCAAGGAGATCCAACCAGTCCATTCTGAAGGAGATCAACCCTGGCATTTCTTTGGAAGGAATGATGCTAAAGCTGAAACTCCAGTACTTTGGCCACCTCATGTGAAGACTTGACTCATTGGAAAAGATTTTGATGCTGGGAGGGATTGGGGGCAGGAGGAGAAGGGGATGACCGAGGATGAGATGGCTGGATGGCATCATAGACTCAATGGACTTGAGTCTGAGTGAACTCCGGGAGATGGTGATGAACAGGGAGGCCTGGCATGCTGTGATTCATGAGGTCGCAAAGATTCCGACATGACTGAGCGACTGAACTGAACTGAATGTGTTTAACAGTTTGTAAAACAGCTTTAGATTTCTATTTAGCATGGCTCAGATGGTAAAGTGTGTGCCTGCAATGCGGGAGACCTGGGTTCCATCCCTGGGTCAGGAAGATCCGCTGGAGAAGGAAATGGCAATCCGCTCCAGTACTCTTGCCTGGAAAATCCCAGGGACAGAGGAGCCTGGTAGGCTACAGTCCATGGGGTTGCAAAGGGTCGGACATGGCTGATTGACTTCACTTTCATTTTCACTATAAAAGTTATAATTTACAATTGTGATATGTATCGTGCCGGGAAGACTACAGCAAATGGCTGGGAAAGGGCACAATTGCAGAACTGCAGGAATGTTGAACATACAAGACCAATTCCACTTGTAGACTTAACTGGAGGTTTACATCTCTCTACTCTCTTTTGGTTTGGATTGAAGGTATTTTTAGTAAAGGAAAACTGAGACACATATGCATATATAAATAAGACAGAGCAGCGGTTCTCATCTCAGGGAGACTACTGAAAAATACTAACATCTAGGGTCCACCCAAGATCAATTACAAATCAGAATATCTGGAGATGTGGCCTAGGTATTTTATGGCTGTTATGCCAAAAGGTTAGAATTGGCATCTTTAAGTTTTGCACTCAGGTGAAAATGGGAAGCTAGTGATAAAATTAATTTTAGGAAAGCATATTACATTTGAAAATTACACTAAGTCAGGAAGAAAGGCAGATGAGGTAGCTATTTCGTTTGTGCCTTCTATGAGCATAATTGCAAACCCCACACTGAGCCACTGTTTAGGGATTTTTTCAGCCCTTTGAAATTATCTTAGGTCTTTATGCTTCTTTTTTCTTCTCTAGAGATTGCCTCCTTTTTAAGATGAGTCAACTTTAAAGATTCTGTAGACATTTTTGATTTTCTAACACGATCTTCCTGAGACCATTTTTATAATGTGAAATGTCTTAGGAAAGTCATTTACTAAATTAAAAAAATACTGATCAAGTTTTACCATAATGAGTAGAATTTCAGGTAAACATTATCTGGTCTGAAATATCAGTATGTTTTTGACAGATGTTTTCCCCCCTCAGTAACTATTGATAGAGTTTTAATGTGTAATCTGATATTACACATTTGAAATCTCATTTGGAAAATCTGTTGAATTTTCAAGAATTATGTTTTTCTATGGGGTAGACAAAAGAGAAAGTTTCTTTGTCCAGTTTATTTCAAACTTCTGTAAGTTGTAGTTTCCTGGAAGTTAGAATATTTTTCCATTTATCCTGCAGTCTTTATTAGTTTAAGTCATTTATTTTACTGGCGGGATTGAAGTGAAAGGATGAATTGATTGATAAGGAAATATAATTTTTGGAGTTGCAAATTTTGAACTTTTAAAATTTGAAAAGACATGCAAATAGATATTCTATTAGTTTATTCTTTTGTATTATTAGATACTCATTAAGTTTCAATTACCCTTTGAAAACTTCTGTGGCAATTTGTCATTTTTCCTATCTATTTCATTTACAGAGTATGCCCAGCCATTTTTCATTATTGGTTTAGACTTAACACAGTCTGTTGAAAGGATTATAGATGGATGGCTTCTCAAGGTCCTTTCAGATTCATATATTGATAAACCTATGACTAAAATTAATCTTGGCTCCACTTTGATGAGTTTATTTATCAATGTGCATGGCAGAGCTATAAGCACACATTTGTCAGTTTCAAACTATTAAAAATAACTACAAAAACAAAATACTTATCAACTGCTCGGAGTTCAGGGGTATACAGTCAGAAAACAGCTTTATTCCTCTCCCACACCTGATTTTTAGGTGTTTCCTTCTCCAGTATTTGCTAGCATTTCAAACAGACTTTATAGCTTGTCGGTCATTAACAGGTGTAAAAAAAAAAAGTCCATTCTAAAGCAAGATGTTAATCTTGCTTCCAATGTAAAATTTTCCCCTCTGTTTTTTCAAACCCTTTTCCACTTCTTCTCCACTCAAAATGCTGCGCCGAGCTCCTCCTTTGTGCAGGTAGGGAGTTTGATGAGCAGTGAAGGGGAGACAGGGAGGCAAGGAAGGTCCAGCGGTTGAGCGTGGACTCTGGACTTAGATACCTGGTACTGGATCCCCTGCCACTCACAGCTTTGTGACCTGGGTTATAACCCCGTAATGTCTCAGCTTCCTCGTCTGTAAAGTGACAATAGTAATTTTAATTATTTAAATTATTCAATAATTAATAGTTATTTCAGTGACCTCATTTTCATGGTAATTTGTGGTGGTGAGGATCGGTGATGCAATTGATGTAAAGCGTTTACACCAGAATCGTTAGCTGTTCTGGATATTCCTCCTGGGTTGTTGCCACCGAGTGTTGGCCTTCCTTCTGGGATGGTGTTTCGGACGCTGCTTGCTCTCTCCTTCGGCAGAAGTCTGTTGTCAGCTCTCTTTTGTTGGTGAATGCTGTGAGTTCTCTGCCCTCTCCTCCCTCCGTGGCGGTCCCCGCACTGCGGTTTCCTGACGCTTGCAGCACTTGCTGGCCGACACTTTCCGTATTTCCCGTCCCAGCTCCTGCCCTAGCACTAGACTCAGGTGATTTTCTTCCCAGATCAGGCAGCAGAGAGAGAGCACGGGAAACCTCACGCTTCCAGGCCCAGCGTGTCACTGCAAATACGAACCATTGGTCCTGCTGGTCTCTTTCCTTGCCCTTGTTCTCCCTAAGTGGGCCATTGGATGTGATAGTTTCAAGATCCTCTTGGCGCCACTGTGCGGCCATGTATAGAATGTAGGATATTCATGCATTTCTTAACTGTTGTCCAGATTTGAAGTCCACAAAAAACATCCTATTTCACATCCTGCTATAAGTAGTTTAGTCATACTTTCTGCTATAATAAGGACTGAATGATGTGGCAGATAGAATCTCAAAATATCTGTGTTCTAGCTACCTGGAATCACACTTGTGTTGTTACATTAACACAAAAATAAGTAAATGATTTCACTTGGCAAAATGGCTTTTTTTTTTTTATTATAGAACCTCTTTTACATGAGAAGAGAGAAATTACGAGCTTAAAAAAAAAATCCCCAGCACTTTAACTTTATATCATTCCTGTTAAATATGACTTAAGAGCAGCTGATATGGCAATACTAGCTTTCTTTCAAAAAATCAAAGATTTCATGTTAATAGCCATTATTAATAGTTGGAATGTACTGTTGTGATCATACCTCAGCCCTGGACAAAATGACCTAGCCAAAGGGTGGTCATTTTTTAAACAATTAATTATTTTTTCTTATTGAAGTATAGTTAATTTACAATGTTTGTAAGTTTCTCGTGTACAGAAAAGCGATTCAGATAGAATACATACATATATGGATGTATATGTATGTATTCTTTTTCAGTCTTTTTCATTATAGTTTATTACAAAGTATTGAATAAAGTTCCCTGTGCCATACCGTAGGATCTTGTTGTTTCTCTATGTTATGTAAAGAAGTTTGTTCATTCTAAACTCCTAATTTTTCCCACAACCCACCCTTTCCCATAAGCTTATTTTATATGTCCATGAGTCTGTTTCTGTTTTGTAAATAAGTTAATTTGTATCACTTTTTAGGTTTTACATGGAGGTGATGTCATGGTATTTGTCTTTCTCTTCCTGGTTTACCTAGCTTAGTATGCTAATCTCTGGCTCCATCCATGTTGCTGCAGGTGGCATTGTTTCATTTTCTGTGGCTGAGTAATATTCCATTGTATATACGTGCCACATCCTCTTCATCCATTCACCTTTCAGTGGGCATTGAGGTTGTTCCCATGTCTTGGCTGTTGTGAATGGTGTTGCTATGAACACAGAGGTGCACACATCTTTTCAAATTAGTGTTTTCTTTGCATGTATGCCCAGGGGTGGGATTGCTGGATCATATGGTAACTCTATTTTTAGTATTTTAAGGAATCTCCATACTGTTCTCCATAGTAGCTGTACGAGTTTACATTCTCATCAATAGTGTGGAAAGATTCCCTTTTCTTCTAAAGTGTGATCAGTTTTTAATTTTAGTCATATAAATTTCAAAATTTAATTTTGGAAGAATCCAAAGAGGTCATTATTCTGGGCTCAGCAGTTCTCCAGTAGAACTTTTTGTGATGATGCAAATGTTTGTTCTGTACCATCTGATACACGTGGCTAGTGAGCATTTGAAATGTGACAAATGTGACCAAGGAAATGAATTTTAAATTTATTTAATTTTAATTAATTAACAGTTAGATTTAAATAACCACATATGACTAGTACTGTATTGAACAACTCAGTTCTACCTTTACACAGACTTGGTTAAGTCTCAACTAATAATAGAATAATTTCTTCTTTTGTAAGTGACTTTTTTTGCTGTGAAAAATAAAAATAGAATTACTGAGTCATGTGGAAATAAATATAGATTTCTCTATCTTAGATTACCTACTTTATCAAATGGAATAATTTAAAGGAGAAAAATCAGCATCTGAAATCTTCACATGTTGTGAATGGTATTTTTGGTGTATATGTATGTTTGTGTATATATATATATGTAAATGGTATGTTTTGTATACATATATGTGTGTACATTATATAAGCACATCTCTGTTTCATGCTTATTTTATGTGTATTTGTGTACAACTGAAAAATCATAAATTACTCTTTCTGCATTTTTTTACATTAATAGAATGACTTTTAATGATGATGGTAACTAGGTGTTAGTTGTTAGAAGATGTATCTCTCTCCTTGGAAATCTATGACTGAGGTAGGGAATAATGAACAATGCAAGACACAGGTTAACCCTTATACCTAGCTCTGCCTACTACACAAGGAAAATAGAGGCTGTTCAACGCATTTAAAACAAAAAAAAGGAGAAAGCCCTGCTTTTTGACTACCAAGTGATCCTGGCCAATGACGATTTTGTGTCATGAATATGGAGGATGCCTTCCTTCAGGGACCTTCCATGGCTTGTATCTGGTAGAAATGTAGAGTTCACAGCACAGTCTTTCTCTCTCTCTCTCTAATTTTTTTTAGGAAGAGCCTTTCATATTATCATTCTCATGTTGGGGGTGGGGACCTACCAGTTATCACAGCTTGAGTGTGGGGAGAGGGGAGGCGTGGTCTGGTTCAGTTCCCAGGAAACATTTCCTAGGGACTTGTTACTGGTGGTGAATACTGTGTTCCCTGCAGAAGATTCAGAGAGAAGTAAAACAAAGCTCTCCGGTCTTGGTGCATTCTTGTCTTGGATGCTCTCCCCTGAGGGAGGGGAAAGGGTGAGGCTGGCGGTGGATGGTAACATTTCTTCTCTAGGAGACCACTTAACTACAACAAAAACCAGGCAACTCTCACCAGATAATTCAAGAAGGAGGATTTATTTCAGAAGGGGTGAGTTTTGAAGATACGGCAGGATGCAGACAAGCCTTAAGAGAAAGTGCAAGTCAGGGGGACGGGGACTGGCAGAGTGTCTAACAGGCTTAGAAGACTGGGTGGGCTGCCTATTTTATATTAAATGATTAACAGAGTATCTATTATGTGTCAGACACTGTGGCGAGTCCTAGGATTAAAGTGGCAAAGGTAGACACTGTTTGCATTTGGAGAGTATATATTTTATCAGGTAAGATGTACCTCAAAGGAATAATTTACTGGTAATTTTTGTATCGCAACTGTTGCATAGTTAGTTATATGGTTTTTGTTTCCTTTTCCCCCTTCTTCATTTCACAACCCCTCCCCCATCCGACCTGGAGCCTGACTCATATTGAGGCCAAGAAAACAGGGTGTCTTTTGAAATTTAACTCGGGGAGGAGACAGATATTCTTTAGCATAATCAAGTGTAGGAGATACACTAAAAGTTGTATCTTGGCCGTATGAAGTTGATAATGGCTTTATCAGTTCAGTTCAGTCACTCAGTTGTGTCCGACTCTTTGCGGCCCCATGAATCGCAGCATGCCAGGCCTTTTTTTTTTTTTTTTTCCAGTTAAGGATTTGAATAAAACAAGAACCAAGATTGATGAGAGGGAGCTTCCATGGAAGTTCAGAATGGGAGACGCTGCCATTAAAGTTTTGGCATAAAATATGTAAACTTGCTTGCAGCTCTGGCAAATGCACTCAGTTGTGGGTGTTTGAATATCTCTTTAGGCACCTGGGACCGTGGATAATTTCTTAAACTTCAAAGGGCCAGCAGAGCACAAGCTCATTTTAATCTCATACTTGTACTTTACTTGACTGTGTGGCATTTTGATCTATTCTGTGTGAAAATAATCAAGTCTGGACTCCTGAGTCTTGGCCCTTCTTCCAACACCACCACTGGATCAAGTCAGAACAAATTCATTTTTATGAGGTACAACTCCTGGCTTAAATGAACAGTTTTGCTAATCCTCCATGAGTTACAGTTAAGACCTTTGTTGACAGTGAAAACTCTTTTTTTAAATTTTTTTGGGTACCACTGTTAATAAAACCCAATGTATTCACATTCCAATTGAGGTGATAAACCAAAAGTAGCATTCCCCTCTCCTCTGTTCTATGTTTCATACTCCTCACCACTGTCCAGGCACCACTATCATTTCCCAACTGAATATATATTTTGTAACATGAATTCATGATAAAAGATCCAGTCCTGTAGTAACCCCACCAGGTGAAAGCCACAACAGAAACTCTAAATCCTGGAGATCCACTCACCACAGCAGAGACATTTTGCTAAGTATCTACAGTGACTACAGCAAATATTTAAATAAATAAATAAATAACCTCAATTCTATAACAATATAGAATTGTTAAATTCTATGAGAACATTTTTAATCCTTCAAGAATGAAAGTATAGTTTAAAAATAAGCTTATCAAGTTCAAGCAATTTACCTAGTTCCTTGTCCTTCCATCAGAAAATATGGCCAAACTTTTAAGTTTTTCCACAGTGAAAGAAGAGAGTAAAACTGGAAGCAGTTCCTCAGCAAGCTTTCAGGCCCACATCTGAGAACCACATGTGTGAGATGAATCATACACAGGGCTTTAAAAGTGATTATTAGGCCTTGCAGGTAGAAAAGGAAATGAGAGTTTCTGAATGCTGATAAGAAATAAATGAACCTCAACACCAGCAGACAGTAAGTCATCCTAAGGCAGATGACCAAGACAGCATTTACCTTACTCTTTTCTCATGGGTTGGCACTATGGTGTGGAACTCTGAGAAGATTTGCAACAACTTAGGAGTTGACATAGAAGGAACTCAACACAGGTAGTAGGCATCATGTTTGTGTATCTCAATTGAGCAGTATAGCTATGAGATGCTAAGTTGTTTCTGGCTAAGGTCAGTTTTGATTTCAATCCCAAAGAAGGGAAATGCCAAAAAATGTTCAAACTACCATACAATTGTACTCATTTCACATGCTAGCAAGACAATGCTCAAAATCCTTCAAGCTAGACTTTAGCAGTACATGAACTGAAAACTTCAGGATGTACACACTGGATTTAGAAAAGGCAGAGGAACCAGAGATCAAATTGCCAACAACTACTGGATCATAGAAAAAGCAAGAGAATGCCAGATAAACATCTACTTCTGCTTCATTGTCTATGCTAAAACCTTTGACTGTGTGAAGAGCAACAAACTGGCAAATTCTTTAAGAGATGGGAATACCAAATCACCTTACCTGCCTCCTGAGAAGCCTGTATGTAGGTAAAGAAGCAACAGAACCAGACATGGAACAGCAGACTGGTTCAAAATTGGGAAAGGAGTTTGTCAAAACTGTATATTGTCACCCTGCTTATTTAACTTCTGTGAAGAGTACATCATGCAAAATACCAGGCTGGGTGGGAATCAAGATTTCCAGGTGCTTCTTGATGAAAATGAAAGAGAAGAGTGGAAAAGTTGGCTTAAAACTCAACATTCAGAAAACTTAAGATGATGGCATAAAATCCCATCACTCCATGGCAAATAGAAGGGGGAAAAGTAAAAGCAGTGACAGATTTTGTTTTCTTGAGCTCCAAAATCACCACAGACAGTGACTGCAGGCACAAAGTTAAAAGATGCTTGCCTCTTGGAAGAAAAGCTATGATAAACCTAGACAGTATATTAAAAAGCAAAGACATCACTTTGCTGACAAAGGTCCATATAGTCAAAGATATGATTTTTCTAGTAGTCATGTACAGATGTGAGAGTTGGGCCATAAAGAAGGCTGAATGCTGAAGAAGACGCTTTCAAACTGTGGTGCTGGAGAAGACTCTTGAGAATCCCTTGGACAGTAAGGAGATCAAACCAGTCAATCCTAAAGAAAATCAACCCTGAACATTTATTGGAAAGACTAATGCTGAAGCTGAAGCTCCAATACTTGGCCACCTGATATGAAGAGCTAATTCATTGGGAAAGACTGATGCTGGGAAATATTGAGAGCAGGAGGAGAAGGAGGTTACAGAGGATGAGATGGTTGGAAGGTGGCACTGACTCAATGGACATGAATAAACTCTTCATGTCTGACTCTTCGTGACCCCATGGACCACAGCATGCCAGGCCTCCCTGTCCATCACCAACTCCCAGAGTTTACTCAAACTCATTCAGACTTAATGTAATTCCTATCAAAATATTCAGAACATTTTTTTTTTTACAAAACTAGGACAAATAATACTAAAATTTATTTCAAACCACAAAAGAACCCAAATGCCAAAGCAATTTTGAGAAAAAAAGAGCAAAGCAGAGGATATAACTCTCTCAGACATCGGTTCAGTTCAGTTCAGTCACTCAGTCGTGTCCAACTCTTTGCGATCCTATGAACTGCAGCACCCGAGGCCTCCCTGTCCATCACCAACTCCTGGAGACCACCCAAACCCATGTCCATTGAATTGGTGATGACATCCAACATCTCATCCTCTGTCATCCCCTTCTCCTCCCGCCCTCAATGTTTCCCAGTATCAAGGTCTTTTCCAATGAGTCAGCTCTTCACATCAGGTGGCCAAAATATTGGAGTTTCAGCTTCAACATCAGTCCTTCCAATGAACACCCAGGACTGATCTCATTTAGGATAGACTGGTTGGATCTCCTTGCAGTCCAAGAGACTTTCAAGAGTCTTCTCCAACACTACAGTTCAAAAGTATCAATTCTTCAGTGCTCAGCCCTCTTTATAGTCCAACTCTCACTTCCATACATGACCACAGGAAAAACCATAGCCTTGACTAGACGGACCTTTGTTGACAAAGTAGTGTCTCTGCTTTTTAATATGCTGTCTAGGTTGGTCATAACTTTGCTTCCAAGGAGTAAGTATCTTTAAATTTCATGGCTGCAGTCACCATCTGCAGTGATTATGGATCCCCAGAAATAAAGTCAGCCACTCTTCCCACAGTTTCCCCATCTATTTGCCATGAAGTGATGGGACCGGATGCCATGATCTTAGTTTTCTGAATGTTGAGCTTTAAGCCAACTTTTTCACTCTCTTCTTTCACTTTCATCAAGAGGCTTTTTAGTTCTTCACTTTCTGCCATAAGGGTGGTGTCATCTGCATATCTGAGGTTATTGATATTTCTCCTGGCAATTTTGATTCCAGCTTGTACTTCCTCCAGCCCAGTGTTTCTCATAATGTACTCTGCGTGTAAGTTAAATAAGCAGGGTGGCAATAAACAGCCTTGGCGTCCTCCTTTTCCTATTTGGAACCAGTCTGTTGTTGTTCCATGTTCAGTTCTAACTGTTGCTTCCTGACCTGTATATAGGTTTCTCAAGCCAGGTCAGGTGGTCTGGTATTCCCATCTCTTTCAGAATTTTCCAGTTTATTGTGATCCACACAGTCAAAGACTTTGGTATAGTCAACAAAGCAGAAATAAATGTTTTTCTGGAACTCTCTTGCTTTTTTGATGATCCAGTGGATGTTGGCAATTTGATCTCTTGTTCTTTTGCCTTTTCTAAAACCAGTTCAAACAGCTGGAAGTTCACGGTTCATGTATTGTTGAAGTCTGGCTTGGAGAATTTTGAGCATTACTTTACTAGCTTATGAGATGAGTGCAATTGTGCAGTAGTTTGAGCATTCTTTGGCATTACCCTTCTTTGGGATTGGAGTGAAAATTGATCTTTTCCAATCCTGTGGCCACTGCTGAGTGTTCCAAATTTGCTGATACATTGAGTGCAGCACTTTCATAGCATCATCTTTCAGTATTTGAAATAACTCAATTGGAATTCCATCACCTTCACTAGTTTTGTTCATGGTGATGCTTCCTAAGGTCCACTTGACTAGAGTAGCTTGTAAAATGATAGATCTAATAAATGAGAATCTGGAATACAATTTATGTTACCCAAAGCCCTGTTTTCTTTCCACCAAGCCATATTACCTCTCAAAATGTGCACACTATTTGTTAGTGCTCAATCTATCATACCATTGAGAGACTCTGTGTGGCTTAATGTCTTCATCATCTCTAAAATGAACGATAGATTTAAGTTGCCTTGGGACATTGCTTTTCAAGTTTCATTGTATTGATTCTCAGTGACTCCGAGTTTATATTGTTTGAGAATACTATAAATGCCATTTAACGTAATAGTTAATAATAAGGACTGATACAGAACTTCTGGGTTCAAATCTCAACTCTATCTCTATTTAAATAACATTTTATCCCTCTTGGTTCCCATCTATAAAAAGCCTAAAATAACAGTATATAACTCAGAGAATTTTTGTGAGGATTAAGGCACGTATTATATCTTTAGTATTTACAAGAGCGCCTGTTAGCCCAGGCATATAAAAACTAAAAAAACTATAAAAACTGGTCATTGTCATTTTTATAAGTGATCTAAAAGTTATTTCCTCTTCTTATAGAAAAAAGAAGATACCTATATGATTTTGAAATAGATGGATTTTATTTTTATTTATTTGACTGTATGGCATGTGGGATCACAGTTCCCCAACCAGTATTCAAACCCATGCACCGCATAATGGAAGCACGGAGTTTCAACCACTAGACTGCCAGGAAGTCCCTAGATGCATTTTAAACAATGAGTATTTTTATCTGAGATTCTTAGACTGGTTGGGGCAAACATAGTGTTGGTAATGTAAAGATTACATGTTCCATAAAACTGAGCCCTTTATTGCCAATTTAGTTATTGCCTGCAATACAAAATGAGATTTTTTTCAGTATTTCATTTCCAGGATCTCAAATAGTGCCTAGTATACTTGCATTTTTAAAATTAATTTTATCAAAATGCTTGTTCTTATTACATGTAGATTTGTACGCATGTCTCTGGGGTGGATAACTTGAAAATTGTTGAAGAGGTCTCATAAGACTTGGATTCCAAAAGTGGCTCTGCTCTTTGGTTTGTGTCTGTTTCTAAGAAAGTGGTTTAACATGTGTAAGCCTCAGTTTCAGTAGAAATAACAGCTGTCTGTATTAAACAAATTTCTAAATTCTGTATTGGCTATTTGACATCAATTAGTCCCAACCTATCCATAAGTTCACTAGGTCAAAATGCCAGATTTAATGACCAAAATTGTTAACATCTTCACTCTGAGGTGGAGCTGATGTAATGATAACAGAAATAAGTGTGTTAGTTGCTCAGTCATGTCCAGTTGTTTGTGACTTCATGGACTATAGCTCGCCAGGCTCCTCTGTCCATGGGATTTTCCAGGCAAGAATACTGACTGGAGTTGGTTGCTCATTCCTTCTCCAATAGAAATAAAGTACACAACAAATGGGATGTGCTTGAATCACCTCGAAACCATCCCTCCCACACCAGTCCGTAGAAAATGGTCTTCCACAAAATTGGTCCCCAGTGCCAAAATAATTGGGGACTGCTGCAATAAGAGACATCTCCACCTAGTCACATCATAAGGTCATATCATGAGTCACGTCATAGTCATAAGGCAGAATCCCAATTCCTCTACTTACTTACTCCTTCATATGATAAGCTGTGTGTTCTCCTGCATAGTCCGCTGTGCCTGTCATTTCTTAGGCAACTGTTTTTAAACTTTTCTTTCAATGGAATTAGCCTATGTCATCATTCAGTCACTTTTTAAAATTAAGAACCTGGTACAATACAATATCCTCTGTTGTAAACATATCCCAGTTGTGTATTTAATGAGAAATGGAAGCACTTGATAAATGCTAAACAGGTTTGTTAATGTAAGTTGCTTATCAAAACACCAGTTGAACTAACTTCCCAATCAAGAATGTATAATCCAATCTCTTTACTATATAAAACAAAATTAAAATTTATGATTTCTAAGAATTAACTCATTTTATACAGACACGGTATTTGCTGAAACCTCTTCAAAGGTTGTTAGAGGTTGCATTATTATATGTGTTTGCCAAAATTCATTGTTCACTTCAGTTCAGTTCAGTAGCTCAGTCGTGTCCGACTCTTTGCAACCCAATGAATCGCAGCACGCCAGGCCTCCCTGTCCATCACCAACTCCTGGAGTTCATTCAGACTCGCGTCCATTGAGTCCGTGATGCCATCCAGCAATCTCATCCTCTGTCGTCCCCTTCTCCTCCTGCCCCCAATCCCTCCCAGCATCAAAGTCTTTTCCAATGAGTCAACTCTTCCCATGAGGTGGCCAAAGTACTGGAGTTTCAGCTTTAGCATCATTCCTTCCAAAGAAATCCCAGGGCTGATCTCCCTCAGAATGGACTGGTTGGATCTCCTTGCAGTCCAAGGGACTCTCAAGAGTCTTCTCCAACACCACAGTTCAAAAGCATCAGTTCTTCAGCTCTCAGCCTTCTTCACAGTCCAACTCTCACATCCATACATGACTACTGGAAAAACCATAGCCTTGACTAGATGGACCTTAGTCGGCAAAGTAATGTCTTTGCTCTTGAATATGCTATCTAGGTTGGTCATAACTTTTCTTCCAAGGAGTAAGCGTCTTTTAATTTCATGGCTGCAGTCAGCATCTGCAGTGATTTTGGAGCCCCAAAAAATAAAGTCTGACACTGTTTCCACTGTTTCCCCATCTATTTCCCATGAAGTGATGGGACCGGATGCCATGATTTGTTTTCTGAATGTTGAGCTTTAAGCCAACTTTTTCACTCTCCACTTTCACTTTCAAGAGGCTTTTTAGTTCCTCTTCACTTTCTGCCATAAGGGTGGTGTCATCTGCATATCTGAGGTTATTGATATTTCTCCTGGCAATCTTGATTCCAGCTTGTGTTTCTTCCCATCCAGCGTTTCTCATGATGTACTCTGCATATAGGTTAAATAAGCAGGGTGACAATATACAGCCTTGACGTACTCCTTTTCTTATTTGAAACCAGTCTGCTGTTCCATGTCCAGTTCTAACTGTTGCTTCCTGACCTGCATCTAAAAAGAGTGAGCTTTCAGTTCAGTTCAGTCCCTCAGTCATGTCCACCACTTTGCAACCCCTTGGACTGCAGCATGCCAGGTTTCCCTGTCCATCACCAACTCCTGGAGCTTACTCAAACTCATGTCCATAGAATCGGTGATGCCATCCAACCATATCATCCTCTGTCATCCCCTTCTCCTCCAGCCTTCACTGTTTCCCAGCATCAGGGTCTTTTCAAATCAGTCAGTTTTTCGCATCAGGTGGGCAAAATATTAGAGTTTCAGCTTCAGCATCAGTCCTTCCAATGAATATTCAGAACTTACTTCCTTTAGGATTGACTGGTTGGATCTCCTTGCAGTCAAGGAACTCTCACAGGTCGTCTCCAGTGCCACAGTTCAAAGCATCAGTTCTTTGCTGCCCAGCTTTCTTTTTTTTTTTTTTATTTTAATTTTTACTTTATTTTGCTTTACAATACTGTATTGGTTTTGCCATGCATTGACATGAATCAGCCACAGGTGTACATGAGTTCCTAGTCCTGAACCCCTCTCCCACCTCCCACCCCATATCATCTCTCTGGATCATCCCCGTGCACCAGCCCCAAGCANATGCTGATACTTTGCTGTCCACCTGAAACTAACACGATATTGTTAGCCAGCTAGATTTCAGTTTTAAAAGAAGGCATCTACATTTTGAAAACAGATGTTGCTGGAAGTTCAACGTATACAAAGCTATATTGGAATTTAAGAGGTTAAAATAATACATAAGCTATACTAAATTTGGCTGATTAAGGTCCATCTAGTCAAGGCTATGGTTTTTCCTGTGGTCATGTATGGATGTGAGGGTTGGACTATGAAGAAAGCTGAGCGCTGAAGAATTGATGCTTTTGAACTGTGGTGTTGGAGAAGACTCTTGAGAGTCCCTTGGACTGCAAGGAGATCCAACCAGTCCATCCTAAAGGAGATCAGCCCTGGGATTTCTTTGGAAGGAATGATGCTAAAGCTGAAACTCCAGTACTTTGGCCACCTCATGCGAAGAGTTGACTCATTGGAAATGACTCTGATGCTGGGAGGGGTTGGGGGCAGGAGGAGAAGGGGACGATCGAGGATGAGATGGCTGGATGGCATCACGGACTCGATGGACATGAGTTTGGGTGAACTCTGGGAGTTGGTGATGGACAGGGAGGCTTGGTGTGCTGCGATTCATGGGGTCGCAAAGAGTCGGACACGACTGAGAGACTGAACTGAACTGAACTGAAGTCACTGAAACACCTGAAGTGTGGTTTTCATGGATTAGAACAAACTGATGCTTGTGTATAGAGAAATCTGGAGAAAATTAGCCATTAGAAATGCATAATTTACAATCAGGAAAGCACACGTTAATTTTGGGGGAAAGTATTTCATCCCTATATTTGTTCTTACATTTTAGTCACAAATATGCATTGAGTATCTGCAATATATACAAAGTACTATACTAGGCAGTTGGAACTGTGTGGAATTAGCAAATCAGACAGAACTTTAGAGTTTATTGGGGAAGACATTAAAACTAATCCCTTATACAAAAGAAGTGGCTAAGTACTACTTGTGGTAAGGGCCTCAAGTAATCTTTGCAAAGATCTATATATGCTCGAGCATATAACAAGAATCAGGACTTAGGCTGAGGGGTCATGAGTTAGCAACCTCAAGGTAGCAATATATAAGATGAATCTTAAGTGTCAAAAAATTAATTGGGTGATGGAGGTGAAAGGTAGCATCATTCTACATCAAGGGAATAGCATAGGTAAAGCCCTCCAGGTAACAGAAAAACATTCTCCAATTTAAGAAAGATAGCTAGTTTTCTCCAAACATCAGAAAAATTTCCAAAATGACTCAACTTTTGGTGTTAAGAATTCCAAATTCTTTGATTTAAAGCATCCCTAAAGGAATATAGCTAATATTTTATAATAACTATAAATGGAGTATAACCTTTAAAAATTGTGAATCACTATACTGTATACTTGTAACTAATACAATATTGTACAATATTGTTACACCTCAATTTAAAAATTTAATTTTTCAAAAGTCCATAAAATACAAAATAATAAACAATCAATTTTTCATCCTGAGTGATTGACATTTTAGGTTTGTGCAGTTCAGCATTTAGATAAATAACCATGAAAACATCATTTAATTTCAATTCAAAGTGTTTATGCATTAGTTAGAAACACTGAGTACCAATTCCATTCAAGGAAGCAGAAATCCACTTCCCTTTGTTCCACTTTCCCGAGCAAAGTATCTCAGAGATGGTCTAAAATACTAGGTTGGCCATTCAGCTTTCAAACCCTGAGGACTCAAATAATATCACTTTGAGTGTGGAGCACAGTAAGGATGTGAAAAAAGAAAAACCTGCTTCCAGTTCATGAAGATTATGAACGACCCTTCACTCATCATCAGCTCAGCATTTTAGAAAGAGAAAGAATAAATGTTCTTTATGGTAACAAAAAGGATATAGAGCCAGTCGTTCACTTAGATAGACTAAAATTGGAGTGGCATTTAAGAAGAACCCAATCCAGACTAACAACGCTAAATGAAGACATGTTATCGGATGGGTAAAAAGCCCTTAAGGACAAGAATGGAATTCCCATGGGTATAAGAGTTATGACTTGACTAGTCTAAAAATTAATGGTGAATTTCCCGTCAGATTTTTCTCCATCAAAAGACTCATTGGTTGTGACTAAATTTCTTAATCCCTATTTCAGTTTTAATAAATAAATTTTCCCTTGCTGGGAATTAAATTATTCAAACTTGAAGGATTGGGAAGGAAAAGCAATGATCCTCAAGAGTTATTATGAAAACCACAAAAAAGCATTTCAAAAGTGAACTCAAAGCACTTCATGCAAAGAAACAATATTTATGTTTAACAATGGCCATAAAAGAATGCATTTCTTTTTAATTAGAGGGTTATATACTTTGGCCGATCTTTAATTTTCACTTCTTAGGAATATATGAAAAGATTTTCAGAAGTTTAACTAAGTCTTAAAGGTTCACTAAAATAATTATGTCAGCCCATAAAAATACTATCTCATTATATATTTTCTGGCTCAAGCTATTTTCTAGGGCTAGCATAATGTCACAGTTGAGCCAAAGTAGTCACCCTTCCTCCAAGAGGCAACCTATGACAAACATATGTATTAAATATGTTTGTACAACATATTACTTTCATGAAAGGAAAGCTTTCAGTTCAGTTTCAAATATTACTGCCCTTATCAGCACTTTTTAGTTTGTGTTAATTTCTAAAACTCATATACTATCATACCATTGTCAAAATACTTGAGTGTGAAATATCTTTAGACAATTTTGTTTTCAATGAATCACATGAAATTAAAATTGTCTCATATAATTTAGTCATTTTCTAAAGTGGCTGCCATCTCAAATATAATTGATAAAAAAACAATTCAGCTCCATTATCTAATTAAAAAAAAAAACTTAAACAGCAGAAAATGATTTGTTATTTGCACTGGGTTCAGTCTTCTGAAAAATTAGATGAATCATACAAAATATCAAATTAGGAAAATCTTTGTCTCACATACTATATTGCCACAGAATAAAAACATTGCCACATTTGGTTTTTAAAAAATTCTACAGCTGCTTTATGTATCTTGACACAATCAAAGACACAATGACTAACATTGTCACTGGAAGACACAAATTATTAAGTATTAGTCACTGGATCTTAAAACTGGCTAATGTACATTCTGAAACCCATTTGAAACAAGAGAGGTTTATTTAATTTTACCACAGGAATAGTATTTAAACCTTTTGTAAGGTCAATGCTGCACCACATTTTCATCATGACATTTAATAGAAGAGAAACTAAATGACCTGATTTTGAGCTCAACACACTGGTGGTAGTGCATGGAATGTCCAGAAATTACTTCTTTCCTAATGTCAAACATATATTTTAGAGAAAGCATCCTTTGTTTACTTTATAGTCCTATACGGCTAGTTCAAAATTTCAAAGCATTGTGAAAATACTTACTTGTATTCAAAAATTCATTTCAAATGACTTTCACATTCATGAATCTGAGGTGTGTGGTGGTGGGGGGCTGTCTCTTATACACATCTAGATGTGTATAAGAGACAGCTATCACATCCTCAGTATTTGGGCAAACAGGATACATGTGGGGAAGGGTTTAGGAAGGCCGTTGTGAAATACAGGAATGTTTGGAAAAAAAAAAAAACACAACAACAACCTGGAAGTTCTTTTAATTCCTATGATTCTATTTTTTAACTGACTGATGTTCAAAAAGCAATATTTAGAGTCAAGCCTGATTCTCACTTCCTTGATGGAGTTACAGAAATAAATGCTTCCCATAAATGGAATAACTTTATTTTGGGGGGCTCCAAAATCACTGCAGATGGTGACTGTAGCCATGAAATTAAAAGATGCTTACTCCTTGGAAGGAAAGTTATGACCAACCTACACAGCATATTAAAAAGTAGGGACATTACTTTGTCAACAAAGATCCATCTAGTCAAGGCTATGGTTTATCCAGTAGTCATGCGTGGATGTGAGAGTTGGACTACAAAGAAAGTGAAGTTGCTCAGTTGTGTCCGACTCTTTATGACCCCATGGACTGTAGCCTACAACACTCCTCCATCCATGGGATTTTCCAGGCAAGAGTACTGTAGTGGGTTACCATTTCCTTCTCCAGAGGATCTTCCCAATCCAGGGACTGAACCTGGGTCTCCTGCATTGTAGGCAGATGCTTTACCATCTGAGCCACCAGGGAAGCCACTATAAAGAAGGCTGAGCACCAAAGAATTGATGCTTTTGAACTGTGGTGTTGGAGAAGCCTCTTGAGAGTCTCTTGGACTGCAAGGAGATCCAACCAGTCCATCCTAAAGGAGATCAGTCCTGGGTGTTCATTGGAAGGACTGAGGTTGAAGCTGAAACTCCAATACTTTTATCACCTTATATGAAGAGCTGACTCATTTGAAAAGACCCTGATGCTGGGAAAGATTGAGGGCAGGAGGAGAAGGGGACGACAGAGGATGAGATGGTTGGATTGCATCACTGACTTAGTGGACATGAGTTGGGGTAAATTCTGGGAGTTGGTAATGGACAGGGAGGCCTGGCGTGCTGCAGTTCATGGGGTCGAAAAATGTTGGACACGGCTGAGTAACTGCACTATACTGAACTGAAAGAGAATAAGCATGATGTCTGGGAGGAACAGTCAAGTTTGCTCTCAGAGGTCCCCAGCTTCACTTCTTAATAGCTCAGTTTTCCTTTCACAGTAATAAACCACTTCTTATCACGGATTTGACTGAGAAACCCACTGTGACATAATGGAACACCTTTCCTATAATGAAGTCACTCTCATGGGGAAGGGGTGGGTGAGGTACTTGCTTAGGAAGCCTTGTTCCTCAGTAACCAAACTCCAGAGAGAAAGGAAATTGCTTCTCTAAAGTGAACAAAGAAGAGGCAATCTCCACTATTCAACTAAATGTACCTCCTCCTCACTAAGCCATTTTTTCCCAGCTTATTTATCCTTTCTGCTCTGTAGTAGACCAAACATCATCTGAAGTGTTGGGAGAAAAATACTCTCTTCTTCTGGTCTTGTGTGGATATAATGGTATCCAAAAAAACCCAACCTGGCTCTCTCTGTAATTTCTTTTATCCTCAATTATGAATTCCTGATAGGAAAATAAGTCAGTTAAGTTCCCAAGAGTTCAAATGATGCATAAACTACCTCTTTTGTTTAAAATTCAGAGAACTTCACAAGAAATTTTCAAATAGGCTCTGCATCAAAGCTGCAGCAACCATTAATTGATTTACATAAAAGTAGCATTGATTTGCGGAGAATGCAATGGCACCCTACTCCAGTACTCTTGCCTGGAAAATCCCATGGACAGAGGAGCCTGGTGGGCTGCAGTCCATGGGGTCGTGAAGAGTCAGACACGACTGAGCCACTTCACTTTCACTTTTCACTTTCATGCATTGGAGAAGGAAATGGCAACCCACTCCAGTGTTCTTGCCTGGAGAATCCCAGAGATGGCGGAGCCTGGTGGGCTGCCATTTATGGGGTCGCACAGAGTCAGACACAACTGAAGTGACTTAGCGGCAGCAGCAGCAGCAGCAGCATTGATTTGTAAGAAATACACTAGTGGTTTGGGAAAAAAGATCAAAGTATCAATAGAATGCTATATTCTAAATCTATATCTTTGTCCCAGTGAGTAGCCTATAGACAGAATGCTTTTATGTGATCAGGGTAATTTCTATACAAACAGTCCCTCAAAATGTTGGTTATGAAAACTTTCTAGTGCTCCCAGGAAAGATGGAGCATGAGTAGGTGCTTGTTTGAAATTCTTCCTCTGATGGCTCACAGTATTCCTTTCTCTTTGATAACTCCCACCTAAGAGGTAGAAATGCAGCTGGGACAGCAACAGTATAGTTTTAAAGTGATGAAAGACTTTATTTGCTAGAATTATGGCAGGAACTATCCCTCTTGAAAAACTGTCTTTTGCAAGGATGTTGGGAAGTTTCACCTTTCCTGAAACAGACTTTTCAGAAGGGGGAAGGAAGAGGCTGATGGGTCAGACTAGCAAGAAGGAACCAAGTAGAAAATAGTACTGCTCTGAAGACACCATAGAGAAGGGAATTTGGAGAGAAGGACTGATTCTTACTAACCACCATAAATGCAACTTGGGAGCTAGGAAGACATGACCCAAAAATATTGTTGGGAGTTTACTGTATTATATCCTACATAGAAGCTCTCTACTGCCTTCTGTGTGCATGTGTGCTATGAAGGAAAGTTACATGGCTCAAAATAGCCTGGAGTTAAAACTCTCCTCCAGGTCCTCCCCACCATTCTATGCAAAACAAAGAACTCTTTCACCCAAAAAAGAAAAAAAAAAAAAGTGGACATTAAGGCTGAGCCCAGCTCCCGGCTGGTCCAGCCTCTGGCCGATCTCCAAAATTCCTTGCCCCCGGCCATTTAAGAGATAACTACTCCGAACAACTTTGGAGAAGAGGCCTCCTTAAAACAGTCGCTTTCCACATATAAGACTATATATATTTACTTTTTTCTTGGGCTAGTGCAGCAGCTCACTAATCTGAACTGCTGTCCCTTCTCGCCTCATTAAAGTTGATCTGTTCCTGTAAAGTGCTGGTCTCGTTCTTTTTCTGAACCTTGCTTTCTCTAACTCCCTTAACCTACATGCTAAGTCACTTTAGTTGTGTCCAACTCTTTGTGACCCTATGGACCATAGCCTACCAGGCTTCATCCATGGGATTCTCCAGGCAAGAATACTAGAGTGGATTGCCATTTGA
Source organism: Oreotragus oreotragus (assembly GCA_006410675.1). Lineage (NCBI taxonomy): Eukaryota > Metazoa > Chordata > Mammalia > Artiodactyla > Bovidae > Oreotragus > Oreotragus oreotragus. Next base: position 213,787 of record SJYX01005509.1, read on the forward strand.
TTTTCAAGGTTTTAGAAACTGGATAATGAATTCTTAGTGAGTGACTTGGTTTAAAGTCAGACCAGATGATCTGTTTAATACTTATTGAATAATCATTCAAATCAAATTTGTTATTGATGTTAGATCCAGGAAGGCAAACAACTCATGCTCAACTGTTCTTACTTATAGGGGAGGCAAATCTGGGCCAGATGTCCTGTGGAATTCTTTCTAATAGGATATTTTAAACTGACAAGCTTTTGAAACAGCACATCTTTAACTGTGACTTTTGATTTTTAATCTTATTGCTGCTTTAAGAATATATCTATATCCATCCATCCATATACACACACAAAGCTATTTTTGCTCATTTTGACAAAGGAAATAAGAAGAGGGAAAAATATTCAACTCTTTGGCTAACATCCCAGACTCAGTTTTTTAAAAACCCAAAACAGATTTAAATTAGTGGCAATCATCCACATAATTTACCTCTTTATGATTTAACCTAATAATGGAAGAGAGACAAGATGTTTTAGACAAAAAGATCTGTGAATATATCCACTGTATTCATAGTCAAAAAGAGAAAAAATAATTAAATCAACTTTATGGTAATAAAATTCAAAATAAAAAGTAATGAATTAGTTTCTTCTGTGAAAAATAGTTTCACAGCTCAAATCAAGACCCCCTGTCATGATAAGGTACTAAAAGTGTTCCCATTATAATCAGAAACTGAATAAAGATAACCATTTTCCACATCATTACTGGTATCACAATCTCAAGTAATTAGGCAAGAGGAAAAAAATAAAAATCATAACACAGGTAAAATTACAATTTTTTTGCAAATAATAGACATATATATATATACCTAGAAAACACTGGGATTGATTAAAAACTATTATACTAAGAGAAATCAACATAGTGACTGGTTAAATAATTCACAACAATCAGTAGTTTCTCAATACAGAAATAAATGACAAAATATAATGGGGAAAAGATACCATCTATGATAAAAATAAGAGAGATAAATACCTAGATACAAACTTTACAAAAAATATGCAGGTCCTATCTAAACAAAGCTTGCAAATCTATAAGAAAACATAGAAGAAGTCTTGAACCAATAGGAAATTATTTTCTTGACAGTAATATTCAAATGATACCAATTCTCCTTAAACTAAGATAGAAATTCAAAGCAACCCCAATAAACATCCCAGGAAGACTATCTTTAACATGGTAAACTGATTCTAAAATTTATATGATAATAAACAAACCAAAAAAGTGATACACACCAGGAATTTTTTTCTCAACCAAGAATTCCAATCCACAAAAGTAGTGAGAGATGAAAAGAAATACTACTAGAGATTAAAATGGTCATCAGTGTAATCCTAACACACAGAAGAATGCCAATTATATAGTAGGCCCTCAATAAATATATTGGATAAAGGCATAACAGAATGAATTTAAGCCAGAATGATGAAAACTACTGGTGCTGGTAGAGCTAGGAAGATCTATGGACTAGCACGGAGAATCTAGAACCATACCAAATCCTCATGGGAAATCAGTACAACAGATAAAGATGGTACTTGAGTCAGTAGAGAAAGATGGATTATGCAGTAAATGATGTTGGGATAAACAGCCAGCCGTTTAGAGAAATGAAAATCAAGCAAAACTAGATTGCTACCTCACCCCTTATATCAAAATTCATCCCATTTGCAGAAGAAAATACAAAAGTTGATTTTATAATAGGGCAGGCCTTTCTAAGCAAAATCCAATCCAGAAACCAAAAGAAAAAGACTAAAAAGTATACATTAAAATTAAGGTTTTAAAAAATTAAATAATACCAAACACACAAACTAATCAACATGAAGTGAATAGAGTGGCATTATAAGCTTGGGAGAGAAGCTGGATTTTTACACACACACACACACACACATATACGTATATATAAAAAGCTAAGGGAGAGGCAGTGAGAACAAGCAAGAAGAATAGCATAAACAATACCAAGAAAATAAATTGATTGAGTGTAAGATATAAGGGCAAGAGTGAGGAGAAACAAAGGGTGTGCCTCAGGAAATGAGTGGGAAGTGTGAGTCATTAATTAATTCATTTTTGTTTTGGTTGAGAAACTCAGAACTGTATCTGTCCCTTCATAGCATAACAGTTTGGCAAACCCCATCTTTGGATGAATTTGACTACCATACAGCTGAAGAGGTACACACCCAGGCAAGAAGGGCTAACATGTGGCCTGAATGAGGTAAACGATTTAGTTAGACTTCGTGCCAAAGTTACAAAAACCGCAAGAGGTGTCTTTGTGAGCATTCTCAGTGGCTGCAGTCTTCTCCAAGCATAATTCAAGAGGCCAGACTAATGGCAAGCTGAGATGACAAGTAGATACAAAAGGACTCAGCCCCAGCTACTCACAACCCTCCTGCAGGCTGAGTGGCATGCTTCTCATTGTTTTCCAACCCTTGTCATCTGGTCACGGCACAAACCTTTTCACAGATGTAGGTGGAATATTCTGGAGTCGTTCTAGACCACCACCAGCAGTTCTGGAATAAACATTCTCTCCCATGCTGAATGAGAACTAAGTCACCCAGGGAATATGAAAAGAATGAGAAAAATATTCTGTCCTTTGCCCTCTAAAATAAAGTGTTTTTTTTTTTTTTTTAGACCCTGATGCTGGGAAAGATTGAAGGCAGGAGGAGAAGGGAACAACAGAGGATGAGATGGTTGGATGGGATCACCGACTCAATAGACATGAGTTTGGGTGGACTCTGAGAGTTGGTGATGGACAGGGAGGCCTGGCGTGCTGCGTTTCATAGGGTTGCAAAGAGTCGGACACGACCCAGTGATTGAACTGAACTGAACTGTGGCTCAGCTGGTAAAAAATCCGCCTGCAATGCAGGAGACCTGGGTTCAATCCCTGGGTTGGAAGCTCCCAACCCAGAATGGAAAGGCTATCCACTCCAGTATTCTGGCCTGGAGAATTCCACAGACTGTATTAGTCCATGGGGTTGCAAAGAGTCAGACATGACTGAGTGACTTTCACTTTCACACTTTCACTTTCAGAATCAACAACCACAAGAAACTACCATTTAAGAGTCCCACTGACAAATATAAAGGGGATAAACCAAAAGCCCCAAACAAACAAACAAACCAAAAACCAAACAAACAAAAACTCTGGAATTTCCTTTTGGATACTAGGAGAACTTGACCTTGCTAATAAAAGTACCTCACCTGTTTTAAAATTTTTCTCCCCATTTGTCTGAAGAGAGATCTATATAAGGACGGAAAACTAGGCAATTTTTTGGCATCTTCATATGAAAAAACTTGGAAGAGGAATTCACGTAAAGGCTGGAGTGTCTTCTACTTTCTCTCCCTGAGTCCAGATGCCTAAAACCTCAAAAGCACCCAGAACTTTCTTTGATGGATGGTGAAAAAGCAAGACAAGGATTTGGAAAGCATGTGGAATTATAGAAACACTCCCTAGAGAGTATGGTTTAAGCTACTGGGACACTTTATCATCCCCTCCAGTCTATTTATCTTGGAACATTATTTCTCCAATTCACCACAGGGCAAGGAAGACAGGTAATTATCTGTAGAGAAATATTCTAAAAAAATTGTATCAAATAACAATTGTGAAATAAGACAGAAAGCCTGGTAAAATTTCCAAGCTTTTTTTCTGTTAAATGAGCATTTTAATAGCATATTTTTGAAGAGATCTCTTACCTTGACAAAGTTATTATTTCCTGGGATTCTTTTACTAAGACTCTCAACAGTAGACTGGGTTCTTAGGTCAAGCCACACTATAGATCAAAACACAATAATAAATATGAAAAACTTGATTTAAAAAAAATCAGACCTTAATGAAATCACTGTCAAGGATAGGAGACCGATTAGTTTCTATAAGCAATTAAAATGCTGTAGCTTACCAAAGACAGAAATTAGAAAATTAGAAATGAATGGGCATATTGTTAGAAGAGAGGATAAATTTATGAGGGAGAATTTAAAGCTTTTATGCAAAATTATAGACCAAGTTAGGAGAATAATACATACCTTAGGGTGCTGATTTTGTATCCTTTTTTTAGAAAAAGATGAAAAAACTGTTTTGGATATGGACTTTCTATGAATACACGAGTGCAGAAAAAAATATATAAATGCAAGGCAGGCTAGTTGCCAGGGCAAAATGCACAGCTCAGGATGACTGTACTAGGTATAAAAGGCTGTACCTTGGAAAAACTGGGTAGCAATTTGTGACAAAGTAGAGAACCTGACACTATTATAGAGGGAAAAAAATTAGATTCATTTGCTTATGTACAGAATGCTTATTTATATTAAACTCTTTCAAAGTAGACTAGAATCCAGAATCATTACATGAATCATTTAAAAGTCACCATTCTTTCTCCTTGCTAGATTATAAAGTAAACTCTTCATTTTAACAGATCAACCTTGTTTTTACTGAGTAACTATCACTCTCTTTCTGATCTCCCTAGTAGGAAGTTGTATTCTGCTTTACAACAGAAGGCTTGAGAAAGAGAACGCATTAAAGGGTATACAAAGCAATTGTGAAAGATAAACAATAGTATCAGCTGAGCTTTATTTGTCAGATTTCAGTTCTGAACCAAACTTTTGTAACTTTGAATATGTGAATGCTCACTTGATATTTTTAGGCACTGACTATGCTCAGACGCCTCCTGAAAACAGTCTATTTAAAGGGCACCAGGAAGATCATGCATGCTTGTCTGCTACCCATGTGAGTGCTGGCCGTTACTGTCTAGTTTGGTTCACCCTTAACTATACTATGCCTTTCTCTTCATTTAAAAACCAGTTACTTCCTGTTGTGGGTTTTAATCAATTCTTTTTAATTACTTAAAGCATTATTTCCCTTGAGGGCAGTCTGTGCTTGATTTTGATGGTGGCTACTTTGCAGGAGAATTGAATCAGGGACTTCAGTATACTATACTGCTGTGGTCCCCAATCTTTTTGGCACCAAGGACTGGTTTCATGGAAGACAATTTGTTCCAGGACCAGGGAAGGGGAGAGGGGTGATGATTCAAGTGCGGTAGAGTTTGAGCTCCTAGGAGAATCTAATGCTGTTGTTGATCTTACGGAGGCAGTAACGTGAGGGATGGAGAGCAGCTGTAAATACAGGTGAAGCTTTGCTTGCTTGCTTGCCCTCTGTTCACCTCCTGTTGTATGGCCCAGTTCCTAACTGGTCATGGACCAGTACTGATCCACGGCCTGGGGGTTGGGGACCCCTGCTATACTGGTTTCCAAAGTAAAAAACAAGGCTCTTTATCACCAAGGAAACAGGAGGCAAAGAGGAAGCCCATGGAAATACACAGCCAAGCAATGACCCCTGGTCTTTGCTGCCAGGCATCCATTCTTCCTGCTGCTGGGAGCTGTAGCTCTGATTCTCTTTAGGAAACCACCCCTCCTTCAACCTCAGCATGAGATTCCATCCTACCCTGGGCTCTAGGATCTTGTCCCCAATGATTGGTTCAGGTGTAGTCAGATTAGCCTGCCTGAGATTTTTGTGCTTAGTCTGCAAGAGTCCCTGTTCTCAGCTCAGCTTGGGAGTGTGCAGCTGGAACCTGCTGTGCCCTGGAAGAGGGCTTAATTGGCCACTTCTGGAGTGAACCTCAAAGAGACAGACTGGTGGGGGACCCAGGTGATACTGTCTGACTCAGATATCAAACAGCACCTGAACAAAACTACTCAAAGAATTCCTATTTTTTCCCCTTATAACTTCATTTTAGTTGGGGCTGACTTTTCTATGAGTTGCCCTGGGATGGATACAAGCCATTAGCAGAAGCATCATGGAGTCTCCAAGGTCTCCTGTGTCCAGGGAACATGGCAATCTATCCAGTTTGTCCACAGAGGCAGTGGTGTGTGACTGTGACCCAAGGGGACCTTCCTCATAGGCAAGCAACCCTAGCAGGTGTTAACGGCTAGACCAGAGTAGTTGGGCAAAGTGGAGGCATTCTAGAGAAAGGTTTTAAATCTGTGACAGGTAGAAGTCACAAATACATCTCAGTCCTCCATGTTTCAAACTACAATGGGCTAGGGGTTTAAAAATCAATGTAACTTTGATTACCTATGCAAAAAAAAATGAAATAAGATGGGTTAGGATGGAAAATGTCAACATTCACTGAACTCAGCAGGATAAATATTGACTTGTGAAACTTTGTTTTAGTTATGCTGGTTTGCTGAATCATGAGGTAAAATTTATTTTTTATCAAGGGACACTGCTCTAGGCTTTAGGCTTTTTTTGCTTACTGATCCAAAGCCTTCCAGATCAGCATTTTTCTATATCTTAATGGACATAAAAATTACTAGGGAGTTTAAAGATAAATCCCACTGCCAGAAATTCTAGGACAATAGGTCTGGGGAGGGGGCCCAGAAATTACACCTTTTAAACAGATGTCCTCTCTTTAAGAAACACTGCGAGACTCAACAGCAGTGGTTCTGATCCAGAAAGCACAGCTGAACCACCTGGAAAACTCTGAAATCACACATCCTGGTCCCTCCATCAGAGGAGTCTTATTTTATTTGTTTCCTTTTGTGGCCATGCTGCATGGCATGTGGGATCTTAGTTCCCCAACCAGGGAAACAAATCCACGGCCCCTGCAGTGGAAGTGTGGAGTTTTAACCACCAGGGAAGTCCCTGCATTGTAGGAATCTGGTTGTGAATCCAGGCGAGGAGAGCCTGAGTTCTCCCACCTGTGTTATTCAATGGTCTGCTCAAGCTTGAGAACCTCTTTTTTAGGGCACGTTCTTTAGGACACTGAATCTGTCCCAACTGTTAATTTCAAGACAAAACTAGACACACACTGATGATCAAGTGGCTCTGTGACTCTATTGCTCTTGGACAAGGACTACTTAAGTTAACGGAGCACCATGCTCCTCACTTAAAAGCTTCAAAGTACCCACAGTACTGGTATCTGGTACCGGTATTTGGTATCCACAGAATGAACCCCTCACTGAACATAGTCAAAACACTGGAGGTGAAATCTACATTTTTGACTTTGCCGCCAACAAGCTATGTGACTCAAGCAAGGCTCATTTCCCTTTGGGACCTGGGTTCCCAGAATATAAAATAAGGCAGTTTAGACTAGATGGTCTCAGAAGTCCCTCTCCTTCCATTATCCCATGATCACGGAAGGCTGGCAGAATTTTTGTTTTTATAACTTGAGTCTAAAGTGATTAGAATACATGGAATGAATTAGTAAAACTGCCAAAGAGGAAAATGTCAGTGGTCGGTACACTACCAAGCAATACACAAATGCTTGAAATTAATTGAATTAAGAACAAAGGAAAATTAGAAAACTCATTAAAGGAGCTAAGATGGCAGAATTACATGAGCAGAATAAGAGACCAAAAGCCAAAGAGAAGATCCCGAGCAGGAGGACTAAGCCCCACGTGGAGGTAATTTCTGAGAACAATCAGAAGAGGTGCTAGATCCAGAACCAACAGCAGCAGTCAATTTTCCCCAACACGTCTGAGTTGGAAGCTGGGGGCGAGCAAGAGCCAGAGCACCAATACCTGAGCAAGTGCCAGCAGCTGGAACTGAAGAGCCAGAGGGAACAACGGCAGCTGGATCTGAAGGACCAGGAGAAACTGGAGCAGCTGGAGCATTAGGAGAAATAATGGCAATTCATGCTAGAAATGGCCAGGTTCAAGATTTGTGTTCTCTTCCTGACCATTTAGGACACGGTGGCTCACATGGGCAAGTTCATCAACGAACAGTTTTCTACCCATTTGAGTGTAGAAAAAGATAAGGAAGAGACGTGGAGCAGAAGGGTAACAGAGGCTGTCCAGTCAGTCTCTGGTTCAATAGCATTTCCGGCTGGACAAAGATCAGGTCAATTCCTGCTTCTTGTTCAGATGACTCTTCCCTACCTGGCCACATAGTCCGTGTCCCAGTTAGGAAAGTGGCTCAGTTGGTTATTGACTGCTGACCCGACCACAGAACTGAAATGCTGTGTGATGCAGTGAGTGAGTGCATCACTAGGGGACGTATGAGTGGAATGTTAAGGGAACTGCTAGTCTCTGCAGAAGTGGGCAGGGCACCCATAGGAAGACAACTGGCTTTGGGAAGGCAGTGCCCCAGGAAAGCACTTCCCTGGAAGGGTGGCCGGAGGTAAAGTCCACAGAAAGCAACAGCATGTCTAGAGGGAACAGGGAATTGCTCAGTCCCAAAGTGATTCAGAAAAACATCGGAAGGAAAACAGAGTCCAGAACACCATACAGCCTGTTTCTAGAAAACACGTCCCTTACTTAGACTAAATAAACTGGATTTAAATGGTTCCCACCACCAAATGAATAGGTTCCAAAAACCCAACTTGGGTGACCTGGAATTTGTCTTTGTATTAAATGAAGTCATATCCAATATATGTCTCATAGATTTAGTTTGTTCTGAAAAACAAAGTTTTAAGAGTAAAGAAAATGCAGTTGCCTCAAAGCCCATGGGTCAAGGTTAATTGAGTGATGTAGTAAAGAGTACAGGAGAAGAAATCTGTTTTAGAATATTTAGAAATTTGAATCAGTTTTAGTTAGCCATAACAATAAAAGGGAAATGTACCGAAGAGGGGGGGGGAAACACACTAGAGATCATCTAAATTATTTTCAGTTGACTAGAAGCAAAGGCAAATAATACAGCTCCTAGGGATGCATTGGAGAAGGAAATGGCAACCCACTCCAGTGTTCTTGCCCGGAGAATCCCAGGGACGGGGAAGCCTGGTGGGCTGCTGTCTATGGGGTCGCACAGAGTCGGACACGACTGAAGCGACTTAACAGCAGCAGTAGCAGCAGCAGGGATGGTTTGCTACTGGCCTGACAGTGAGATAAGGTAAGGCCACAGGTTATGGAAGAACTAAGCAAGGACTGCTTACAGTAAGTTACACTCAATGTTATTGGGTTGCTTTCCCCACAATGGACATTAAATCTAGGAAACCAGATTTAACTGCTATGTGTTATGGCAATTAGCCAAAAGTTAAACTATAATAATTAAGCTGGGTATGAGGTCATTTGCAAAGGGGAAGAGACTGTCCCTCGGCTGATGACATTTTCTGAAATCAAGTGGGGGCCAAAAGAAAAATGGAGAGTTGGGGGAGGAGGCGGTGAATGAAAACATGTATGTCAAAATTTGGGGGCTGAAACTTATTTCAGCTTTTAAGTGTATAAATGTCAAGATGCCAATGGCTGACGTGAGTGCGTGTGACCCCAGGCAGGCTCTGCGTTTCCCCTAAGAAAGAACATCTGTTGTTTAAACCAGCCATTTCATCTGGCGTTCCTGGACTGAAAAGGTCATCAGCTAATTCAGAGCAGTGGCCATGTTCTCAACACTTAATGAAGCCTGATAGTCTGCTAGGCATTGTTTTAAGTGTCCTATGTGTATTAATTCATTGATCCTCAAGCCTATGAGGGCCGCTATAATTTCTCCAGCTTAATCACTCAGGAAACAGGCAGACAAACAGGCAAAACACTCAGAATGGCAGTAAGTGGAAAAGGCAGAATTTGAACCCAGAGTCTGAGTCCAGAATTAAATCACTATGATATAGATGTAACCAAGAAGAAGTCATAGCCTTAAATAGAATATGAAAAAACATAGCTCCAAGTTGAACTCTAATTTCATTTCTTCTTATGTAAACTGGCAGAGTTGAGGGATTCAAGCACCACAAAATATGGCAGTACTTCTTTACCCAGGATTGAAGGAGATGTAAGGCATTCAAAGAACTATGTAACAACAGACATGACAAAATGAAAAATAAGTGGATTGTGACAGAGTTGAATATATTTTAACAAAAAATAACAATCTGCTCCCTTCCCAAGAAAAACAATACAAAAAACCCTACACCTTTGTTGTTTAAGACCAAGCGTGCTTAGGAGTTTTAGGAGGTTTGCCAGCTATGGTTTTCTTTCATGTTGATATTCTGAAACATATCCCAGTTCCCAAAAAGATAAAAGAATTGAGCTCAAGGTTCCTTCAGATCTCAACAGATGACTAACCAGATTTAATCATTGGCCTGGGGTGAACTAATATGCAAAAATTTTTTTAAAAGGCAAAGAGAATGACCAATGTCTAAAACTGTCACTCTCTGCATAAACAGTCATGTGTCACAGGAAACTTTAAATCCAGTACCTTAGAAAAAATGTTTGTAATACCATTTAAAGAAGGAATAATGGCTGAGAGACACATGATTTTTATTGGTGGTTTTCTGTAATATACTACAGGGCTCACATCAGTGACTCCGGCCTCCCTGGATATTAGTCCTTACTATGAATAATATTTTGACATTAAATCATGAATTGTGTTCAACAGAAAGCTACCACGATGAGGGTCCTGTTGCACTTGGCTTGCCGTGCATACCAAGCAACTTCAGTAGTGAGTGATGAAACTTAGCCAGGAAGTGGGGAAAGAGCTGGGCCATCCGAGTCAAGCCAGAATGTTTCCCTGGCAGCATCAGTGAAATGTGTATATGAATTTGCAAAAATATCAGTTGATTCAAGCCTTTCCCCACTCAACATCTGAACTACCTGTGGAGCTTTGTGCTTCTTTATTGGTTTAGTATGTGGTACATTTGTCAATCTAAACTTCCTTTTCAATATTATTAAGACAGCAAAGCCTGTAGACCACTTAAAAAAAAAAAAAAAAGGTGGTTCTGGAAGGACAAGGCTTAGAAAAATGGTGGGGAGAGGAGTGGAGGGAATTCTTTGGAAAATATTGATGAAGATAATACTGAGAGGGAGAGAGAAAAGTCAGAGGGATGAGGAAAATGAAAGACAGGCAAGAGAAGGCAGAAGCATGCTTCAGATCCAGGGCCACAAAGCTGCTGCAATCCATCTGTGAGACCATCACGGTAAATGGCTGCATCATGGCACAGGGACTAGGAAGGAAGGATGTGTTTTATCTCCACCTTGGGTACCATACCAATGTTCACCTCGCCAATCACAGAACTAACATAGAAACGCTAAGACAATATGAAGCTTCTGAAACAGACCATCTGTGCCTCAATGGATACCTTTGCATGTTTTTCTATCTCATAAGCATACCGTTACAAAAGATGTCAAATGACAAACACACTCTAATGACAAGGAAGAACAAATAGCCTTTCTTGGTCTTTAACGTCTTCCCCAAGCCTGCTTCATGTCCACTAATAGGACCTCGTATTTCTCCTCTCTGTTACTGTACAGGGGTGAGTGAGTAGATTACCTATCAAGGACCCCATAAAAATGGTGACATAATAAAAAGCAATTAAAAAAAACAAGACTGTCCTTCTCTTGTGCTTGCCTATAACAAATACTGTTGATCGGTTATATAATTTACTAAGTAAACAGAGAGAAAAATGAAGAAGCACAAGGATAGGCATCAAGTGAGAACAGGTTTACAAGAGGAAAGGACAAGGAAGGAAGAAAATATACAGATAAAGAGGGGGAAAGTGGAAAACCCACTGGCCATGACATAAATGGAGACAAAGAAGCTCAAAGACAAAGATATGTAAAAAGCTGATTCTATTTCCATCAATTCCCTTTCATGTTGTTTCAAGATAAAGCTGCTAAAGACTTCATATTGTGTTGATATTCTCAACTGAAAATTTGCGTGGACATATGCCACCTTAGTATTTCCTGGGTGGAAGAATATTAGAGGCAGAATTTATCCTTGTCATGACTTAGTGGCATCTCCTTCCAGCTAATTACTCTCTGTCCTCCTTTTCTATTCTCTTTCCTTGTCTGGCCTCCAAATTTCTACCCCTAGCCTTCTGTGTCACCAAGGCAAGCATAGTAACTGCCTGGTTTGTCACTATCTGCCTAGGGGTCATCACAGAACCTGTCTACAGAAAGGCACTTAAACTTTAGTTGCACAAATTAATGTAACCTTCATTCTTATGGTGAATTCATCTATAATAAACTGAGACTATATTAACAACTTTTTTTTTTTGGATGCACCGCAAGGCATGGAGTGCCTTGCCCAGGCACTGGTCAAGTTCCCTGTCTTAGTTCCCTGACCAGGGATCAAACCTGAACCCCTTGCATTGGAAGCATGGAGTCTTACCCACTGGACCACCAAGGAAGTTCCTGTTATCAACTTTTAAGTCTACATTTTGAAAGATCTCTTTATAACAGAGTCACAAATTCTAATTGTCCAGAAATGAGCTTTAATTCCAAGTCCCATATTCAACTTGTCCAAGAGAAAAAGTCATTCTTCTCTCACGTTGGCACTCTTTAAATATTACTTAATTTCCTTCTGTTTTCTCAGGCTAAAAATCTTATAGCCCTGTTTTATTTTTGCTTCATGTTTATGCCCTATTCAATTTCCAAACATACCAGTTGCGTCTTTCCTCTGAAAGGTCTGGCCAATTTGTCTCTCCAATATTACTGTTCTAATCCTATCGGCTCATTAGCAGTTTCAATTAACTCCTTTGCTAGATTTTACTGAAGAGAGTAATCTTGTCCTTTTTAATATAATTACTTACATGGTAGGATTTAAATGCTTCCTATTTGTCCTTCCTTCCTGGTTCTATTCCTTTTTCTTTCTTTCCTGCCTTCTTTTTAAAAGTCATTCTATTTTTCCCCTTTATTATACATTATTTACTCTTTCACTGCTTAGCCTAGAGACCACAACATGCATCCTTGACAGTACTGGGACCACAAGACACTTTAACCTCATATACTACATATTCCTTTCATGTACTATTGTTGCCATGCATTATTTAAAATTGTAATATATTTTGAACATCACAATACATTATTTTATACAGTCAAAATTCAGTTAGAATGACCTACATATTTTCTCTTTCTTGGCCTCTGTATTCCTCCTTGCACTGCTGAGTTTCTACCTGAAAACACTTTTTTCTTTTTACCAGAAAAAAACTATTTAGTTTTTCTTTCAGTAGGGGTTTGCTTGTAATGATTTTTCCAAGTTTTGGTTTGTCGTTGCCTTTATATTTTACCTTCATTTCTTAAGGATATTTTCACTAAATATAGAATTCTAGGTGGATATTATTTTCTTTAGCATTTCAAAGATTTCATTTCACAGTACTCTGTTTCCATTGAGAAATCACCTAGAAGTTTTAGTGTTGGTCTCTTCAAAGTCACGTCCTCTGGCTACTTTAAAATTCTTTTTATCTTTAGGTCTCAGCTTATGTTTGTGTATGGCTTTCTGTGTATATATCTTGCCTGGGGATTCATAGTGCTTCTTGAATTGGTGGCATATTTTTCAATAGTTTTGAAAAACTTTTCTCTCTCTCTCACTTTCCTTTTCTTTTGGGTCCCCAATTAAAAATATGTTGAACTTTCTTATCTTACTCTATATTTCTCTTAGATACTTTTCTACATTTTCTAAACCTTTGTGTGTCTGTGCCTCAGCTGTGTCTAATATGATGTAAAACTCATCAATGGAGTTTAATACCATTATAAAATTTCTATCCTTAAATTTCTAATTGTTTGCTAAGATTATCAATCTTCTCCATGAATTTCTTGAACATGTAGATCACGGTTAAAGTCTGATAACTCTAATATTAGGATTTCCTATGAGTGTGTTTGCAATGTCAGTTGTTTCTTTTGGTTTTCAGTCATTCTTATTTTGAACGCCTACCATTTTTTAAATAGAAAATTAGAAATTGTAGAAGAAAAAGGAATGAATAATAAGCACATCACAAAAAGTCTTACTGGTAAAACATTTACTGAAATCCTTCACTATAAGTATAACTTCAACTAACCTAATTGCATTATTTTAATATGACAACTCGAAGTCCAAAGCTGCATTTCTACAATTCAAAGTTTAGAGTTTAACAAGAACTTTCTGGTTTCTGTGAGTAGGCCCTTCCTTTCACGAGGGGGAAAATAAAAAGTAAAACCCTAACTAGCATAAAAAGTTGGCTAACATTTGTCTCTGAAAGAATACTCTCCTAGTCACTAAAACTGTAATATCCTCCTTATATTCAAAATGAGCTGCTCATGAGAGTGAGAAGAAAATAAAGATTCAAAAGAGGTACTTTGTCTAATAGGACCTTTGGCTGCAATTCTTTCACCTTTTCTTTGCATCTTTAGTTTTTTTTATCACAAGTACAGAAGACATACTAAANATTTGTCTCTGAAAGAATACTCTCCTAGTCACTAAAACTGTAATATCCTCCTTATATTCAAAATGAGCTGCTCATGAGAGTGAGAAGAAAATAAAGATTCAAAAGAGGTACTTTGTCTAATAGGACCTTTGGCTGCAATTCTTTCACCTTTTCTTTGCATCTTTAGTTTTTTTATCACAAGTACAGAAGACATACTAAATGCTTTCTTATAACACTATAACATTAAACACCTTAATTTTTTATAAAGATTCTTTCCAAAGGATTCACACTACTCTTACAAAACACTTTTTAAGCACATTTTCTGCTTGAACGTCACTTTTTCCAATCTATACTAAAGTTAACTGCAAAGTAAAAATTGCTCACTCCATAAATCATTCCATCTCTGACAACTTCTGTCTCCACTCCCCAACCCACAATCTGTTATTTTATTGACCAAAGAATGGTGCTTTTCTATTTGTGACAGAACGATGCCTTTTAGTGATTGTATATTTAGAACAAAATCTTCCTTTTAGTAAGTGAGAGTGTCATTCAGTGCTCAATTGTCATATGCTGCTAAGAATGAGACTAAAATATACATGGTTACTTCCACTGAATAAAGCGTGATATCTAATGGTGGTATGTTTGAGATTCAGCCTTTCCACCCTGTGGACATAGCCACGTTTATAGCAGAAGGAGTAAAATTATGAGATTTTTGTTTTCATAAGCTCAGTAGAGTCGATTCAAATGCCTATATGGGAAGAACAAATACACAAGTACTTTATGGAGAGGTGGGCATGGGACTGGGAATGTGTGTAATCTTGAGTTTTGAGGGGAGGAGGAGGTAAAATCTCTTTTAGGTGTCAGAAACAGCAGGGATCACGAAAAGTTTTAGCCATACTGACGCATTTATCTAATACACATTATCAGGAAGGGGAGAGCAAAAGAAAGGATTTATTCAACATGGAAATAACTATCTGAAATTGGTAAATATATAACAACCCATTTCTTAGAAGACTCTGAGATTATAGGAAACATGACTACATGCTTTTTGAGCCAGATGTTTTAGCATGACCACATCTGCAAGTAGAAAAAGGCCTTGCATTTGACATCCACGCACAACAGCTTACCTACAGCATTGTAGAGAGGTTCTCCAGTTAACTTGTCCCAGACTACAGTGGTTTCCCTCTGGTTACTGACACCAATAGCTTTCAAGAGAAAATTAAACAGAAAAGAATTAAAAAAAAAAAACAACAAGCAAAAATCTGAGGATAGTTCTCTTTTTTTTATATAGACACAAGTAAACATAACAATGTGGGGGGAAAAAAAAACATCTGGAACATTAGTAGTGGTATTGAGTTGATTTTCTTCAAATGGCCCCAGGAAAAACAAACCTCCAAGTCAAGCTTCTTTTTCTTTCCTACAGACTCCTTCCCTCTTTACTATCAGCACACCATGACATAGACCCAGATCAATAGTGAAAAGAAAGACTCCCAGGTTGGCTTATAAAAAGGGAATGCAATAACTTCCCCAGTTTACAACACCCTATTTATTATGCTGAGACAACCAACAATAACCTCATTCACTTATTTACTAACTGCTACAAGAATTTCCCTCTGTGTGCACACACACATCTGCATTAAAAAAAAAAAAAAACAAATAGCCACCAACAGAATCCTTCATGCTGGTAAACTCATATTATGTTTAGTTATAAATTCAATTTTTTCATGTATTTTAATAATAGTTTATGAGACACAGAGTTTGAATCAAGCATAAGTACAATATGTGATGGCAATTACCTCATATTAACCTATATACAACTCAAGTGCTACAGTTACAGTAAGTTACTCTAAGTAAAATACCATTCCATACCATTTTATTCAGTTTAGCTTGATTCAGCTAAATTGGAGGTTTTCAGACTTGGCTGTACATTAGAATCAACTACAGAGCTTTTATAGAATTCCAGTGTCCAGGGCCTGGAGCAAACATTTTCATTTAACTACTTGGGATAGCATCGGAACATTGGTATATTTTTCTTAACACTCCCCACATGTATAGAGTTGCATATGCTGGGCTAAAGCGCTCTTTCAGAATTTAACCTTGCTGCTGCTGCTAAGTCACTTCAGTCGTGTCCAACTCTGTGTGACCCCGTAGACGGCAGCCCACCAGGCTCCCCCATCCCTGGGATTCTCCAGGCAAGAACACTGGAGTGGGTTGCCATTTCCTTCTCCAATGCATGAAAGAGAAAAGTGAAAGTGAAGGCGCTCAGTCTGTCCGACTGTTAGCGACCCCATGGACTGCAGCCCACCAGGCTACTCCGTCCATTGGATTTTCCAGGCAAGAGTACTGGGGTGGGGTGCC